>CM051004.1:11458102-11465602 GCA_027704905.1 Muraenolepis orangiensis | reverse complement strand
GTGAGGGAGGGTTGTGGGGTAAGGGAGGGTTGTGGGGTGAGGGGGGGAGGGAGGGAGGAAGTGTTGTGGGGTGAGGTGGGGGAGAGGGAGGGAGGAAGTGTTGTGGGGTGAGGGGGGGGGGGGGGAGGGAGGAGGAAGGGCTGGCAGCTGAAATTCCACAGTTGCCCGTCTACTCTCCAGGAGAACATTAATAGTTAATGGAAGGCCTTAAGGCCGTGGAAGTGCCCCTGGTGGCCCTTCTATTCCCACAACTCGGGGAAAAGCAGGTCTTATTGTCGAGGAATAGGAACCTGGAGCAGAGTACGCCACCCTCCACCCCGACCCCCACCCACCGCTCTCCACCCACACGACCTCCCCCATGTTTCCGCCACCCCCACCTAACCCTCCCTGAACTACACCCTCATTACCTTGGCCGTGCTTGGGTTGTACCTTGGGTCTCTATTTTACACCCTGTTTATACCTCTAGTTCAGGAATACTGGACTCGGTATCAACACAGCCTCTATTATTTCTCCCTGTCTGTCTGTCTCTATGTCTGTCTCTCTGTCTGTCTCTGCCTGTCTGTCTCACTGTCTGTCTGTGTGTCTCGCTCTGTCTGTCTGTCTGTCTGTCTCTCTGTCTCTCTGTCTGTCTCTCTGTCTCTCTGTCTGTCTCTGTCTGTCTGTCTCGTTGTCTCGCTGTCTGTCTGTCTGTCTGTCTGTCTGTCTGTCTCTCGATCTCTGCCTGTCTCTCGATCTCTGTCTGTCTCTCAAATCAACCCCGCAATTAAGTCTTTGACTCTGCAGAGCTGCAGTGCACATTGTTGGCCTGAATTAGAGTTCTCTCTCTTCCTCTCTCTCTCTCTCTCTCTCTCTCTCTCTCTCTCTCTCTCTCTCTCTCTCTCTCTCTCTCTCTCTCTCTCTCTCTCTCTCTCTCTCTCTCTAGGCAATTAGCCTCCTTCATTAATTAAAAAATTCTAATCAGGATGTTGGATCGATAGCGTAAATCACATGGGATGGAAGTGGCGTCTTACTTGGCGGGGTCTCTGCTTCAGCGACGTAATCAACCGCCGTGATGAATGGGGGCTGAGCGGAAGAGATTGTCATTTCAGTAAATCTAGCGGGTTCTGGGTTGGCTGGGGGCCGTGCGACTCTCAGCCACGAAAGGTGCCACGTTTGATTCCCGATGTCTGCAGCCTGACCTGTAGGCAACCTATACAGCAAGATGCATCCACCCCACCAGGAGCGCGAATGTACTGCTGCTTTGGATAGAAATGTCTGATATAAGACTAGTCAATAGTTAAATAGGTTGAATAAGTGAATAAAACCAATATGGTGCTGAAAAATGCGTGGCCTCACTTGATATAAAAAATGGTGTAGAGGGAAATATATAGAGGGGAATAATTGAGTTATTTTATTGACATCATTGACCATACATTTCAATTGTGCACAGTCCTTAAATAAACCTGTCCCTCAATATATTTAATCGAAAATGGATTATTCAGCTCGTAAAATACAGCGGAAATGGTTTCCAGCTGGACGTTATCCAGCGTAAAGAGAGAGCCGAAGAAATAGCCAGAGAAGAGCATCCGTAGAAGGCTGGATGGATAAGAGAGGCGGGTAGACCACTGGACAGAAAGACGGGCTCCTGGTCACTCTTGACCCTGCTTCAACTTAGTCAAGCTTTCTTACGGCGACCATTGGGGGGCCAATTATTATTTGGCTGAAGTACATTTCATTTGATTTCTGCGAGCCCTGGGTGACGTATAAATGTTTCTGGACAGATGCCCACTCCAGTCCATGAACAAATACACATTCCCCCATACACAGGCACAGACACACACGCGCCCCACGCGCACTTGCGCACACACACACACAAACACACAGGCACACGCACACACACACACACACACACACACACACACAGTTTGTGCATTTGTGCGGAAAAGTCTGTACAGTAGGTACTTTTAAGGTCACCAGAAACTCAACATAGTCTGCATGCACCGTTCGGTTTTTGTTTGTCTTGTGGTTTTCAATTGACTGACCAGAAAATAAATAAAAAAAGCCAGAAGCACAGAAAACTTACTGTTGATCTTAGATCAATTTGGGTGAAAAAGTCATTTTATATCCCACTAGAAATCAATGCAGAGCTATACTATGTCCTTCTCATTAGTGAGAAAGTGCCTCGAGAAGAGACCTTTTCCGCTGAATCATTTTGAAAGGTGAATAACTGCCACGAGCCGACAGATAGACAGACAGTCGTACATCAATAACTAGTAGTTAGTTTGGCCCCGAAAAACAACCATATGGGTGGCGGGGAATAAAATATAGCAACCAGCCAAAAAAATTGGCCCACAGGAAATGACCCTGCGTAGACCGCAGGTGTCGCTTCCTCCCCCCTCCCCCCCTCTCTCTCTCTCTCTCTCTCTCTCTCTCTCTCTCTCTCTCTCTCTCTCTCTCTCTCTCTCTCTCTCTCTCTCTCTCTCTCTCTCTCTCTCTCTCTCTCTCTTTCTCTCCCCCCGTGTCTACGGAAAAGTGAAACGTAGCCTGGTAACATTAGCACCGCATGGCTTGGCAGTGATTGACAGAGGGGGATTTTTCGAGAGGAGAAAGGTCACCAAAAAAGCGGCGGTCTCACCTCACCTCTGCCTGCGCACTTTGAGGGTAACGCTGTTCCCCATCCCACCCCACACACCCTGCGTGTGTCTCTCTCTCTTACCCTGCCCCACCGCACGTTGAGAAACCTAAGGACCGGAGACCAGGGCAGGGCTTCGGTATGTCCCAGAAAAGGGTTTGGTTTGTTTATACGCCATGTCTCTTTACCAAGTGGTGGCGTTGTTGTGTTAGCTTGCGGATGTTGGGACAGTTGTCGTCCTTGTGTGGTTGTTTTTGAAACAGTTGTCGTTTATAGCGCTTATGACTGTCCATCATTTGTCTGGCTGGCTGGCTGGCTGGCTGCTGCCCGTCTGTCTGCCTGTATGGTACTCTGGTACTGTATGGATTTCTTACCAACGTGTATTATGTATTTTTTCAGTTAGACCACAGGGTTAAACGTAAGGTATAGGGTCAGGATACAGGGCCTGATAATATCTGATTTATCTCCCCTCAGAGCATGTCGCATGAACTATGTGGACTACACGTGTAGATGAATTGCAACAGCCCATGGCTCTTCAAGTCCCTCTGGTTTCCCAGCCCACCTCCAGTTCTTCAGGAAGGAAGAATATCTGGGAATTATTTATCGGAATCATTTCCCCAAACCCCCGGACCTAATCAGCGTTTTCGTTTTTTTGGGGGGGGGGGGGGGGGGTGTTTTTCATCAGATCTTTGACTTTTTACTCGCCCACTTGATCATGCATTTCTGCTTGCCACATGCAAAATCACCTCTTCTTCCCTGGCGTGCACGGCGGCTAATCACATACACATTCCCCTATTTCCGCCGGAGCATCTTGGCGCTATTGATTATTTGTTTGGCGGGAGTGAAGGCTCCACAAGCAGGAATTATAATTCCTTTCCCCCCCTCATACTGCAGCCACGGGGAGATTTACGGGAATCAAACCTGTGTCTAACTTGTTGATTTTCTGTCGTATTCACGGCCATGGTCGATGGCATGTCAGCTATTACTGCGCGGCTGTATATCACGTTACCGGGCTCATCAACAATAAACAGACCCACCGAGCTGCCGTCCGACAGTTGGACCGGAGGAAGCTGGTGCAGTCTGGGAGCTCCGGGTGCTTCCTTCTCGAAACGGCTGGGACGTGGAGTCTGGTTTGGTTCACTTTGATTCAAAGTGAAATTATTTGTTTTCTCTCCCATAAAGGGCTCAGCTGTTTCGGTCCCACTCGTCATGTTGATGTACGGCCTGCGTGATGAAGTCTTTATTGACCGACTGTTCGATAGCCAAAATCGCTAAGTGAGTTTTAATACCACGTCCACGTCCGAGTTTCATAGACGTGGCGCCCGGAAGCCCGGGAACACTTTTTGTTACAGTGTGGGTCTGAATCCTATTCCTATCGTCTTCAAAAGGGATGGAAATTACTGGAACGTGACATAAAACAGTACACAGTACAAATATGGGATATAGAATCCATGACCCAATGTGTTTCATACATGTTTTCTATTGTGTGCTGGAGATTATCATTGACACACAACACACAACACACAACACACAACACACAACACACACACGCACACACACACACACACACACGCACACACACACACACACACACACACACACACACACACACACCATAGCAGACATGAGAGCTGAGGCACCGACCTCCAGGGTTGACCTTACTCTCTTTATTTATCGCTGCTGTTTCTGAGTGATGTGACTGTGACGGTGCCCAGCGTGCTGTCTGGCTCCGCGGTTTCACACGTACACTTTGTACATTGTACGGCGCGGAAAAATGAAAAAGAATAAAAAAATAAAAAGGGAAGAGCACGGGTCAGCTCTTGTCCCCTGCGGTTGGCTACCACAGCTGTTTCTGATTCCTCTGTGAAGGCTGAAGTGAGAGCTGTTTACATTACTTCCAGTACGTATCACTCACACAGGCAAGGAATTGTTTCTCAAAAAACGAAAAAAAAAAAAAAAAAACAGAAAAACATATCATCCAAAGATTTCAACCCTCTCAGAGAGAGAGACAGGGCTTGGTGGAAAGAAAATAAAAATAAAAATGCTTTTAATTCTATTTTGGCGTGGCGAGAAGTGTCTCAAGGCGTCGCCAGAGTGGGTACCGTCAGACTAAACATGGTTCCACAGCATGGGGAACCACCCGGAAGAAACCCTGGAGCTCTGGACCCCACACCCCTCCCCAGGGTGTCGGTTTTGGGGGGTTGCACGTTTTCAGCTGCAGACATCACTGCTAACCGTTCGGAGGGTTCGCACAGACACTCTGAGGGTTGTTCTACCAGGGAGAAGCTCTCTGTGGGCAGCACTAACAAGGTTAGCGCCTCGGTGCATGTCAGCTAAACGGGTGATGGGGTGAGGTCGCCCAGGCTCCACGGCGACCCTGAGCCTCTGAACAGTCGCTTTCAAATAAACCGTATTGACCTGCTGCGAGCATGTGGATACCCCACTCTGGCACGCATTTTGATGGGCTCTATTCAAACAACAACTGCAATGCTCCGAGGGCCAATTTAGTATTTTCCATGCTAAAAAAAATCACAAATAAAGCCAAGGCTTATAAAAGTGCCACTAGAGAATGCTTGCAGGGTGGGTTTTCCAAGCGGCAGCAAAAATAAACAATATTCCATAACTGCAATATTTAGTATTGATCCACAGCATTCATGAGAAAGCTATTAGTTTTCCCCATGCATTTCTTGGACCCCCATCTCAGCTAATGGGCATCCTCATAATAAACACATAAATAAACCACCCCACGCCAAAGTCCTTCCACTAAATTATTGAGAATCCATGTTTAAAGTCTTGCGTCAGCTGTTATTCTGGTGGCCATTTTGGACCTGCTCATGACCCACACTCTGCAGTGCGAAAGGAAACTCGCTGTTTAGGCCTACCAAGAACCACCAAGAACCACCAAGAACCACCAAGAACCACCAAGAACCACCGTGTCACGTGTCACTCACCTGCATCATTGTCAGTTTGTCATCCAAACCTGAGCTTTATCGTCTAATATGTCATTTATTATAGTAAATTGAAAATATATACAAAAATAAATAAAACATACAATCTAGGTTATAGAAAGATATGTTATTCAGATCTTTATTGTCCATTTATTTTGGTTTGGCTTTTAAAACGTGTCACTCATCTGTAGCCTGTATTTAAACTTTTACTCTTCCAGCTCCATATTGGATTGTTTTAGATCTGCACCCACAAGCAACGTAGACAAGGCTTTATCAATGAATCACGAAGCCACAATATATGTTTAGCATGTGACTTGGAAGGTAATCGTCATTGGCTATGTTATTTTCATCTGTCTAACTTAAGCCAAAGCCTATTACAATACAATAAGACGTAAAAACGTTCCTTTTTCTCTCATATACTGTACATATTCGTTCACAGTAGCTTAGCTCCCTCTGCACACCGCATTAGTGGTACGTTAATGCTAATGCTCCAAACTCTTCTCCTGTGGTCCGTTCATGTTCAGACAGTAGTGTTTCTTCTGCTGCCACATTGCACAGTGCTCTGTATCTGGGATCTGTGTCTGGTCTTCTTCTGTGGTTTCCTTCTCGTGGCGTCGCTCCATTTGTCTTGCGTTGACCTATATGCCAGACGACCTCTGAGGCAATTTCACCGACGCAGAAAAAAGATATAGGCTCGCTTGGCGGCCATACGGCAAGCAAACCGATGGTCCTTTGTCAACATCAATCTTTCCCCTGAGGGACGAGGGTTAAAGACTCGGGAGCAATCTTCTGTCGAATGTGTTTTACTGTGATTGTGAGTGTATACGGTTTAATGGTTTGTACATTTGTTTTAACCCAGAAATCAAGAGTCATGACTGCCCCTGTACGCACACAGCCGTCTATGGTTCAAACTGTGGTTTTCTGCTTGAGTAGTTTAGATACAATTATCTGTTCGATTTTTTGGTCTGCCAAAGACACTGTCTCACTTTTGTCTCACTGCCAAATCTGTGAATGTACCCCCCCCCCCCCCCCCCCCCACACACACACACACAAATCTAATTTCTGACTGTAGTCATTAAACTCACTTATGAGGTATAAGTATAGCTGTTAAGGACATTATCTGTGTGAGATCTCCTTTAGTAGTTCCTGAACTTGTCTATTTGACTGCTTGCATTTTTTTGTAGCTTCAGTTCCCTTGCTTTAGAAGTTAAAACAAATGAATGAATAAAATCGGTTGCCAGCAATGTTTACTCACCACCAAAGATGTGTTCCTTTTCAGTCTCAAGACGAGGTCTGCGAGTGTATTTACCCTACCTACTTAGAAACATCTCCCCAAATCCTGTTCAGCATATCGTTATTGGTCTTGCTCTCTCTCTCTCTCTCTCTCTCTCTCTCTCTCTCTCTCTCTCTCTCTCTCTCTCTCTCTCTCTCTCTCTCTCTCCCTCTCTCTCTCTACCTTTCACACACTTTGTCACCTGCTCTCTCGCTCACATAAGACTAACACACGCACGCACACACGCACGCGCACACGCCCACGCCCACGCCCACGCCCACGCACACGCACACACACAGTGTTCCCATTTTATAAATCACGTATTCCCGCACCATATCTTTAAAGGCAGTCTGCAACACACGGACCCTTTTCACCACAGGTTATCTCTGTCTCTCGGTTCCACATTCTTTCCTCTGTGTGTCTGTGAGAGGCCCCCCCGGGTCCCTGTGTGTGGCCCCTGTGTGTGTCTGTGAGGGCCTCCCCGGGCCCCTGGGCAGCAGAGCGCTCATTTTGTTCCAACAGGTCATGCTGTCTTTGGATGCGTCACAGCGGAGCATCGGCATACCTTATATGTTTTGTTGGTACAAGATGCAGTTATTTATGCCTCAATAACACGTCAATAACACGGGAACTCGGTTCACAAAAAGGTGGTGGCGTGTGTGTGTGTG
>CM051004.1:11440602-11453102 GCA_027704905.1 Muraenolepis orangiensis | reverse complement strand
ATTCCTCCGCCCCCCCCCCCCCCCCCCCATCCTTCTCCTTGGCCCTGGCCCTTGTTTTCCTCTTTGGCTGCTCCTCTTGTATACACAAGTGGCGTTCACCTTTCTGTGCTCAGAGTCAGCTGAGGCCTCTCTCCCCCCCCTCCTCCCCTCGGGTCCGCAGGCGGGAGTGTGAGCGGTGGGCCCAACCGGGCCCAAGCTGCGCCGCGGCTGTAAACAAAAAAACTATAGGCGGCGATCCAAAGCAACAAGGCAATCAAGTGAGTGGAGGACATCCACCGCTCTGTTAATCAGCGTAAGGTTACACGATGATGAGCCCTTCCAATGCAAAGACCCGACCAAACTCATCCCAAGGAAAAATCCCCAAGACACAATACGGTATTATTCAGAGTCGGGACTCTTGCAGAGCTGCTCTTGGAGCGTCCCCAGACACCACGCTCCGCACTCGAACTAAACGGAAACTACGAATCCATAATTGGGGGGGGGGGGGGGGGAAACCAAAAAAAATAAAAAGCTACACGCATAAACACATCCAGACACACGGCCGTACCGACCGGTTGTCTGCGGGCCATTAAATGGACCGGTCATTTCACTACAACCCGGCGCAGTAATGGCGGACTCATCTCGGGCCAGCCGAGCGGATGGAGGAGGCTGTTCAATTAGTCCGCATGTTGACTCCATCAGCGGCCTCCCGTGCCGCTAACATATTCAGCGTCGGTCCGAGGAGCCTGCAGCGCTGCAGCGCTGCTGCTGCTGCTGCTGCTGCTGCGACTGCAGAGTGTTGGAGTGCAGAGGAGCCAGATGCTGGCCCTGTGTTTAATGCCAGTGCCATTAGTCGGGTCCCCTGGTGCTCTATGGGTAGCTGGCCTTCCTGCTGCCTCGGGGGCAGATGTCATCTACTGTTTAGCATACATGCAACATGGAGCGGATACACCACATGTGTGTGTGTGTGTGTGTGTGTGTGTGTGCAGAGGTGTTGACATTTCTCAATATTGAGGTTATGTTATAGTCTCGTGAGACCATCCTGATATTCATGTCGGCGTTTGATTTCCCTAATATGGAAGCAGCTCTACTTTAAAAAAAATCCCGGCCAATCAGAGTGACGCTCAGGCTCTCTTTACTCTCACACAGAATCAAAGTCATTTGAGTAAAAGGCTTCTCTGTGCAGTTTTCTGTACATTTTTCGGTCTATTAAAGATTTTCCTCACCATTGTTTTTCTAATTCGGCAGACTGCAGTGCAGTCCTTGTTTGTCATGAACTTGAACTCCCTCCCCCGAGCGCTGATTGATCCTTAAATTGTACGATTTTTAGAAAAGGTCGGTCTATTGACATTGGCTATTTGAACACTGGGGATCAAACCCAGAACTTTTTCCCTGGGATTGTGAATACCCAGATATCTTCAGCATGATGAATGCGGTCGTTGACATTTGACCAGTGAGTACTGTGTTAATATTATGATTCAGCTGACTGGATGGAACGAGGGAATCCTATCCCTACCACCAGTTGATGAAAGGGCTCGGTAGTCCTATTTCTAGTCTCGGAAACACTGATAGTTCACCGGAGATTGACATACGGGATGAATCTTCCTCAGTTCAAGCAAAGAGAAGACGAAAAAAACAACTCTGCGATAAAGTGTATCATGTTACCTTTCCGCAAATCACAAGAAGGAAGCTAGGAGGAACAGAGTGAAGGATGAGAGGACGATAGGAACTGGACGAGAGGAGAAGTGAAAAGGGGAGGGATGCTGTCTCTGTCAATACAACGTATTGTGCTTGGGCTGACGGGACAAAGATAATATGAAAAATGTGTGTGGCCAGAGACGTTTCCCTTCCTCCGCCCTGGTGTGAAGAAGCGGATTACAGACCATGGAATTAGAATAGAAATGTTACAGCGATACAAAGGGAGGAAGGTTCTGTCTCTTCGTGTTAGCGGACTGCTGAAGACCGTACGCTTAGCTGTTTCACAGGAGCCTGTGTGTGTGTGTGTGTGGGTGTGTGTGTGTGTGTGTGTGTGTGTGTGTGTGTGTGTGTGTGTGTGTGTGTGTGTGTGTCTGCACTTCCTCTCAGACTAATCTGTGGATAGTTCACATTATTGCCACTAAATCAGCATGACGAGATGGACATCAGATTAGTGTCTTCTCACGTCTAGTACAGTAGTAGTACAGAACAGAGGAAATGCAAACGGAATGCTGAAGCTATGAACGTTATCAATCCACGTAAATTCATATATAAACTTATATCTAGCAGTATAATATAAATCGCCGCCAAGCCTGATAACCTTTGCTGAAATTTAAGCAACCATCGAGGGACCATTACTTTTATATTGTTATTTTTTTTATTACGATTAAAAAAAAAGTGTAAAATGTATAGAGAACAACGTGGACTTTGTGTTGAGCTGACTCCCATGACAGATAATTAAAAACAAAATGTGTGGTATACTAACAAACGAAAGTACTAAAGTAGCAACGCCATGTGCAGCATTTCACTTGTGGTCCTCTGGTGTGTGTGTGGCTCTTTGACAGGCCATTATTACCTTTGAAGTTTAAGGGTTATTAATTAAAGACAGCGAAAACTGTTTGGATGTGTGTGTGTGTGTGTGTGTGTGTGTGTGTGTGTGTGTGTGTGTGTGTGTGTGTGTGTGTGTGTGTGTGTGTGTGTGTGTGTGTGTGTGTGTGTGTGTGGAAAAGGGTGGGTGTGTTTCTATGAAGATGGATTTGCTAATTTGAGGTCTGTCCATCTGTGGCAACTGGGAGATATTTCACTGCAAGTTGTTGTAAACATGTTGAACCAGTTGTTGTAAGCATTGGGCTACAAGTCTCGTAGAAGGTTCTTGTCGTAGGCTACACGTCTCGAAGTTGGTCCTTGTAATAGGCTACAAGTCTCGTAGTAAGCTACAAGTCTCGTAGAAGGTTCTTGTGGTAGGCTACAAGTCTCGTAGTAGGTTCTTGTAGTAGGCTACAAGTCTCGTAGTAGGTTCTTGTAGTAGGCTACAAGTCTCGTAGTAGGTTCTTGTAGTAGGCTACAAGTCTCGTAGTAGGTTCTTGTAGTAGGCTACAAGTCTCGTAGAAGGTTCTTGTGGTAGGCTACAAGTCTCGTAGAAGGTTCTTGTGGTAGGCTACAAGTCTCGTAGAAGGTTCTTGTGGTAGGCTACAAGTCTCGTAGAAGGTTCTTGTGGTAGGCTACAAGTCTCGTGGAAGGTTCTTGTGGTAGGCTACAGCGCACTTAAGTGAGAGACCCACAGGTCATTTGGTCCACAGCCCCATCCCTGAGGGAGCTGCCCAACACAAACACCATGTCCCGAGGAGGGGATGGATCTAGAAAGTAAACATTTGTCATCTTTGAAGTGTGTGTATGTGTGTGTGCGTGTGTGTGTGTGTATGTGTGTGTGTGTGTGTGTGTGTGTGTGTGTGTGTGTGTGTGTGTGCGTGTGTGTGCGCGCGCGTGTGTGTGTGTGTGCGTGTGCGTGTGTGTGTGTGTGTGTGTGTGCGTGTGTGTGTGTTAACAGGAAATCAAGAGCTTGCTACTTAATCGTAAAGACAAATCGTTGCAAATTGATTGATTCAAAAAGGTGGTTGGACAATTTATTCAATCTACCCAAAGACCTCAGCAGGTAAAGGCCTATTACTGCTGTGGCAGGATTTAATTGAATTGAACAATTTGATTAAGCTGCACTAATTAGGGACAGAGATCTCGCTCCACGGGAATCAGTGTTAATTAGTCAATTCAATCAGGGGCACAATACACATTCATTTGCTGCAAATTACCCTCTTTTTTTCAAACCACTGCTGAGAACAGTGCATCCAATTAATTGATTGTTGTCATGTTCTATTCCTTGGAATAATTAAACAACTGTATTACTTTGTGGCCACATGAGTCTTGATAACATTCTCATTTTGAACTTTAATTTAGGAACACAGACGCAGAAAATAATAATTAAAAGGCTAATCCCTTTTGTTATTTTTTCATTGGGAAGATTTGCTTTAATTATTCACATTGTCTGAGGTTCAACGTCGAAGTGCCAACGTCTCGCGTCGCAACGCAAAGAGAGGAGTTAAGTCCCCCCATCTCGGCGGTCAGGGGTCAACGGCAGTGCGAGTGTGGCTGAGATATAACAAACCCTCCTCCTTATATGAGAGCTCTGACAGCCCGTCGGCCCATTAGCTGCTAGCGGTACACTGAGTGCTGGCCCGCTGAGCCCCGCGTTCCCCTGTGAAGTACCAGCCTCCTATAAATCTAGCAGGAACCTATATAATCATCTGCAACTGAGGACAGGGGAAAGGAGCAAGACGAAATGTGAGCAAGAGAGAGAGCGAGAGAGAGCGAGAGAGAGAATGAGAGAGAGGAGAGAGAGAGAGAGAGAGAGAGAGAGAGAGAGAGAGAGAGAGAGAGAGAGAGAGAGAGAGAGAGAGAGAGAGAGAGAGAGAGAGAGAGAGAGATAGCGGAAGAAGGGAAAATAGAATAGAGAGAGAGAGAGAGAGAGAGAGAGAGAGAGAGAGAGAGAGAGAGAGAGAGAGAGAGAGAGAGAGAGAGGGAGAGAATAAAATGATATTGGCTCAGGCGGCAGGCAACAACAGGCCAACGCGACAACTTCTGCCAAATGCGAGCAGTGAAAGTTTGGTAAACTATTGGCAGTTACTGCACTCCAGGCAACATAAAGTAACCCAGATTTCACAAGTGTGCAAGCATAACACAGAAGAGAAATAAAGGTCTATTTTGGCTTGCCCTTTTGCTTTTTTATTTTGTGCTCTTACTCTGGGAACCCAGCGTTGTAGCGCTCGAGAAGCATCTTGTTTTCATACCTACGCCACATCGATGTCCTATCAGGACCTCGTTCAAGAAGAGTATCCCCAACGACAACAGCGCTGATCAGCCGTTGTTCGGTCGGAATTCAAACCAGCCTCTTCCACGACCTCTGCGTGACCTTCCCACCACCACCACCAGAAAAAAAACATGACGTTCACCCTGAAGGCATGATGTCATGATTTTCCTCTGGGTCACGCGTTGTTGGAATCCCATACTTGAGCACACAGTGAGCACACAGGCATTTTGCTACTATAAGTTATAAGTTATGATCAGGGGCCGAGAGAGGGCGAGAGGGAGAGAGAGAGAGAGAGAGAGAGAGAGAGAGAGAGAGAGAGAGAGAGAGAGAGAGAGAGAGAGAGAGAGAGAGAGAGAGAGAGAGAGAGAGAGAGAGAGAGAGAGAGAGACACACACACACACAGAAAGGGAAGCAAGGGAGGGAGAGAGCAACAGAGCGAGAGTGAGGGGTTGATAGAGAGTTAGGGAGACAGAGAGGGGTAGAGAGAGAGAGAGTGATGGAAAGGGGTTAATAAAGAGAGTTACGGAGAGAGAAGGAGAGAGAGAGAGGGTAGATAGAGAGAGGTACAGACAGAGAGAGAGAGCGAGAGAGAGAGCGAGAGAGAGAGAGAGAGAGAGAGAGAGAGAGAGAGAGAGAGAGAGAGAGAGAGAGAGAGAGAGGGGGGGGGGGATGACGTGGAGGAGGTGTTGGACAGCTATAAAGCTGCCCACCCAGTGATAGATAGAGTGCCATGGCTCAATACTAGGAATCTGGACTGGGAAGAGCTGTTGTTGAGCATGGATGTAGAAGCCTGAGGTGCAATGGAGGCAGTCTGTCAATACAGTGAAAGAACAAGGAATACATTAAGCAGTACTGGTGTGGAAACAGTTGGGAAATACTCACCTGGTGGCAACAACAATACTACTACTACTACCACTACTACTACTACTGCTACTACTACTACTACTACTACTACTACCAGTACTATTACTACCACTACTACTACTACTACTACTACTGCTACTACTACTACTACTACTACTACTGCTACTACTACTACTACTACTACTACTACCAGTACTATTACTACCACTACTACTACTACTACTGCTACTACTACTACTACTACTACTACTACTACTACTAGTACTACAGCTACTACAGCTATAACAACAGCAACGACTACTAGTACTGCTGCTACTAAAAGTACTAGTATTACTACTTCTTGCATAGCACTTTATTAAAACATTCACAGCTCTTGACATAGAGAGCTGACACAGCACTACATTATTTGGTAGAACTTTAGCATTGAAGCATTAATAAAGTAGTAGTTAATACTGAAATCATAGTGAATTCATGATTAATAAAGCATTGTTCCTACCTGAACACACATTCATTGGATTCAGTGTTAATACTTTTCTAATGATGAATTCATGATTTGTTCATTTCTTATCGATATGAATGGTTAATGGTTCTATATGTGCGTATTTCTGTATTGAAAGTACACTGTCTCTATATTGTAGAGAAACAGCTAGCAGACCAATCGTTCAGTATCAAGCCAAATAAGAGGATAACTATTCCTACTGATCAGAGCAGACCTCTGATGAAGCAGTTTAATAGCCACCATGGGTGGAGCGGAATTGACATCCCTCTTAGGAAACAATTCATCAATAAATACACCGTGTGTGTGATGTTTTAAGAAGCGGATAACACTGTGACTAGAGCCGCATCGCCCATGTCTGCTCAAATCAAAAAACTCCTGAACTAGCAGTTAACAACATAGAAGGAATAAAGAATTCCCTTTTAAAATACCAAAAATAATTAATAACAGAAATCTTGAAATCTTCCTGACATTGAAATCGTCCTTCAACATTATGTTCAAGTCGTATGTTCGACAACCTACTCAGTAACCACCGTTTATATGTAAATAAATTGACCTATAGTTAACGTTTACACTGAGAGAGATACGCAAAAAACGACGCCTTCAATGATTGTTTATATGAAGTTTTGCGAGCAATACGCTCAATACTTGAGCACTAAACAACACTAAAAACAGACGCACTTGAGTATGCGTCTATACATACATATTTGATTTGATGGTGCGTGAATAGGTACCATAGGTACCACTGCAGCCGACAGACAACACCAACAAACCTAATTATGGAAGAAGTGAGATGCTGTTTGTCTTTCCGACTGTCAGCCAGGATCAACATGGGAGATCAAACCAGCTCAAACAAATCCAGCATATGTTTCAGGTGCTTCTGTTAGTGTGAGCCGCAGTGTGTATGCATGTGTGTATGCGTGTGTGTGTGTGTGTGTGTGTGTGTGTGTGTGTGTGTGTGTGTGTGTGTGTGTGTGTGTGTGTGTACCTGCGTACGTGTGTATGTGTGTGTGTAATGTTTATCCAGCCTACTCCAACAGGGAAATTTTTCCAATTACATTATATTGTTTAATCTGGAAGCGGGGGAGGGGGAGTGTGTAGAATGAGTAGATATTATTGAAATGCCAGGTACATTTAGTAGCGAGATTTGAACCCAAAATTTTGACATTTACTAAATGTTTTAACTGCATTTAATATATTTAGTATACTGGACTATCAATTATTAAAATAATTGTGACATTTCCTTAATTCTGTAAACTGTATTTACCCTTTACTCGAGGGGTACAGAACGTGAGGTCCGTGTATGTTATGGGAACCAAATGATAAACATAAAGCAATTGCACCCACATTAACATGTATGTCTGCCCCAAATTGTACCAGTATAACATATGACATTACGTCTACATTCAACATGGTTTTCTTTGCAAATTGCATATGTAACAATGTTTAAGACAGTGAGCTGAATTGAACTCTGCATATAAGTAAGCAGTCTCTTAAACGTTGGGTGAAATGCACTGAGATCAATGGCCCCTCATTCAGTTAAAGGCAGTAATGTAAATCTAAACTTGGATTAAATAGTAATACAGCTGTTAGCCATTTTATCTAGCTAGGCCTTTTATCTAGCTTAACATTCAACCAGGTGTATTCTTTCCAATGAACATGTGATGAGCAATTCCAGTCCACATGCAATATGTTATCATTGTAAATCTCAACTCTCATGTAAGCGTTACAGACAAACAGGTATACCCACGAGCATCTTGCTGAACAGTCGTCAGCGACTACTCACGCAGGTCATCTTTTAGACTCTTGGTTGAGATGTTTCCAGAATCCAGCACCAGAAGTTCTTTTCGTAATACCTAAAAACTATATGTGAGATTCTTGGAGTACCTCAGATGTGTGTCCCAACGGAAAGCAGCAGGCTCTGCTCAGATCCCCAAGACTGCTGAGGACAGTGATGCCCTCAATCTCAATCCCAGTAGGTCCATTGCCTGACCCATTTTCAGCAGGCAAATCATCTCCACCTCCTCTGCCAACTCCTCTTGTACACTGCAGATACACTGAAGATAACTGGTGCGACCTCACCTCACAGCCTACATGTTACACATGCACACAAAGAGCGTCATCACTCACTATGCTTTTTCTTTGCATGATGTTTGTGATATTCTTTCACAGAGTTAATTATGGTTGCTTCAACAACTTAAACATCCCTGAAAGCTTTTTATTGTACTAACCTCAAAGACCTTGATCAACGCACTTGCATCTACTCTCAGATGGTCCATGAGACATTGCATGGGATGACGACCGCTCATGTTCGCTAGACGGGGATTCCACTCGACAGGACAGACAGTCTTTTAACCACTAATAGAATGCATTACTCTGTACATTTAAGTATAAGGTTGCTTCACTGTACCGACTTTAATGTCAAAACTGTTTAAATTGAAGTTTCATCAGAGAAATGAAACATTGGCAGCATAGAACGCTGGTATTTGTGGAGGGATGCAAAGTAAATGCAGGAATACAACAAAGTATAGACCATTTGGCATATGGTGCAGAGGAGCAGGAGGAAGCCTAGTGCAGATGGAGGAATATAATGGGGCGTGGTGTGGTGGTGGTGGTGGTGGTGGGGTGTCTGGAAGACAGAAAACAATGGAGGAAAAAGCAAGAACCATCACCAATGTGAACAAACAGCCACTTATTAACACAAAAACAATCTCAAGCAAACAATCACTTGAGTGAGTAGTATAGCCCTAGAGACACCAGTATGGTGTAAAAGCTTGGCGTGAGTATATATGTATAAATAAATAAATAAATAAATAAATATAGAATATATAAATAATATATTATATATATATATATATATATATATATATAATATATAAATTTGGTGGGGTGCACTGACAGGGAGCCATTCTCTACTGGCAATTTGGCAGCATAACTGTGCCGATCCCCAAGTAACAAGTTGTTATAATATCGAGATAACGTTTAAATAACAACAACAACTGGATCATTTTGCTAGTCTTCTTCTTTTCAGATGCATCATATGAGCTGTCGGGTAATTTTGCAACCGGCAAGCGCACGCATTGTCAATGTTTCTGTCCAAATAATTGGTCAATAGCTTTTTATTATTGGGATATTTACAAAGCCGCTGAATTATATTTATTTGAGTGCACACTGACAAGCTTCAAGCCCTGGATCGTTATAAGAAATTTATTTTTGATATGCATCTCCCTTGGATTGAACCGCACGCCATAAAAATAGCAAAATAGCCCGAGGGTTGCCTCTAAATAAAAGTGTTAGAAGGTATCGACATGCCACTTTCGTAGCAGCCGAGATAGTGTTGTTTTTAAACCTGTAGTCTGAGGCCCCGCACACTTGGAAGTGTCACAAAAGGAGTGTGAAGTCTCAAAGCACCTGGAGAAAAAACTCCCTTCAAGCTTATTAACCAAACTTTTGTGTTGTATACATTTTATTTTGTTACATGGTGACTTCTTCTCACAGAACATCTGTGAACTGCCACACATCCCTTGACTCTAGTCTCGCTTTGCCAGGCACAGAGGCTATTAAAAGAGATCTTTGTTTACCCGCCAAGCACAGTAAACATTATGCAGTAGATCTATATACTGTATATATTTATATTTGTATGTGGATTATTTTTAGATGAGTCATATTGATAACACAAACACAAACGTTGAAGAGCAGATTCCGATAGAAACGACGTCTGTGATTTGATTTGATTTCGATTTTGTTTGTCCGAGGTAGTTAGGGGGCGGGGGGGATGGCGTTGAAAACATACTGATCTCTGTTTGTTTGTCCGGCCATATGCGTCTTGATAACCATCATTTTTTTTCCTCCTCTACTCCCGCTGACGACGTGCGACAGGCCCCTCTCTCTCTCTCCGCTCTAGGGGTGCCAATGTGTTCGGCATACGGCGGCGTCTGGCGGGTGTCATATCACCCAGAGGACGACAGCATGAGCACCGTGTAGGAAGAGGGGCGGGTGGGTGGTTGGAGGGAGTGTGGGGGGAGTGCGGGGGGGGACGGGGGAGGCGGGGGGGGGGCATAGATGCAAGACTTTAGCGGTGTAATTTAATCTGAAACACAGAGAGAGAGAGAGAGAGAGAGAGGCCTTTTCCCTGGTTCACCGCCATGTACTGGCCGCATCTGACTGTGAATTCTGATCTAAGTCGAGGAGGAGAGGAGAGAGGGGCAGACAGAGAGAAGCAGAACAGAAGCAAACCACTGCAGTGATACGGAGCTGCTACTCGTCAACATAAATGCCGTCCGTTCTCCTCCTCCCCCCTCCTCCTCTCCTCCTCCCTCCTCCCCTCTCCTCCTCCTCCTCCTCCTCCTCCCCCATCCTCCTCCTCCTCCTCCTCCTCCCCCTTCTCCTGCTGTTCATTTGATTTACAGAGCATCAGACGCCCTCACTCTGCGAGGAGCCAGACAGAGTTGAGAGGCAAAAAATAGACTGGGGGGGGGGGCCCTGTCGCCAGGTATCTGGCACCTTTACTTAATGGCCCGAGATCGAATTCATTCACTTAGCCCAGGCATTTCCAGCACGTCTTCTCGCTGGTTATACCGTCGACGGCGAGCCACTTTTGACCAGTCAAAACAGCACACAGACGAAGCTTAAGTGATATATTTTAGCCCCATGCTGAAACCAGAGACAATCCCGGAGCCTCGCTCCCAAATGTCGCTGCCATGCTGGTCTCCTATTTAGTCACGCCGGGGGAAAGTGAGATTTCTGCTTTTCTTTCTCCCCCCCCCCCCCCCCCCCTCCCCCCACCCCCCACCCCCCCCCCTGCCCCTTGATCTTATCACTCTCCAGACTCTCAAACTCAGCCATATGTCTCCAAGATGCTTTTATAAAGCTTTGCCGTCTCTGAGGATTCCCCCCCCCCCCCCCCCCCTCAAAAACTATCTTATAAGAGCCACGGTCACATAGGAAACAAAAGTGGAGTTTTTTTTGTTCTCCCCCTCCTCCCCATTCACTGGCTACGTGCCATATGCGATAAAAACCTGTTCAGCGGCTCCTCTGTGAAGGCCCCCCCCCCCCCCCACTGTATTTCCTCCCTAAAACCATGGCTCCTTGCTGGTCCAGGGGTAATGAAACAGTGAGGTTTAGGACGGCTTTAGTAAACCTTCCCCAATCACATAAATCCACGGCGGGACTCTGCACAGGAGGACCTGAAGCCAGCCCTCGAGGCGTCGCGGCGGCTTTCGGTAGTCGTGTCGACGTGAAGCCTCGTTCGTGCGCTCGGCGCTATTTCTGATCCGACCGCGACGTGTGGACATGTAGCGGCTGCTGCTTTCTAACCCTAAGCCTCTTCAACAACAGAATACAACAACAACTAACAACTAACAACAACAACAACACTCCGTAAGGCTGAGTGTGACCTCCTGAACACGGAGGCCATCTGTATCCGTGCGTTTGTTCAGGTGTTCAATTTTCTTCCGGAGGAATCAGAGGATTAATTGAGGGCCCGGGGCCAATGCCGATTGCTCTGCTGGTGCAACATCCTCGCATGTAGTGCTCGCTCACAGGCAGCGCTTTTTCCTTCTTCCTTTGTTCATTATTGTGCAACAAAATGTGGTGCACTTTGCAGAATTGTGTGTCTTCTGGCTGGTGTGCAGGGGCAATTAAAGCTGGTTCCGCTTGGAACGTGCAACACTGATTTTTTTTTCCTCTCCTGGAAATCAACAAGGCCAGCGAGTTAGAGCAATGGTGAGAAAGTACTTTTGAAGACCACATCAACTTTGTAGGGAGAAGGAATTTCAAGATGAACCCCCCCCCCCCCACACACACACACACACACACACAAACTCTCCAGGTCCTCTGTTTGTGTTTCATTACTTCTAATCATTTTCATTCCTTCTAATCTCTCTCTTTCTCTCTCTCTCTCTCTCTCTCTCTCTCTCTCTCTCTCTCTCTCTCTCTCTCTCTCTCTCTCTCTCTCTCTCTCTCTCTCTCTCTCTCTCTCTCTCTCTCTCTCTGCCTCTCTCTCTCTCTCTCTCTCTCTCTCTTCTCTCTCTCCTCTCTCTCTCTCTCTCTCTCTCTCTCTCTGCCTCTCTCTCTCTCTCTCTCCTCTCTCTCTCTCTCTCTCTCTCTCTCTCTCTCTCTCTCTCTCTCTCTCTCTCTCTCTCTCTCTCTCTCTCTCTCTCTCTCTCTCTCTCTCTCAATCTCTCTCTCTCTGGCGTCATGGCATGTGCATACCCCCATCACATAATAAATAGCCCAGGTTAATTATCCAGAACTACTGCTTCTCACTATTTCCGTGATTGATCTGATTGGAGCAATAGATTCTCGTTAGAGCGACTGCGGTAC
>CM051004.1:11433102-11435602 GCA_027704905.1 Muraenolepis orangiensis | reverse complement strand
CATTAGTCAGAAGAAAGGGTCTGTATCACTAGTGGCACTCAGATGAGATGAGGAGGAGGGGTGGGCGAGGGGGGGGGGGGGGGGGGGTGCAGAGGGGCCAAAGGTCAAGTCTTCCCCGGAGACAGCTGAGAACCATAACAACCACTATGCCGGATAGAAAGAGGAATAACATTGAGATACTGTCGGATCATAGGAGTGTATGGAAACGAGGATGGACAAGGATTCCTGTTGACCTATATTATCTATCTATCTATCTATCTATCTATCTATCTATCTATCTATCTATCTATCTATCTATCTATCTATCTATCTATCTATCTATCTGTCTGTCTGTCTGTCTGTCTGTCTGTCTGTCTGTCTTTGTATGTATGTATGTATGTATGTATGTATGTATGTATGTATGTATGTATGTATGTATGTATGTATGTATGTATGTATGTATGTATGTATGTATGTATGTATCTGTCTGTCTGTCTGTCTGTCTGTGTATGTCTGTCTGTCTGTCTGTCTGTCTGTCTGTCTGTCTGTCTGTCTGTCTGTCTGTGTCTCTCTCTTACACAAACACACAGACACACACACACACACACACACACACACACACACATATGATAAATAACCCTGCTTTGTGTTCATTTCATACACACAAGACCAAAAGCGATATCTACGCCATACATCCGTTGCCGTTAAAGCGTGTGTATCACTTAACAACATAACTGTATAATATCAGACGGCAGAAGGGTGCAGAAGTACGCGCTAATTATTCTTCGACTCCTCCTGTAATCACCTTTTACTGCCATCTACTTTCTGTCTAATCTTCTCATCGGATCGTTGGACGAATCTAATAGCCTGCGTAATGTGAGTAAGAGAGGGCATGAGATCCACATGGCTGAACCGGAGCCAAGTCGTTTTATAGCGGTGGTAAACACTGTTATTGATGTTAAAACAGCCGTGGAACCCTGCACCGAGGGGATCTGCAGGGAGAAAGGCCTTCTCCATTGAGGTGTGTGGCGTCATATACCCCGACGTTATTTATGACTTTGAGGGTGAAAAGCTGTACAATTGGCCGTTAAATTCCTCGCACACACTTAGGAAATTACGTTTAGGAAATTAAATCGAGAGTTATGGAGCCAACGATTGCAGACTAATGACTTGTATGCTAAATATTTGTATTAATATTTCATACCGGAGTTAATGGGTATGCCAGCTGGGACGTATACGTGCACACATGTGTGGTACGTATGCATGTGTGTGTGTGTGTGTGTGTGTGTGTGTGTGTGTGTGTGTGTGGTGTGTGTGTGTGTGTGTGTCTGTATCTGTGGCTATGTCCATTAGTGTAAGCATGGGCAATGGCTCATCGTTTCTATTTATTGCATATGACTGTTTCTTCTAGGCATGTGTGATATCCATGTTTGTATATACTGCACACTTCTAAATATAAATATATATATGTTTATGTGTGTGTGTGTGTGTGTGTGTGTGTGTGTGTGTGTGTGTGGTGTGTGTGTGTGTGTGTGGTGTGTGTCGTGTGTGTGTGTGTGTGTGTCGTTGTGTGTGTGTGTGGTTGTGTGTGTGTGTGTGTGTGTGTGTGTGTGTGGTTGTGTGTGTGTGTGTGTGTGTGTGTGTGTGTGTGTGTGTGTGTGTGTGTGTGTGTGTGTGTGTGTGTGTGTGTGTGTGTGTGTGTGTGTGTGTGTGTGTGTGTGTGTGTGTGTGTGTGTGTGTGTGTGTGTGTGTGTGTGCGAAGGCCCGTCTGGATGGCATGTGCACATGAGATGGCGTGATGACAGCGTGTGATGAAGCAGTGGTAAACACAGAGCCAGCGCTCATTACCACTAGCGGCACTAGTGGCACCGCTCCCCTGCTGCTTTCTAAGTAAGCCGTCCTGGGATGCTGGTGCCGGCCGGTTCCCATCGGGGATGTGGGATGTTGTGCGGTAGGTGTTACTTTCTACCGGCGGCGTGGTGTCAGAGGATCTGTTGTCTGCTGTACCCTCGTCCGGCCCGCCGAGACAATTGCAAGATTGCCCAGTTGATTTGGCTTGTGCGGCAATTGTTAGTTGTTGTACTTTCTCCAATTTTTCCATTGTGAGCCTTTGATTGTTCACTGCCACACGTTGTATATTCTCTTTGGCTAATAGTATTTGCCAAAGCGCTAAATGAAAATGTTAAGTATTTCCCCCCCCCCCCTTTTCAACAATACTGGCTATACGAAAAGCGCACATATGCTGTCCGTGCCTCGTCGACACCGCACGCTCTCAACCAAACAAAGTACCCTTCGTTCTTCTGCTTGCTGTTGTTGTTTTTGTTGTCTTTTTACAACAATGTGTTCCTCAGCCACAAACTAGCTTTTATCGCCGTCCCCGGCTGAAGGCTGTATCTCCTCTCTCTCTCTCTCTCTCTCTCTCTCTCTCTCTCTCTCTCTCTCTCTCTCTCTCTCGTCTCTCTCTCTCTCTCTCTCTCTCTCTCATTAGCTCTGTGAGGGGAAAAAAAGGAAGAGAAACAAA
>CM051004.1:11403102-11428102 GCA_027704905.1 Muraenolepis orangiensis | reverse complement strand
ACACACACATTCACTTCATACCACCTCCCCCAACACATACACACAGATGTGCACAACACACACACACACACACACACACATTCACTTTACACATCTTTCCTAACACATCCTCACACTCAAACACACGTATACACACAAACACCCAAACATTCACAGCCTCTCCCCCAACAGTTTCACCACAGGCACACATGCACACACACACACACACACACACACACACACACGCACATACACACACACATTTACATACCACTACATCCCCAGCACACACACAGCACACATCACAACACACACGCACGCACACACACACACACACACTTACACACCACACACACACACACACACACACACATGCACACACACACACACACACACACACACACACACACACACACACACACACACACACACACACACACACACACACACACACACACACACACACAGGTAAAGGGCTGTGGCTAACATGCAGCAGATGCCCAGGCTGTGGTCTGTGGGGGGAAGTGTAGACAGGAAGCCAAGTGTGGCGTTTTCTCCCCTCCTAGCTCCTAGCTCCTAGTCCCTGCCACTTTTCCTTAGCTTTTTTTTCCTTTTCTTTTTTCTTCCCCGCCAGCTCGGCCGGTCCTGTTGTGGCCTCGTGATGCAGGGTCCCAGGGGCACGGCGGTGAAATAGTAATATGGACCATCTGACACCTGTCAAAACACCCCTGTTAGTCCACAGTCAGGCCCTGTCAGCCTGCTGAAGAAAGCGCTACGCAGCCTCTCAATTTTCCACACCCTCCATCCCACTCACTCTCACTCTCACTCTCTCTGTCTCCCTCTCCCTCTCCCTCTCCCTCTCCTCTCTCTCTCTCTCCCTCTCCTCTCTCTCTCCTCTCTCCTCTCTCTCTCTCTCCTCTCTCTCTCTCTCTCTCTCTCTCTCTCTGTCTCTCTCTCTCTCTCTCTCCTGCTTCTCTAGAGCGCATCCTCTCTCTCTCTCTCTCTCTCTCTCGCTCTCTCTCTCTCTCTCTCTCTCTCTCTCTCTCTGTGCCCACCTACTCAATATAACGGATACGCTCCACTCGCCCATATTTCTTGCTCCCCTTTCCTCATTCGCCTCTCTCTATCTCTACAGGTTATCATTAACTTCTTCCCTCTGCCGTCCCCGTCTGCCGATTTGTCTTTCTTTCATCGTTGTCCCTCTCACTCAATCCTCTCATCCCTCTCCCTCGTTTCCAGGGGAACCCTCATAAGTCTCTCTCTCGCTCACTCTCTCTTTGGCTGTATATTTCCTTTATTTATCTTCCCCTTACTGCCTCTCTCCCTCTCCCCGGGTCTCAGCTAGAAGCTCTCTCTCTCTAACCTGTGAGCAGACAGCAATCTGGGGTTGCAAGAAAAGGATGTGCTCGCGAAAAAGGATGGCCTACGGACGTTTAAAGACAACATGGATTTTAAGAAAATCTAAAGAATCAGAATCAGAGGACATTGTGTACCATATCACACGGCAATTAAGAAATATGAATTATTGAAACTACTAAACAAACTAAATAAACTGAATAAACTAATTAAAAATGGCCAAATATGAGTCAAATGATATGTATACATATTTCCCTATTTCCCTATGCACAGTAGTGTGAATTCATGTAACTAAGTAATATAGTATCACCTTTACTTCACGTTAAGTCACCCATTGGCTAAGCATGCTAAGCATTTAAACTAATTTTACTTTGAACTGCAATCATGTTAATACAATTGAAATCGAATCATGTCAATAGAATGGACACGATTCTGGAGTCCTTTCCCCAGCCTCCCCCAGTATCCCAGTGCTCTGAACGTTGGTCCACATATTGTTGTCTTCGAGGCCTCGGAGGGACCCTGTGCTCGCGTTCTCCTCGCCAGTCGACTCATAATCATATCATAACATGACTTACGGAGCGCACAAGCAAAAAAACAATCCTTACGTCCTGTTGTTGTTTTACTGGGCTACCAAACTGTGCAGAAATCCTCCACCGATCTCTCCTCGAGGAGCCGGAGGGCACCGGAGATGGCCGTAGTCTGTATCTGTTTAGCTATATTCAATTATCACCGGCCATATCTATTTACATTAGCTGTTTTCGCTATTGCTTTTCCATTTTGGGGAACAGAATCCAGGTGGCTGGGGAGGAATTATGTGTGGTCTGCAATCGCCCCAATCACCCTCCAGTGGTTGTTGTTTTTTTTGTTTTTTGATATTGGAAACAATGGAAGGGAATCTGAAATAAGGAAATACACTGGAGAAGGTTATGGTGGAGGATGGTAGGAGGGCAGAACACACGAACAAAACAAGTTTGTGGAGCCGTTGGAAAGGGGCCAAATGTAAATAAGTGAAGGATTTGAACGGTGAAATGGGGTTATGGCTCATTCCCTTGGTCAGTAAAACAGATGTTCCCCTCGCTGGGCTCAACTGAAACACGACTTTCTGCGCCACGGGCTCCGTTAAAATCAAAGTAGAGCTCGGCTTGGAAATAGGACTGTCACCAACTCCCGGCATTAAACAGATGAATCTGGTGTTTTTTTTATCTAGCTAACTATGATTTTTCACAAAAAAAAATCACAAAAGGTAGAGCGTGAGAGAGAGAGAGAGAGAGAGAGAGAGAGAGAGAGAGAGAGAGAGAGAGAGAGAGAGAGAGAGAGAGAGAGAGAGAGAGAGAGAGAGAGAGAGAGAGAGAGAGAGAGAGAGAGAGAGAGAGAGAGCAGCCATATGTGTTGGAGGTTGAGGGGCTGGACAGCGCCTAAGGGAGTGGTTTTTTTATGTTCTGTGCCTTATTAAAAACATGCCTCTGGCTAATCTTTCATATCCTTAAAACGGATTGGGTTTTGGTGTTGGAACCACAACCACTGGGGAACCAACACCTCTGGAACAGACGGGCAATTTACTTGTTAAAAATAAAGGATTTTCCCAAGTTTCCCTCTGCCTTTGCCTTAGGTCATTTTAGGTCATTCAGAAATTCAAACTTCAGCTGGCTTGATAGCTACAGTTAGCTTCATGCAACTTAATTAGGGATTGCATTGCTAGAAATCGGTGCACGGTATAGTGTAATCCCTAGCGGATAAGAGGTTCAATGTTTTAATTCAATATCCAGAATCTTTAGCACTCTGCAACAAAAAAATGACTTTATCGACAATTTCTCCCTTGACCTCGGCCGACTTTGAGGAATACCCTCGGCGAGATCGTATTTCTGTGCTGATATTGATCAGCGTTTGCCTGACTGGGCCTGCATGCGGAGGAGCTCTTTCCCTCCTTCCTAATTGAGCAACGCTTTGAGATCAAATTATCTCTCCACTGCTCTGCTCTGCACACGCTCCGTTGGACCCCCCCCCCCCCAACATGAGGGTGGCAGCACTCGGAGAGGGGATTCAAACACACACGCTCAGTGTATTCCTAATGTGATTAATACAGCCATTGTTATGGGACTGCACTTGCACTTGACGTGGAGTATTTTCTAACCGGCAACGACTCTGTGGTTGTGGAAGTGTTTTTTTTTTGTTAATTCCCCTCTCTCTCTCTCTCTCTCTCTCTCTCATTTTCTCTCTCTCTCTCTCTCTCTCTCTCTCTCTCTCTCTCTCTCTCTCTCTCTCTCTCTCTCTCTCTCTCTCTCTCTCTCTCTCTCTCTCTCTTCTCTCTCTCTCTCTCTCTCTCTGACTGCCTACTCTCTCTCTCTCTCTCTCTCTCTCTCTCTCTCTCTCTCTCTCTCTCTCTCTCTCTCTCTCTCTCTCTCTCTCTCTCTCTCTCTCTCTCTCTCTCTCTCTCTCTCTCTCTCTCTCTCTCTCTCTCTCTCTCTCTCTCTCTTCCTCTCATAACAGAGACCAGACCCAAGTTCTGCTCAAGTGTCCTCTCATTAATTATGGTGAAATGGGCTGAGCGGGAGAGCTGCCGGCCATTCGGTGAGAGCGGCGGGGTGGCGGCTGGCGTGAGATTGAATGTAATTACCTCGGTTTCGACACACGCCGAACGCCAGATGAGAGCATCGGGCTACACTCACTCCTTCTCCGTGCCGATAACGCCACTCTGCAGCTCCGCACGGAGGGGCATTACACGCTCCTCTATAGCCCTGTTACCTTTAAGTACCTGCATTCTCCCCTGTCAGAATTATAATGGACTTTGGTGTTGAGGATGCATTAGTCATATCTGATCCAAGTGGCCGGTACGGAGGTGTTAAATGGATGCCGGGTGGGTGGTGGTGATGGTGGTATGGTAGTGATGGTGGTGTGGTGGTGATGGTGCAGTGGTGATTGGGTGGTGGTGGTGTGGTGGTGATAGTGGTGTGGTGGTGGTGGTAGTGGTGGTGGTGGTAGTGGTGGTGGTGTGGCTGATGGTGATAGTGGTGGTAGTGGTGGTGGTGGTGGTGGTGGTGGTGGCTGTTGTGATGGTGGTGGTGGTGGTGGTGGTGGCTGTGGTGGTGGCTGTGGTGATGGTGGTGGTGGTGGTGATGGTGTGTGGTGGTGGTGGTGGTGGTAGTGATGGTGGTGGTGGTGGTGGTGGTGGTGGTGGTGGTGGTAGTGATGGTGGTGGTGGTGGTGGTGGTGGTGGTGGTGGTGGTGGTGGTGGTGGTGGTGGTGGTGGTGGTGGTGGTGGTGGTGTGGTGGTGGTGGTGTGGTGGTGGTGGTGGTGGTGGTGGTGGTGGTGGTGGTGGCTGTGGTGATGGTGGTGGTGGTGGTGGTGGCTGTGGTGATGGTGGTGGGGGATGTTTGTGGGGCTGGAGATGGAGCACAGGGGACTGATCCTGACCAGTGCATCTTTAAAGTTACCCACAGCTGCCGAAATGACAACAGAGATAAAAAAATAAATTGTCCCCTGATCAAGTGTGTGCGGGAATAATAAGGCATAACCCCAATTAAAATGAAGGATGTGGTGTTAAAGCGTGGTTATCAGGGGACAGGGGAGGGAGCACTACAGCGCTACAGCGCAGTTCACATCCAGAGGAGAGGAGGAGGAGGAGGTGGTAAACAAGACGTTGCGTTTCCTGGCATTTATGGGCCAGGCAAGACAAAGAAGGGCCTGGCTAGGGAGATGCACAATTAAAGTGGCACACATGAAGAAGAAAAAAGCTGCCAGTTTGGAAAAGCTCTCCACTCGATGTGCATGGTGCAAAAAACGGGCAAAGTGGGTATTTTATAAGGAATCCATCCACTAAACTGTAGGTGATTATGTCAGATCCCGCACATTCAGCGACGATTAAAGTTAAAAACATAGTTTGTATTCAATCGGGCACACAAAGAGAGAGTGTTCAACCCACTCACTGTGTGTGTGTGTGTGTGTGTGTGTGTGTGTGTGTGTGTGTGTGTGTGTGTGTGTGTGTGTGTGTGTGTGTGTGTGTGTGTGTGTGTGTGTGTGTGTGTGTGTGTGTGTGTGTGTGTGTGTGTGTGTGTGTGTGTGTGACGTGTGTGTGTGTGTGTGTGTGTGTGTGTGTGTGTGTGTGTGTGTGTGTGTGTGTGTGTGTGTGTGTGTGTGTGTGTGTGTGTGTGTGTGTGTGTGTGTGTGTGACGTGTGTGTGTGTGTGTGTGTGTGTATTTGTGTGTGTTTATGCAAAACCTGGTGTAAAGCGTATGTATCAGTCCAATTACGTAGGCAAATAGAGGAGAGGAACCCGTTTTACAGGAAACTCGGGTTTGTTTATATTCGCCTGTCTCCAGCTTTTTTATGACTACCTATAGACTACCTATACTACTAGGCTGTGAATGAGAAGAAGTGTTCTTTGTTTGTGTCTCACCATCACTTTCCCCCCTTTTTCCCCCAAACAGAGATGATTTGATGCGCTACGGTAATGACACACTCCTGGCCTATTACTGGTCATATGGGGAGGTTTGGGACATGGTCCCGGACACTACGGTACAGGAAGGAGAAAACTGGGAGAGTTGATTCCGTACCAAGCTCCTGGGCAGTGTGTGTGTGTGTGTGTGTGTGTGTGTGTGTGTGTGTGTGTGGTGTGTGTGTGTGTGTGTGTGTGTGTGTGTGTGTGTGTGTGTGTGTGTGTGTGTGTGTGTGTGTGTGTGTGTGTGTGTGTGTGTGTGTGTAATTGGACCTGTTTGTTTCTCAGCGTCACCTGTTTGAGCTGACTGTGGAACAGTCTCTCACCTGCTCCACCTGCTCCACCTACCAGGTTCAAGTCGGCCAGGTGGGCAGCGGCAGCCAGCTGAATTTGGCCTTTGGGGCCGTACTGAGCAGGTGTGAGGCCGTAGACACGTTATTTTAGTAGTAGACGACGTATAACATTATAATACCGCATAAACAAACGCCATCTCCGGTGATTCCTCTGTCTTCATTTATTTTCTAGAAAGAAATACTACCAAATATTTCTTTGACGAAACGTCTTGGAAAGCCCTGGAGTGTCTTCTCTGATGGTTGGCTAGGACTGCACCATAGGGGCCAATCTAGTAAGTCCAGGGACAAGGATGCATGCCAAACGAGGGAACAATCAAACTATTCCATGTCAGCAGTTCACATATTTATTTTCCTCTTGCTATTTAGTCCCTAGAAGTTCAGGCATTGAAGAAAACCACTTCCTATCTTCCGAATTTGCTCCTTACAAAATGTTGAATATTTTCCAACCTTGAACTACCTCTCGACCGTATCCCATTACCTGTCGGTTCCTGTTTGGCTTCCATACCAGAAGCCATATTATTTTCCACTTTAATGGCATGATCTCTCAACAGCGACTGTCAGCAGCTCACAACATGATTTCCACTTCCCCGGTCTCGGCCTTTTGCTTCAGCGGATACGACGATAACGCTCGGTCTGTTGGAAAAGTTTTCAACCCAAAAATGTGCGTGTGAGTTGCTTTACGGCTACATATGACGGAGGAACTAACGGCTTATGCGGTATCACGTTACTAGTATGGCAGACATATTACCATTCGATTCCCATCCGATGCCACCAGGTTATAAGCTACAATTTTAATTATTTTTATTTTTTATTAAACCTTGTTTTATATTTGCGGCACAAAAAAAATAGAAAATTGCCATCCATTGTTCCATCCATCTTTTTGTAACTCCCCCTTTTGATCACAGTTTGGGCTTTCTCTAAAACCTACCAAATATACAAAAGCACTTTGTGATGCTTTAAACCTGCAGGAGGTCTTCCTAATGATCTTGTTAGGTGTCCCTCAGCATATTATACCACCCCCCACCCCCCCCCCCCCCACACATACACACACACACACATAGTAAGATTTGCAAACTCAATCAGTGACCAAACACGTATAAAGGCTCTACTACACATGCTGGGTAGAGCTCTCTCTCTCTCTCTCTCTCTCTCTCTCTGATTCTCTCTCTCTCTCTCTCTCTCTCTCTCTCTCTCTCTCTCTCTCTCTCTCTCTCTCTCTCTCTCTCTCTCTCTCTCTCTCTCTCTCTCTCTCTCTCTCTCTCTCTCTCTCTCTCTCTCTCTCTTTGTGTCTCTCTTTGTGAAGCCTATTCAGGTAGTCGATATTCTCCTTTCTCCATGTACAGGCCCAAAGTGCTGCCAGCCCGGTTAACCGTTGTCTAGGGGGAACCCAATAGTGTTTACGCGACCAGACCACTTCAACATCTGCTATCTGCATGGAAGGAAAAGCGAAAGGTCATTCTGTAAACTTTTTCCACCGTCTCCTTGTCCATGTTGATGTTGACCAGCCGTGCTTCACGTGGCACTGCCAGATTTTTATTTGTCTCTTCTCATCTGTGCAACTTATGTGGAAACGTTGCAGGGACCGGGGGAGAAAAGAACATCACCAGACAGAGAGAATTGAGAATTGTCCCTATTCACTGCTTCGTTCATGCTTCATTCGCTGATATTCGCCTCATTTTGTCCGTGGCTTACCGGTCTTGTTGGAGGGTTAAGTGATGACCCCATGGGTCTTACTCGCCTAACGGCCATCTTGGTTCCATCTTGGTTCTACACTAGCTAGTGATGGAACTGAATTCCGCAGTCAGAATTCCTCACCCTGCAAACTCCCCATGGAGGTTTCTCCCAAACAGTCTTTTACCGTGAGCAAACTGAAATGGTTTCTGCTTATTCTACGAGTCTAGGATGAATCGGTCTATCAATACATTTGAGTGACATTGGCAGAATACCACATAACCAGCACTATTATTAAATCTACTTCATACATACATTATCAATGGCATAGCAACGTCTAAACATCACCCCTAAATTTCATGCCTAATTTTCCCATTCGGTTCGCCGGCATTAGCCGTGTCTGCTAACAGATGTAGCCCCACAATACGGGCCATTGTTCTCAATGCAAAGTCCATGATGAGATGCATTAAGCCGGCTGCATTCTGTTTGCCACAACATGCCAGAGCTTACACAGCGGTACCTCGGAGGGCCTAGCGCACAGATGTGCATCCCTCTGTGATGTGCATGTTTATTAGCAACAGCCAGAACCCGGGCCTAGTTGGGTCTTAAGGAGGAGGATTGGTGAGCTGGCCCCGCTGGAGAGCAGCCCCCCCCCCCCCCTTCATTATGAGTACCCCAAGCAGAACCCACCGGCGGCGGCGGCGGCGGCCCAGGATCTCTGGTCCACAGATCTGTTCCAAGTTCCCCCGCTACCCGATCCACGCCTGCTAATTAAGGCCCCCGAAAAGCCTTTGGTCCCGGGCCCAGTGTGAGAGATTCTCCACTGGGGGGGGGGTTCTTACTACCGGACCCCCAGGCTAAAGCTGTGCTGCCTGAGAAGACGTCAGGGTGGAGGAGGGGAGGAACAGTGGGGGAGGATGATAAGCTTCTGCAGAACAGCACAGAGCAGCGGAGCATGGTGAGCATTACCACATAGTAGGCCACTGTTTTAACCCAACTGAGCCTTGCCTCCTTATCGGCCCCTAGCATCAAGGTCTGGTGGTCACACAAATTAAGGGGCAATTAAGGCATTGAAACAGCAGAGGGATCAAAGCAGGGGGTTTACTGGAGACGAAACACGCTGGAAGAGACTGAAAGTTCAGATGAAGTCACAAAGAGTTGGGACTGTATGGGGATGCTGACAGATAAACGTCCACCTTGGCATTATACGGTTCATCCATTATTTTCAAGTGAAACAAAGCAAGGGTTGTTTAATAATGGGCTCAATAGATGGATAACCATCAGAACTGTTTGTTATGCGATGGTGTTTGTCGTGAATGTTCACAGGGTTAAAAACGCTGCTGCCTGACAAGGGTGAGTGATTAGGAAATCTGTGAGAGTTTGACGGGAGTTCATCTCGGCTACCGCATCCGGCAGCGCTGTGCCGTCTTTTCGATTGTTGTGTCTTCACTAATTTCCATCTGCCTGTCAGCCAGAGAGACTGATTAGGAAAAATAATCGAGATAAATATTTCCACTTCTCCATCATCCCTCCGCTGGTATTTTCTTTGGCCGGCGCGTGGCAGAAAGTCGATGCAAAATCTGTGCAACAGTCAAATTATTTCATCAATGAAAATCACGCGTCATGGATTAAAATGTAATTTGCTACAGTTAATGAAATATGTGCCGAGTGTAAACACCACACGGAGTGCTTGCTTACCCACCCAAGACTGGGCTGGGAGAAAGCGAGGGCTGGGTCGGAATAATCAGAGCCACCGCCACCGCCACCACCGCCCTTCTGAGGCGGAGATAGGGATGTCTAATGTTTGCAAAATGGGGCCTGCTGTGCTCGGGAGGAACAAGATAGCTTGTACTAGTTTAATTTCCAATATGCCTGTAACGTATCTGCTCTAGCTGAACGCATGTGGTCCTGTGTACCTGAGAGGTTACACAGATGGCTTTTTTTTTATAGATGCCTGTGTGTGTGTGTGTGTGTGTGTGTGTGTGTGTGTGTGTGTGTGTGTGTGTGTGTGTGTGTGTGTGTGTGTGTGTGTGTGTGTGTGTGTGTGTGTGTGTGTGTGTGTGTGTGTGTGTGTGTGTGTGTGTGTTGGTCTATGTCTGTATGCGTGTACTGTATGTGTTTTAGTTCTACTACAGCCATTTAACACACACGCCAAGCTAAATCGCTCAGCATGCCAAGTTTAAACATCTATCTCTATAGGTTGATATCTATATATCTGTCAACCAAAGGTATAGATGTTCATGCTCAACCTAACGTCCCCCACGATGTGTATTTTAATTCAAACCGAAAGCCCGCCATGCCCCGCCCCACCCCCACCACTCCCGCCACCCCCGCCGCCCCCGGTCTCCCCTCTGAGCGCGGTGCCGGGGGCGGTGGATCATGAGACAGCCGCGACTGTCTAGTTAGTTTCGGCCGTCTACAGAGAGCACATTTTTCACAATTTTTGCTTGACGTTGCGTGGCCCCTAACAAACATGCCAAAGCGCGCTGGCGCTTCTTCTTCTTCGCGGTGACACAGGAGAACATATGTTGATATATGCCATGTCTCGCTCAGCACATTTGCCCACGGATGCAGTAAATCCCCGGGGAATGTGTGGAAGTGACAGGATTTCTCCAGTTATTTGCGTGTCCACAACAGCTCTCTGTGTGACTATGTGTGTGTGTGTGTGTGTGTGTGTGTGTGTGTGTGTGTGTGTGTGTGTGTGTGTGTGTGTGTGTGTGTGTGTGTGTGTGTGTGTGCGCGTGTGTGTGTGTGTGAATGACGTGTGTTGTGCTGTTTTTTTTTGTTTTTGGTGCCTCGGTTGGCACTTCGGGAATCTTGTTGGAGGGTGGGAGGACTGTTGTGAGCGGTGCTTGTGCCAATTTTTTTTCGCTTTCACACAACAAACACGTGTGTCCTAACATGTGACCCTGTCTGAGCTGCATGCATAGATTGCACTGCGTGCGTGTGCTTGTGTGTGTGTGTGTGTGTGTGTGTGTGTGTGTGTGGGGGGGGGGGGGGAATGCTTTTCATCCATTCAATTACAATTATCTGGCAGTTCACAAAAGGCAACATTGCATGAATTCAGTGCTCAAGGCTGAACTTTACTGCAAAAGTGTGAATTCAAAAGTGTGAATATTTATGTTCTGGCCATGTTAGAATGTAACCCACTATTACATGCATGTCTTTCATTTCCTGGTGGTATGCGTGTCTTGTTGTAACTGTCCGTCACACACACACCTTTCACATTTAGCATTTTATGTGTGTGACTGTGTGCGTGCGTGTGTGTGTGTGTGTGTGTGTGTGTGTGTGTGTGTGTGTGTGTGGTGTGTGTGTGTGTGTGTGTGTGTGTGTGTGTGTGTGTGTGTGTGTGTGTGTATTTATGATTAATAAACTTGGGACTGGCCATCCTGGCACAGTGCAAGTTTTGCTGCAGGGCTGAATGCACACTCATCCTTATTCTCAAATGATTCAATTTCTTTAGCAAAAAAGCAATTGGCTGAAGAACACAGATATGTTGCACCCAGAGCAGAAATGTAGACCGCAGCCCCCTGGTGACATGGTTGGGAGTTAGACAAACTCTAAATGAAACCATACTTAACACTTAGTTTAGTATTTGCATTTAGCATTGTTTTACTGACATACGTTCTACACATTTTCTGTATCATACAAAATTGCGTTATTCTAATCCTTAACTGAGTTAAGCACAATTAATTTATGGTAATTTAATTTGAAAATTAAAACTGTATTCACGATGGACATGTACTTAGGTTTAATTTCAGCAGGGGGAATACAGTGTGAATCATCCTATTACCTGACTTTGGGAAAACGGGAAATTGATTTCTGGGACCGGGCCGATCCCTGCAGCCTCCTGGGGGTAAGCGTTATTGATTGGAATTTGACCGTCGCTCGGTGTCTGGGACATAAATTAAAACCTGCCGACGTGTGAACTAGCCCAGCCCCCGCGTGTTGGGGGAAGGACTTGGCACACACGAGGACAAGTAATGACAGACCTTCTGCTCAGGCCGTCTTGGAGGTGCTAACACCAGACGCTTGGGTATTAAATATTCAAAGCCCCCCTGTGTCGCGCTGGGGGTGGGGGGGGGGCGGGTTGGATAGGTCACTAAGTGTTTTCACTTTAGCCGTTTGTATTGACGCACGCCCCCCACCCCCTGCGCGGTGTTTGGTGACCATGATCATTGCGCGACAGCGAGGGAACGTGGTCGCTTACCGGAGTCGTTCGTTGCTGTTTTTAACTTTTAGTTCAGAAGAAGGGCCGCACATACTTGCACACATGCAAATGGATTCAAAGGAAATGCCAGTCAGTCGTTTAAAGGATCCAGTTTCAGCATTTTTCCGGGCAAAGTAATTTCCCTGCTTTTGTGCGCTGTAACAATACCCATCTGAAATGAATAAGCTTGTTTCTTTTTTCTTCTCGCTGTGCGTAAATAGATCCAATGAGTTTGTGGTTCATTCTGAACATGTTGCCTGTCTTTCATTTCTGTGTTCTGTGTCCGTCCGGTAATTCGGATCCCCACGAACCCATCCATTCTCAGCCCGGACTGACGATAATCCAGTAAATGGTTAAACGTCAAAATGTTATCAATATCCCATACAAAGCAAAAAAAAAGAACACAAATAAACTGAATAATTGTATGAGAACTCCCCAGTCTCTAGAATAGCAACAATGCTTTGTGACAAATATACGTATAAGTAAAATGAACTAAACATTGACATGATTTTAAAGGCGGAAAATTCATATTTTTTGTTTGTTGTAGTCTTTGGACATGTTCTCGATTTCAGATTATTAGGCTCAATAACAAACTGTTATCTGTGACAATCGTTCCTTTTTTGTGGTGTGTCTCGGTTTTACCATTTTAGATTTCAGCCGGCCTGATGTGTTCTCCACTCCTCACTGAAGTCAAGCCACAAGCCAACGGTGGAGATGGTTTTTTTGGGGACGGGACGGGGGGACGGGGGGGGGTGATCACCGCCTTTGATCTCCCAGCCGGCGATAACCCCCTGCGAATCAGACCAGACACCGACCTAGAAGGTGCTGTCTGGACACGTTGCTTAAAATACATCTGTTAATAAAGACTTGTGATGGAAGTGGATGGGGGGGCCCAACCGCCCCAACCAACCCCACACCCCCACGCCCCCACACCCCCAACGCCGGTCTGGGGGTGAGCGGGCGGCGGGCGGGTGGTTGGGTGCTCTGGAGGCGGGTGGTTGTCATGGAGATCCATACATATGTACCTTACCAGCACGCCGACACGACATCGGCATCGCCGCTCCGTCCGTCTTATTGACAGGCCGGTGGCGTCAAGTGCCAGCGGGTGTCACATTCCAGAATGGTGGGGCGACAGAACGCTCAGGGTGTCCTCATGCGCGCGCACACACACACAGACACACACTCACACTAACCGACACACACACACACACACACACACTGATCTACGCTCGCGTACGAGATCTTAAGGTCGCTCCGAGCCTCACATCTGGAGGTAGAGGAAAGTGATCTGCGTCTGCAGCCTGGGTCGTGGGGGGTAGTGGGGGGGGGGCGTATGGGGGCCCTTTCACTTAAGCCGATCCCTTCTCTGTAACCATGTGGCACCTACATATGAGGTCAAGATCGTAAACTCCTAGAATGTACAGTTGCTTGAGTTGCAGGGGGTCCGTGGGCCCCAGCCCAGGCCTATTTGTGACCTTCGGTGTGTCAACGTGTTTGTGTGTGTTTGTGTGGCTGCAGGCTCGTGTGTGTGTGTGTGTGTCTGTGTGTGTGTGCCAGAGTGTGTTGAGATGTCGAGGCAGCTCGTGTTCTGTGACATCACGCACTGCGAACACGACCTCCGCTCTCTCTCTGTCTCTCTGTCTCTCTCTATCTCTGTCTCGTCTCTCTCGCTAGCTGTCAAACGGGAAAAGATTATCATTTTTTTTGGGGGAGAATTTGTTCAAATGTTTGAGTGCGAGCATGTGGCTGGCTGTGGGATCCAGGTTAGCCCTGGGTAGACGCAGGGTTTCGAGGGGAGACCTTGACCTCTATTTTTGCCCGCCTCAGTCAACCATATCTCCGCCATTCGTCCTTGTCATGTGCAGGGCCGCTGCATGCATGTGTGACTGCTTGACTTTTCTCTGTAATGAAAATTCCACATGCGCCACATCAGACACAGGCCGTTTGGCAGGCTGAACGGTCACTGGTTGTCCTGGTCTGAAGGCCAGGGGTACACCCCTGTAGGCAAGCACACATGCAACCACACATACATATAGTGTAAGTATAGCACATAGTATAACACAGAGTGTTCAAATTGTAGGAAATCCATACTGCAGGTGGGAATGGAGAGTAAGCATTCCATTCTACTTAAAGTTTGTTATGCATAAAAAACCTTGAATCTTGCCTCTTGAATCTTGAAACACACTCGCGCTCACACACACACACCGATACACACACAAAAACATAGAAATATCTATGTATCTTAAAAACAACATGGACGTTTCGGCCTGCGGGGATGCTGTGTGCTGGGTGAGCTTGGATTATTAGGGTACTTTCCCAAACAATGGCAATGTGTCTTGATGCTTCCCCAATTCCTCTGTCTCAAAGGACCAGCATATTCCTCCTTTAAATGTTATGCACCGGGGGAGCCGGTTGAACAAATCTTTCCTCACCTCAGACTTGCACGTCGGCTGAGAAGTGTCCCGCAGATTGCCTTTTCACACACACAACGATTCAGGAACCTCAAACCGAGTTTGTCGATTCACTTTCGTTAATGGCTAATCAATGGCAAGTGTCAAGAGGACCTGTCTGCTCTGAGAGGCATTCCATCGACTGGGAAAATCGACCCACAGCTCGTAGTCAAATAAATACATGCTGAACCTGAAAAAAATAAGAACAGACAACAAAGACAACTTGTCTGAGAGAAGTGAATAGTTTTTCTTCTTGACACACATTTCTATTTTGTCCGTTATTTGTCTTTCATGTTTGTTCACCATCGGCGGTGGATGGCCGGATGGTTCTGAGAGGGAACAAACAGGGCAGATGTTTGATAGATCTGGCCCCGGGAAGCACAATGAAAGGACGGATCGTTGTTAACATTATCACGCATTGATCGCTTTTGACTCCATTTTCCAAAGCCCTGTCATGGGAAGGCATGGGCCATTACTTACAGCGGTCAAAGTCTTGTACACCCCCGCCACCCGACAGCTGGCGGTGACTGTGTCTGTCTGTCTGTCTGCACCTCTGTACTAGATGTCCGACCCAAGGTTTTATATCCTTTATGAATACAGTATGGGGAAGGTTGGGAGAGGGTTTTTGGATTCCTGCCCACACCCTGGTGGTGGAATATCTCAGCAACAACTCCCACATTTGTTTGCAGTAGACCCCCCCGATCTTGATTAAGCACCCAGAGCGATGGCCAACTTGTCAGACGTTATTTATAGGTTTGCCGATGCTGATATATTTCAGAAAGTTTTACATAGGTCAGCATGGATGGGGACACTGCAGTGGGGTAGCTAGTTCCACTATTCCCCTGGCATTGATATTCTGATTGAAGTCCGGGAAGGCGTTTGGTGGTTGTTGTTGTTTTTTGTATACAAATCGGTTAACCCTCCACTGGGAATCAGGACCCAGTTGAAATGCAAACTTGAAATGTGGGTTGTTACTGCTTCTAATGTATGCACTGTGTAGTGCTGTTCCCAATGCTGTATGCTGTACTGATGATCTGGGTATCCACATGTATTGTTCATTCATGTTCAGTGCAGACTGTGGTCCATACATTGGATCTAGGAAGTAACAGAGGCTGTACAGTAAGCCGGCGATGAAGTGAATGAGTCCATGGACGGATGATGGATGGATGGGGGGAGCGGGAGAATTGGTGAGTGGATGGTTTTATGGGTGGGTGTGTGGATTGATGGATGATGGATGAATTAATGGAACATTTGATGAATAGATGCATGACCGATACCCTGTATAGAGATGGATGGATACGTTCTGGCGTTCGCTAAATGACTATTTTCCATATAGTTTCGGAGGCTTGGGGGGGCTTTGCCTTTAAGGTATAGGTGGGGGACAGATGCTGCGTCCCTATTGGTCTACTGCTCACTTTGAGCATGTATGGGGTCTAACTGAAAGGCCTGAATGGCTAAAAGACAATCAGCTTCAGTGGGCTGTCCGAGCTGATTTACAGGGCAATGGATCTTCCAAGATGTTAATAGGTTGTGATTGTTGCAAGGAGACTGCAGACTTGACCTCGTTGAGAGCCCAAGTGTTTTCACAAGATTGTGTGTGTGTGTGTGTGTGTGTGTGTGTGTGTGTGTGTGTGTGTGTGTGTGTGTGTGTGTGTGTGTGTGTGTGTGCGTGTGTGTGTGTGTGTGTGTGTGTGTGTGTGATTTGTGTGTGTAGTCCCATGTGTTTGGTATGTATCCATTAATATGTGTAATGACTTCGCCATGCTCAATAACGATTATACAATAATGGCTTCAATACTAGTAGATGCAGTGCAGACATACATTTGACATCGTCTGTCTGTCTGTCTGTCTGTCTGTCTGTCTGTCTGTCTGTCTGTCTGTCTGTCTGTCTGTCTGTCTGTCTGTCTGTCTGTCTGTCTGTCTGTCTGTCTGTCTGTCTGTCTGTCTGTCTGTCTGTATAAGAGCGGTTAGATCGCTCTATCTCATCCCTCCATAAACTCTGCTCTATGAAAGTGAAATGTCCCAGCTAACACAGTGGTGCATCCCATCCCAGCCCTGCTCTGTCTTCAGCCATTCCCCGTGTGTCTGAAGATGGATGAGGCGAATGCTCCAGGGTCAGAGGAGATAGCTCATCACCCGTCCAGCGTGATGGTTCAAACTTTTTCTACGGTCTGAAATCCGTCTCCCCCCACCCCATACACACACACACACACACACACACACACACACACACACACACACACACACACACACACACACACACACACACACACACACACACACACACACACACACACACACACACACACACACACACACACACACCATGAATGATGGGATGGAAAATAAGGAGGTCTGATAGTAAAATATCAATTCCCCAGACGGTCACGCATCACCCTAGAGGTTATCTGTCTTCAATGGAGGGTTCCCCCCCCCCCCCTCTTCTTTCTTTATACTTCTCTTCTCTTGTGAGGGCTCTTCTGTCCTGCTCTTTACGATCTATTATTTGTCTTTCATTTTAATGTAGTACCACCACCACGCTTTATGAGGATTTGCTCACCTCGGACAATTTGCACATGCGGTTTAATTGTGAACGGAGTGGTTGCACACCGTCCTTCTGCATGACTGACGGGCGTTTATCCAGCTGGGCGTTATCCAGCGGGGCGTTTCCCAGCTGCGCTTCATCCTTACCTTATTTTTCCGTTCGCTTTCGTCAGCTACATCACTTCATGCTCAATCAAAGCTGCAGTCGATTGTCGGCATGCGAGTCAAACGGTCCTGATCATGGCCGACCCGTAGCCGACCGCTGCCTGCTCCGTTGGCCCTAACGTAGCACATTCTAGCGCTGTTGGCCCAGCCCCAAGCTTTGTTCTCCGTTGCCCTATAGGCCAAACGCCGTCACTGGTGCATGCATGTGTGTCTTGTGTGTGTCTGTCTTGTGTGTGTCTGTCTTGTGTGTGTGTGTGTGTGTGTGTGTGTGTGTGTGTGTGTGTGTGTGTGTGTGTGTGTGTGTGTGTGTGTGTGTGTGTGTGTGTGTGCCACAAGCCACCACTACCACATGGGTCTGCTGGGTGTGCATGTGTGTGCATGTGTGTAGTCCTCTCAGCATGTACAATTTGAAATGGTCGTCGTTTAAAGTGTGTGTATGTGTTTGCTCACATGGTTACCATGTACCACGCCTCCCATGGTTTTGACAGGGGCCCCTGGCACGGGAGAGAAGGGGAGAGAGAGAGAGAGAGAGAGAGAGAGAGAGAGAGAGAGAGAGAGAGAGAGAGAGAGAGAGAGAGAGAGAGAGAGAGAGAGAGAGAGAGAGAGAGAGAGAGAGAGAGAGAGGAGCCCCACGCCACCCCAATTTAGAGATAATTAAAGGTAATTAAAAAGGAAACACTTGCTGCTGAAAGACCACGCGTACTCTCTCTCCTAGGACCCCCGTTCTGCTGCCTGACTTTTGTGGGGGCCTCTCTCTCCCTCTCTCTCTCTCTCTCTCTCTCTCTCTCTCTCTCCCTCCCTCCCTCTCGCTGTCTTGGCTCTGGGGGAGAATAGGCGGTGCGCTGAGAGGAGAATTGAATGGGCGGCTATGGTCCGCATAGCAGCGCTACAATGCGGTGCTGCAGGGGGCTTCCATGCTGGGCTGAACACGGAACAAGACCAGGACAACTCGTCCGGAACTGTCCCAGCAGAGAGAGGCGTGCCGAGGGCCAACGGCAACCGAGTCATCCCCAGAGCGGTGCCTTCCTCCACAGAGATGCATGGTTATCTCAAACCAAGGATGAATGTTAACTGCAGTTGTGGTGGTGACGCTTACAAGATAATAGTAAGTAAATGTGGTATGTGGCCGAAAGCAATTTAGGCAGGGATTGACCGATAGTGTTTGTGCGAATATGGATTGCTATGGTAACTCTGTAATTATGTTTCAATTATTATAATACGACCACAAACTGCCGCATTAAAACCTTAAATTAACCGTAAAATTTAGGAAAATGGAGGCAGTTCTTCAACATCTACAGTTGGAACTGTGTTACGTTTAGATTTAGCTAAGTGTGCCATTCCTTTTATGACTGAAAGACCCTGGTCCTGGCTTGGTCTTCATTAGGTGGAGTATTAGTTGCCCCACTACACCTGTGGCGCTGAAACCCAAGATGTAATCTGTCTCTTTGTTTCTTTATCACTAAAAGTGTATGTGTCTCCTCCCACTCATCATTATACACAGGAGCGTCTCATCTTCATCTGCTTTGGCTGGAGAGAGATGGTAGGCAGAGAGAGAGATAGAGACAGTGAGAGACAGTGAGAGAGAGAGAGAGAGAGAGAGAGAGAGAGAGAGAGAGAGAGAGAGAGAGGAGAGAGAGAGAGAGAGAGAGAGAGAGAGAGAGAGAGAGAGAGAGAGAGAGAGAGAGAGAGAGAGAGAGAGAGAGAGAGAGAGAGAGAGAGAGAGAGAGATGGTAGTCAGAGAGGGAAACAGACCCAGAGGCCCAGACTCCCTTATGAAAACTGCTCCCTTCACAGACTGGTTATAGTTAAAACAGAATAGGCCAAGCTGTGCTGCAGCAGCAGTAGAAGAGGTGCTTAGGAATACGGCTTGTGGTGTTCTTTATTCTCTATGTGGCCCCGCCAGCCACACAGACACCAAATGACTGCACAGGCGGAGGAAGACTGCTGCTGCTGCTGCCCCACCACAGAGTTTAAGCGAAGGAGGCCGACAGCCTCTTTTAGCCAACAGCCTGACACACCTGTTGCAGTTCCTCCCAGCTCCCCAACAACCATCGGGCCAGTGAGTGTGAAGGGATACTAGTGCTAACCCACCAGTAACGATACCAGTAATAATACCTAATCGTCAACGCTTTCTTTACATGAATTGCGTTATACCATCAAAAAACTAATCATGCTGATGAATGTGTGTAATGTTGAGATCACGATGATGATAATAGGATGATTCATCATACTCCTGTGTTAGAGTCGTGTCACCAATCTTCCGACGTTGCCTAATGAATAAACATCTCCCTGGCGTTCCTTAGACTTCCTTATGGTTCCATTTCACTCACACAAGCCCTCCCTTAACATTCCTCCCCAGCCCTCACTGAAGTCATCAGTCAACATACGCTGCCTGTTCCCGACTCCAGCGGGCAAGGGTGTCTGTGAGTCGTGTGCATGTGAGTGTGTGTGTGTGTGTGTGTGTGTGTGTGTGTGTGTGTGTGTGTGTGCATGGAACCATGTGTGTGTGTTTGTGTGTGTGTGCATGGAACCATGTGTGTGTGTGTTTGTGTGTGTGTGTGTGTGTGTGTGTGCATGGAACCATGTGTGTGTGTGTGTGTGTGTGTGTGTGTGTGTGTGTGTGTGTGTGTGTGTGTGTGTGCATGGAACCGTGTGTGCGTGTGTGTGTGTGTGTGTGTGTGTGTGTGTGTGTGTGTGTGTGTGTGTGTGTGTGTGTGTGTGTGTGTGTGTGTGTGTGTGTGTGTGTGTGTGTGTGTGTGTGTGTGTGTGTGTGTGTGTGTGTGTGTGTGTTAGTAAGGGAGTATGTATGTTCATGTGTATGTGTGTGTGTGTGTGTGTGTGTGTGTGTGCGGTGCGGTGTTCAAGGCCGTCCTTGAGCTGGAGTGGGTCAAGAAACTAATTTGTCATGTGATTTCGATGCAGCCCTTCCAGGTCAGTGACACCGGCTCATCCCAGCTGCTGCGGGCGGAATTCCAAGTCCCAGCGGGAGCGTCACAGGTGGGACACGGAATGGGTGTGTTTACTTGCTGCGTAGGACACTGAGGATAATCAGGCCCATTTGGACCCAACATTTTGACCAACATTTGGGTGGAAAAAACGTAGTCGGGGGTCACTTCCGATCTGGTCTCGTAGTCTGCGCTGTATACCGATTCAACCTGAAACCTTTCCGATCTTCTGATCAAGCGATCAAAATCCTGTAGTGCGAGGCGCTCAGCGATGTGATCCGAGAACGCTGAGCGCAAACAGCCAATGAAAAAGGATCTTAGAAAGGAGACGCGGGAGAATCTAAATGTCACAAAAACACTCAAATCCATACAAACAATGCCACTCAAAAAATGGCCAAAGCTGGGAAGCTGTAACAGTTGTGTATGTCTATTATAATAACTCTTAAACTCAAAATAAAATCTCGAGGAATAGGTTTCACTTTTCCGGGTGACCGAGCAGTGGAGTGAACCCTTGAGGGTTGGCAACCCTAAAGCTCATGTTTGGAAATGAAATTGGTTAGCGGCCATGTTGTTTCTCCTTTTTTTAAGATACAAGCCTGTACATTCACATTGGGTTCAACAGCAGCCTGTACATGGTTTTACATTGGGTTCAACAGGAACCTGTACATGGTTTCACATTGGGTTCAACAGCAGCCTGTACATGGTTTCACATTGGGTTCAGCAGGAACCTGTACATGGTTTCACATTGGGTTCAACAGGAACCTGTACATGGTTTCACATTGGGTTCAACAGCAGCCTGTACATGGTTTCACATTGGGTTCAACAGGGCTCATTTACAACACGGACACAAACTAGGAAGTGTACATTCAAAGTCACATTGCACTTTGGCTGTTGTTTTTTGGCATAGCACACACATAAGGTAAATTAAGGTGTATTACATATTTTAATTGTGTTTATATAAGGATAAGGACAATATATTCCCACCACACTATTACCTGGCAGCCTAATGACTTGTCGAGGAGGGAAGCTAATTGGTGTGTGAAATCACTGAGATGTAAATATATGAAAGGGCTTCAAGATGGTGTACATATTCAGTATAAATATATGTAAACTTGATATATATGTATATATACAGCAAATACAGCTACTTATCTAAATAAACACAAACTATACACCAACTAAACGAATTGGTGCGTGAGATCCCTGAGATATATATAAATATACATATATACAGTATATATTTATATATATATATATATACATACAGTATATATACATATATATATATATGTATATATACACATAAACACATACATATATGTGTGTGTGTGTGTGTGTGTGTGTGTGTGTCTGTCATGTTATCATCCTGTGAGAATCCAAAACTATGTACAAATATAACACACACTGTACAATACAAGGCTGTACAGCCTTGAAATCTTGGTTTGAAATCTAAATCTGGAGTATTGAATCCTCCTTATGGGTCACATACATGTCACCCATCCTAGTATTAGGAGCAGTGAGCAGCTATTTTTATATCCAGCTGCCCGGGGAGCAGTGTGTAGGGGTTCTGGTGCCTTGCTCAAGGGCACCTCGGCAGTTCCCAGGTGTTTCGGGGACTTGAACCGGCGACCTTCCGGGTTTCCCGAGCCAAGTCCCAACAGACTGAGCTGTCCTGCCGCCCAATTCGGACTAATGTGCCACTGTGTCATTTGGATGACTGAGGGTTAATCTTTCATTGAAGTCAAAATATGTGAGTGGTTTCCTTAACATGCTTTCTCAAAGGATGTTAACTCCAGAATATGGCCCATAATCAACAATATAGGCAAACGTTGCTCTATATTAAACTAAGGTTTCACAAGGGTGAAAATATAAGTCCATTGGAACGGACACCAGTTAAAGTCATACGGGTGGAACACAAAGCCATCACCCTTGAAGCGTTCCGACGTGGCAATCAGGTGTGCACAATAAACCTGCATGCATCCTATTTTCCACAGTATGAGACGAGCAACAGGGCTGATCCATCAAGCTGTGGCCCCGCCCACCTGGGGTGGGCTCCCTCCAATGCCTCATTCTCACTTCCATCTCCTCCCTTCTTCTCTCTCTCTCTCTCTCTCTCTCTCTCTCTCTCTCTCTCTCTCTCTCTCTCTCTCTCTCTCTCTCTCTCTCACCTCCCGCCCCCCCCCCCCCACATCCCTCACCCCCCACCCAGCGTTGGGGTCGCGCCTGACTGAAGCGCTATAATGGCTCAAGGAAATGGCACTTCTTGAGAAACTTTTTTTGGGGGGGAAGCTGTCAAGGGGAGATTAATGCCTGGCTGGGATCTCTCCTGGGGACGGCTCCCACCTTCTCTTCCCCATCTCTCCCCCTTCCTCCCGCTCTCCTCCCTCCTCCTGCTCTTTTACCTCCTCCTCTCTTTCCCCTCACCCCCTCCTCCCTTCTCCCCCTCCTCATCATCTGCAAACAAGCTTGTCTTGTGTAAACATTAATGCCGCGTTGGGTGACAGTCGCTCTAAAATGTCAGACGTACGTACACACACACACACACACACACACACACACACAGGTTTTGGCTAGCTCCGCGCGCCGTGTTCGGCTAGTTACGCGGGCGGACCGGCGTCTGTCACACACACATATTGGTATTTAGATTTGTTTCCCTCCAGGGGGCCTGCGGCTGCGTTCCCCTTACAATGCACTTCTGATAGCTTCATTATTCCCCTGCTCCAGATGCTGGTACGCCGGTACAGACTTTGAATGGGATGCCATTCAGGATAACCTCAGTCCCCAACCAGACGGGATGTTCCCTTGGCACAAGGGAAATATCTTCTTTTTTTTCAATGTTGTTTTTCAAAGTATCCCTTTGTCCCCTTTATTTCCATGTTTCAGTAGCTGCAACGTTAGAATCAAATAAAAACGATTTTGGATGAAGGAACGTAACCGTCCAGATCTCATCACATTAAACGTGTGGGATTGTAGAAATGTGCAGTTGCGTGTGAGGAAAATATCCCTGCGAATTGGCGAATGACATCCATCTCTCCTCAAAATACGACGTGCACCTCTCCTCCTACGCCTCACCCCTCTGTTGATGCTCCTGACACGGAGGTCTGCTCTCTTTCTCCTTCACTTAACCTCTTATCTGTCTCACTCGGGCTGCACTCCACCCCAGCTCTCCTCTTCCCTTGTCTGCTTTCTATCTCCTCCCTCTCTCCTCTCTCCCTAGTTCCTTCTCTCTTGCTTGGTTCAGCCGAGTATATTTGCACGTTCACAAGGTAAGTGACTTGAAAGGTGAGGTAGGTGCATAGAAGACATGAAGCAACACGATGCAAGCAAAATATTAACAGGAAGAATTTAAACAAAATCTGAATTAACAATATCTATAATTATGTTAAGTTAATTTAATTTGTTTTTGTCTTGTGCTTGTGGTGTTTCGTGATTTCCTGTTTTATTTTGAATTTTCTTATCACTATTTATTAAGAACTATACATTTTGTAGGCTGTGAAAGGCTAAGAGGCATATATGTAGATGCATGTATACTGTATATACATTTGTAATGTGCGTGTTTATTTGGCTTGTTGGTGGTGCAGTAAGTCTGCAAAAAGTCTGTCTTCTCTTCCCTCCTGCTCTGTAAGAGAGGAGGAAGGGCCGCCGATGATGGGATGATGGGATATGGAAGTGGATTTTTGTGTGTGGTTTTTGAGTGTGTCTGACTGTCTTCCTGCGATGGTTTCGGTTCGCTCTACTGTTCAGAGCATGTCAGATGGTGCTTTAATCAGATGATTGTCCAGGTCTGCACATGACTGTGAGAGAGGGTTAAATGTACCCTCTGCTACAGGAGAGACGCCACCATGCATTGTCATGAACGTCAGGATGAATCCACTTGATTTGTTATGATACAGAGCATCGGGCATTAGCAGACCGTGCAGGGTAACGGCTGGGAGTGTGGTTGAAGAACATGAATAAGACCATGACGACGAAGAATATGATGATGATGATGGTGTTGATGGATCGTCCTTGTCTGACAACTCATCATGTTTACGACCCAGTTGGAAGTACTGAAAGACAGAATTAACTATACTATCTAGAGATTTAGCTGCAACTGTTGCTGGAAAGCCACACAACTCCATAGAAGTTATGGAAAGTACTACCAAAAAAAGACACTTGTGCTTTACCAACTAACGTACAAGCATCCAGATCTGAGCATTTAATACTGATGGTATCCATCAAGGAGGAACCCATTATTCAATGTGAATACACTGTGACTGATATTCTTGTACTGGTGTGTGCTTTAGTCTTTTCACCATGCTCAGAGGTAGTGTCTTGACAGATGCAGGTTTTGAGGTCACTGGAAGATAGGGGAGAGAGACAGGAGACCTGTGTGCCACATTTCTTCGCAGGTAGAAGAATCTATGCCAAAATCGAGTGTTCACTGGAATCAGAGCGATAGATGAAGAGACAGACAGACACATTAAACTAGACAGACAGACAGACAGACAGACGGGTGGACCGACAGATTTATATCTTAAATGTTGAGTATTTTAGTCCTTTATATTGGTCACACACATTGTACACACACAGGGAAATTTGTTTCTCTGCATTTAACCCATCCTAGTATTAGGAGCAGTGGACAGCTATTGTATAAAGGTTGATCGGGGTGCAGTGTAGGGGTCTGGTGCCTTGCTCAGGGGCACCTCGGCAGTGCCCAGGAGGCAAACTGGTATTAACATATTTACATATGTATCTGGACAGGAAGGTAGACACATATATATACATATAGACAAACATGCAGACAGAAATACAGCCATAATAAAGTGAACAGAAGGGCAGATACAATGACAAAGACAGATAGCTAGACAGGCAGACACACTGATAGACAGACAGACAAACAGACAAACAGACA
>CM051004.1:11365602-11395602 GCA_027704905.1 Muraenolepis orangiensis | reverse complement strand
TGGTGCAGGTATGCGCTCTTCTAGTTGTTGTTGTTGTATTCCTGTTCGTCCATTCAGGGGCCCTCTTTTCACCTTTGGTTCGACTTGAACTGCCTTGTGATTCGCTCCACTATATTACACTAGTACACTGCACCACCGTAACACCCACGTTGAGACCCTGAGAAATAATAGAACCGGCCTCAATTTTGGTGTGAAGTTTAGCAGACCAAAATGACCAGGGGCCGTGTTCCCCGTTCTCATGTATTCACGCTACGTAGTCATCCTCCAGGCGAGAGGGGAGAACCACAAGGGGAAACGGATCAAATATAACCTCATCCAAGGAGTTGTGACGCCCTGGCTAATTCCCCCCCCGCCTCTAATTACACGTGGAGAGTAACGGTTCCTGTGGGGATGTTGTCACTAGAAAAAAAGGGTGGCAGTAGCTTTAAAAAAACCCAGAGAGGAAATGCCTTGTCTTGTTTTGTGGGTCTCAGGAAACATCAGGGGTGTGTACCACCACACGCCTGCTCTGACGGCACTTTACTGCACTAAATATAATAAAAAAAGGCACAAATGGTGAGTGTGTGTGTGTGTGGGTGGGGGGGGGGGGGGGAGGTGGGGGGTTAGACCTTTTACAATCCCCCTGAAAAGGTTCATCCTTTGAACTGGACAGAGAGAGAGAGAGAGAGAGAGAGAGAGAGAGCAGGAGAGAGAGAGAGAGAGAGAGAGAGAGAGAGAGAGAGAGAGAGAGAGAGAGAGAGAGAGAGAGAGAGAGAGAGAGAGAGAGAGAGAGAGAGAGAGAGAGAGAGAGAGAGAGAGAGAGAGAGAGAGAGAGGGGAGGGGAGCTGGAGAAAGAGAGCGAGCGAGCGAGCCCCTAAAGAGAACCGAGGTGCCAGATTTGGACAGGAAGCTCCAGCACCGGGACGTCCTGTGTGATTCATTTTCATGGGGCCCCGGAGCCAGCCAGCTCCTTTTTGGATGGACGGTCCCCCCCCCCCTCCCCCTAACCCCTACACCCTGCCCCCACCACCCAGACCCCGACTCCTCCGGCCCAGTGCAGGTGTCCATTAGATTCTCATTACGGCCCGCGCCGGCCAGATCTCTTTTTTTCTCTGGGAGTTAATCAGTAAGCCATCAGAATTCTGAGCCGGGGCCAAAACAAGGCCTGACTTTGAATAAGCAGTTGTGGTATTGCAGCACGTACAGCATGAATAATGAATGAATGTGATGCTGAGTGTGGTCTTTTTTTTTATTGCATTGTGGCTTGTTGGAAAATTGAAAAACCTGTTTCCAGAGATTTTGCATTACAGATTCGAACTGCCTTAAAAAAAAAAAAACGTTTTGCATCTCAATGACAAATCCCCACGAGCTTCCTACCACTCCACTTTGGACCTTTAAACGCTAAGTTGCAATTTCAAACACAAGAATTTTTCATGGCAAGTCCCCCTTTTTCCCCTGTGACCAGCTAGCATCTTCCTCCTCCCTCTCTTTATCTGTCTTTGTCTCTCTCTCGCTCTCGCTCTTTTATCTCTCTCGCTCTTTTATCTCTCTCTCTCTCTCTCTCTCTCTCTCTCTCTCTCTCTCTCTCTCTCTCTCTCTCTCTCTCTCTCTCTCTCTCTCTCTCTCCTCTCTCTCTCTCTCCTCTCTCTCTCTCTCTCTCTCTCTCTCGCTCTCTCTCTCCTCTCTCTCTCTCTCTCTCTCTCTCTCTCTCTCTCTCTCTCTCCTCTCCTCTCTCTCTCTCTCTCTCTCCCTCCTCCCTCTCTCTCTCTCTCTCTCCCTCTCTCTCAGACAGACGTTGAGTCTTATTGTCTGGCGGTCTACTTAATGCTCTGGATGCGTGTTTTTCTGACAACCACATAATGGAAGCGGGTGCTGTTAGCTAGCTGCCTGGTGAGGCGGGCCCAGTAAAGATAGAGCCGGTGCCAGCGGAGCACCAGGTCCTTGTGTAGCACCGCAGCCATGCAGACGGCGGTCCACATTAAAGAGCAAATAAAGCTCTGCTGACAACCCGGTGCACGGATGAAACAGGGGAAAAGAACCAAAGAAATTGTCCCCCATATTGGAGACCAAGATTGAACTGACTGATTAAATGTCAGTCGTTCTTTCAAAATGAGTATGCTCGTTCTTGCGTGTTTCAACCAAGAATGAAAATTGGGAAAGGAAGGGATATTCTTGGCAGTGTGCTTTTATTTCCCCTAAATATCTTTGTTATCAGCTTGTTAAGACCTTCAGTATAGACGCGTGTAATGAGCCAAGTGTGACCTTTGAAATGGCAAAACGCTGCCAAGTGTATTTTTTTCCCTTCTCCTTATAGCCTGCTGAAAGCACAGTTTTTGAGATAATGAAGTGCAGGCTTTTTTGAATTTATTTTCACATTACTATCGGCATATTCACAATGGAAACTCTAATTGAATCATCGTGCGGTATGTGTGTGGTTGGGGGGCTGGTTGAAGCAGTCTCACCTGGCCCCAGTCAGACTGATTCGAGTCTGGGGCCGGTGGCTGCACCGTGGGGCATTGGCCAATCAAGGCCCACAGGATAAACCAGCTACCACCGCACACACACTCGGGAGGGATGTCAGGAGGCATTTACCACCTGCTCTGCCTGCTTAAACTTACCAACTTGACAATAAACCGGTTTTGACGCGATCTACCGTGTCCTGGTGGCCACTTCAGTGGTGTGTACCACAAGGTACATGTACTCATGTACATGAGAGAGAGAGAGAGAGAGAGAGAGAGAGAGAGAGAGAGAGAGAGAGAGAGAGAGAGAGAGAGAGAGGAGAGAGAGAGAGAGAGAGAGAGAGAGAGAGAGAGAGAGAGAGAGAGAGGAGAGAGAGAGAGAGAGAGAGAGAGAGAGAGAGAGAGAGGGAGAGAGAGAGAGAGAGAGAGAGAGAGAGAGAGAGAGAGAGACAGACAGAGATAGAGACAGAGATAGAGACAGAGATAGATAGAGAGAGATGGAAGAGAGAGATACATAAGAGAGAGAGAGAGAGAGAGAGAGAGAGAGAGAGAGAGAGAGAGAGAGAGAGAGAGAGAGAGAGAGAGAGAGAGAGAGAGAGAGAGAGAGAGAGAGAGAGAGAGAGAGAGAGAGAGAGAGAGAGAGAGAGATACGAAGAGGGAGAGAGTGGGGAGACCTGGAGAGAAGTTGATATGGACAACTTCAGACGAGGGAATGGAATAACTAAGTATGCCATAAAGTGTTGGCATTGAGTCAGGGCTCCTTGTTTGTGCGGTAGTCACGGCCCGAGCTGCACAGCGGGCATGTCAGTGATAGATGACTTCGCAATCCACCGGACCACATTGAATCGTCAGCTGAGCTTCTGCCAGAATGAGAAAACTTTCCCTCCAATGTCAAAGTTGTTTTTACAACACGCAGAACTCTTAAAACACATGGGTGGCAAAGTTTACGATGAAGATTCGAAATTAAATGGTTCAGTAAATCCGGGAAATTAGGGAATTGGAAATTTAATGATTTGTAACTCGGGAATTGGTTGTTTAATACGCTGTATGCAACTCAGGGGGAAAAACGCAGGATGCTAAATTTCTCTTTCTCAGCGGTCGGTATTGCTAGTTATTATATTCCAAAATAAATTCCGGTTGGTCAGTTGCAGCAGCTCTGGAAGTTGAGCAAACCATGTTTATTCATACTGTATGTTGATGTTGTGTTCTAACATTTCTACTGAAGAGAATTACAACAATATCAGCGGCTGTGCAATGACCTTTCTATACAAAGTGTACAAAATATACTAAATGCAATCACAGGCACCAAGCTATACATACCGTACAAAAGCTACAAATCACGACCGTAGCTGGCATAGCGGTATCGTTGTAAACAATTCTGTAAAACAAAACGTCATCCCGATGCCCTATAGCCACTTGGTTTTTCTACAAGTCTACCAAATAAATGATGAAGTCGGTTGTGTGAGGATGGTCCCTCACTGCTTTACCTGCAAACAAATATAGAGACCTTTAACAAGCGTTGAGGCAATCCATAGTGCTAAGCTGTTAAACACATCCTGCGCTTTAATGCTTCCTTCAGTATCTACACTATCTTTTCCCAGCGCTAAGTACTCATGTCTGGGGGAAACTTCAGCACTGCAGCGTCTCTCCCCATCTCCTAGATCATCTGTTATCTACCCTTCTATTTTCGACCCCCCCCCCCCACCCCCAACCCCCACCCTTCAAGGACCCTGCTATTAAGGCAGTGTTCGATTCCTGAGAACCTCCAGCTCAAAGCTCTGCCTCTACAGTACACTGAAATGCAGCTCATTGTTAAATCAAGCAGATACCTTTTGACACTCTCTCTGCCCCCTCTCTCTCTCTGCCCCCTCTCTCTCTCTCTCTCTCTCTCTCTCTCTCTCTCTCTCTCTCTCTCTCTCTCTCTCTCTCTCTCTGCTCCCCCTCTCTCTCTGCTCCCCCCCCCCTCTCTCTCTCTCTCTCTCTCTCTCTCTCTCTCTCTCTGCCCTCTCTCTCTCTCTCTCTCTCTCTCTCTCTCTCTCTCTCTCTCTCTCTCTCTCTCTCTCTCTCTCTCTCTCTCTCTCTCTCTCTCTCTCTCTCTCTCTCTCTCTCTCTCTCTCTCTGTCTGTCTGACAGGTTTCTGTGGTGAAAGCTGACTGGGTGGCTTTCAAAAGGGCCAGTGGTGTAATGTCCTCGCTGATGAAGAGTGTGTTGCCTGAGACTCATTGATTAGTGCTCAGGGGTGGAGTCCGGCTGTGTGAATCCTTTGCGTGACAACTCAGGGTTATTGGTTGTGAATGGCTTGTTAGCGAATGGTCATGCTGCTACCGCTCACTGCGATGCTGCACTATGGTCACCTTAAAAAAAACGTTTTTTGCATATTATCCATCATCCCTACTTAGAGACTTCTTTATTTTTTCTTTATTGTTATTATTGCTGCGGTCGTAAAAAGTTTGTTTTATTTCTTTTGTCTTTATTTTTACTTTAAACTTTATTATTTTTACTTATTGTGCAGTTTTACTTCTACTGTTATTGTTAGGAAGAATTTCTACTGCAGGTTTGAATGGGGAGTAAGCATTATATTGCATTGTATACCAAAATAGAGTCGAGAATCTCTAATCTCTAATCTCTAATTCCAACAAGCCAAAGCTGTGTTGTCTGTTTGACCGAATCACAGCGACCCACACCAGGTCTGTGTTGTAACACACCAATTCAATCAGGTAAATATGTGTAGTAGGGTGGGGGCGAGGGGATGAGGGGGGGAGATTCAATTTGTTTTCTCATTTTGGTGGATGGGGAACAACCCCCCCCCCGCCCCCACCCCCCACCCCCAGGCCCTGGTTTCAACGACGTTTCAATTTGCCAGATTAGCGCCCTCATAGCACCCCTGGCGCTTGGCAGGCGGTAGTGACAGTGCGACCGAACTGACGCGACACCTCTCCCCTCTACCTCTGAACTCCGTAACCGTTGACGACGCCACAACTCCCCCCCTTTCCCCCTCCCCCCCCCTCCCCCCTGAGTCCTATCAAGCTAATTAACTCTCCCTGCAGCTCCCACTTTGGCCTCCATCTCATTTAGTTTGCCCTAGCCACCCCCCACCCCCCACCCCTCACCCCTCAACCTCTCCTTCAAGCGCTATGAAGACGAACCAAATGTCTTCCTTCTGCTCCAACGCCTCACTTATCAAGCTGAGGGGCAGAATGCGGGGGACATTACTAATAATTCTTTAATAGTTTCTCAATTAGGAATGCATTTTGAAAGCTGTGCAATCAATAACAAGTGAAATAAAACATCTTTATGAAATGTTACATTCTGCCTCTGTGGGAATATAGTCAAAGTAGATTGCATAGGTAGAGAAAAGGAAGAACAAATAATAAAACAAGCAAAGATACTGAACAAAGCAGTTGGGGAATATTTTCTACTTAATTATCCTTGACTGAATAGTAGTAAACTATTACACTTTGAACATTTCCATATATGCAAAATACGTCCATATAGGGCATGTCGGGCGTGTATGGCTTCTCGCATTCGACTATTTTACATTTTTACTCCTTGCATCTGACTCTATGCAAATCCACGCAATTCCAACACCGACGGAGGTGTCAACCAAGCAAGGTGACAACTGGCTGGGTAGCAGTCAGGAGTGAGGGGTCCCTCTGCAAGGACACTTTAACACTTGAGTGCGTAGGACCGACCAAGCCAGGCTTTAGGGCCTGAGCAAACAGCACACTAGTTGCGGGACCATCTGTTCTAGCGATGGGTCACGTGTGAGACAACAACAGGAACTACTAATACACATAGATAGGAATCCCCAATAAAAATGAACCGGAAGTGACAAAGTGACATCTTTTAAAAAGAGTCCTAGTTGTAGCCTAACCAGGTTGTGAATTAACTGAGATACGTAGTGATTTACGGACACATTTAAGGGGCATAAGTTACCTTCGTAATGCCAGATCTATCTGCCGTTCACGCCCTGCTGATATCTCAAACGACAGACATGTTCATGTTGGAGGCGTGTTAAAGGTGGCGAGAGGATGAGCAAAATCACCCGGCCAAAGTGAAATGACTTGCCCATTTGTCTCAGGCTGGTGGTGTAGATAAAGCTGGCATCGCACACACGACACGATACGTTTCCCAGGTGAGTCTAAAAATACCGTGCCAACTCATCCAAGATGCATTGAGTAAGTGTTCTATGGCGTCATCACATATCACACACGACGTACTCGTCGGGGTATGCGTGTCGCCGCAGGGCTGGCGTGTCGGTGTGAACACACACGCACACATGCACACACGCACACACACACACGTGCGTACACACACACACACACACACACACACACACACACACACACACACACACACACACACACACACACACACACACACACAACAAAAATACAGATCAGGCTACTTTTTAAAAGCGTGCTACACCAGAAGATTTAAAATAAACAAAAAGAAAGACAACTCCACCATGTTCAGTCTTTGCTACACTCCAGGAAAGGAATTTAGTGAGTTTAACGGTTTTCCTGAAAAACCACTTTGTTTGATAAATTGCTGTTCCCCCAGACCTCCTGGATTAGAAAGTGACTGTTAAAAGACCACCTTCACGAGTGGCCGATAAACAAGCGGTCCAAATGGTTTTCCGTGGACCCCCGGTCTTAAGTGTCCTCACATTGGAAACCCACCATGTTGTGTACACCACCTCCAGAGGGCCATTCTGTCCGATTTCAACACCTACCCCTGCCAGCCGCCCCTCTATCCTCCACCCAAAGTCAACACATATGCTCCAAAACACTTAAGCACCACACCACACACCAGTATCAGCATCCACGTCGTCTACACCATCCACGTCTACACCATCCACATCTACATCATCGCATTCACACCATCAGCGCTGTACCGTCAAGACACACACTTTTGCTTTCCCTGGTTTTTCATGTTTTGCAGAGAGAAAACATGGGAGGAATAAAACGGAAAAAAAAGGAGAAAGAAATATTGTAATAAAAAGCGCAACAAGATGTCAAGATAGAGAGACGGGAGGAGGGGGGAAATAACTGAAGAAAGGTAGAAAGAAGCAAGGAAACAAACAAGGAAATACATCTGGAAAAGACAGGAAAGAACCAAACGAAAGACGGCGAGAAGGAATAAAAAATAAAAAAAGAGCAAACAAGCAAAAGAACGAGAAAAGCGAGAGAGGGAAAAAAGAGAGAAGGAAACAAGGAAAGGAAAACAAGGGAGGAAGAGACGAGGAAGGAAAGGATGAGCCCGTGTTAATGGCCGCCACCGGGGGGCCGGCTGACAGAAGCCACATTGTCAATAGGGTGTGAAATTCCTGCCTGGATGGGCCCTTGGTCTGGTAAATAGCTGGGAGGACAGGGAGGGGCCGCGCCCGACGCGTCTGCCTGTCTGCCCACACGGGTCCCACGAGCCCCCCCCCCCCTCCCCGTCCGGCCCAGGGAGAGCCGTGGAGGATTTATGTACCCGGGCCGGCTCCGGGGCCAGAGTTCCCTGGGCCGCCGTGAACGCAAACACAACTCCAGCGCTAACGGACCGCGGCATTGCTAACAGCGCCGGTCCAGCTGTGTGTGGCCCCCCCCCCCCTCCCATCTCTGCCATAGGGCTGATAGCTCAGTGAAGATTCGTTACCCTTTAGACATTAATGTACGAGACGCCCAGGCGATAAATGGGAAAGCCACATCAAATAAATACCCCGGAGAGCTCATGGAAATTACTACTATGTTTATTGGCTCGACGCACGCATTTTTTCATACCGAGTACAGTCCCGTTTCGGAGAAAGTACAGTTATTCGATGAGCCAAAAAGGACGGTTGGTGGCTTTCCAGCTGTCAACCGGAATGCACAGCTGTCAGCGGTATGGTGACGAGGAAGACTGCCAGAATGACATCGAAGAAGAGGAGGGAACGGTACAGAAGCCATCTTCAGTTGCAGACTGAATGTGACTGAGGCCGCCCTCCGAAAGGATTTTTTTTATTCGGGAAACATTCCCCCAGCTTCAAACCGTACGTCACTTTCTTTACACACTTGTAATGACTGAAAATGACTTCGGTTTGAAGCTATTTGGACCCCAAAAAGCCTTATTTTCTTTCTTTTTGGACTCGGGTGTGTCAGGTCACCCGACCTCGAACTCCGTGACACAGTTTTCCACAGTAATAGCCAATTAATTGAGCTGAGCGTATTACGTGCAGAGGTGGGACAGCGTCTCGCCTGAAGCTGCCTACGCCAAGTCTCGACTCTGATAGGCACACATGCAAATCAGTTTGTTTCATCAAGTGTGAATTCAATTTGCAGGGGCTTTCGTTTTAATCTAGAACACCTTTGCCCCCAGCGCAGCAGGGTAGGAGGGGGGGGAACCCGGCAAGCAGACATCCTGCGTTAGTTTCATTAAAGAGAAAAGAGTAAAAAAAAGACTCAATCTTTTCCTTCAATCCAGCGACAGCGGGGGGGGTAACGAAGGAGCGGTGAAATGGAGAGGGGAGGGATTGCTACTCAGGAGATCAGGGTCACCCCCGAGGTGGTGCGACCTTGGGCTGTCTTCGCTTGTTCAAATGTCGCCACTTATTCCCTTCTCCACCCTCCCTCCTTTCCCACAGGAGCCCATGGGAAGCTGCTTGTGGACCTCGTGTCCACGTGACGACAACAGCAGTGTGTGTGTGTACAAGAACCACATCGACGGAAGAACATTTTAGGGGCGGTGGGGGGGAGGGGGGGGGGGGAGGGGCGGGGGTGGGCAAGGGAGGGTGTGTGCTCCATCCATGTGAGAGAGAGAGGGAGAGAGAAAAACAAGCCACCGCCGTTATCAGAGACGTGTCTTGCCTTGGCTGCCTTTTTTGTGAGTCTGTTGTTATGGTTATGTCTATACAGCGTGCCGCCGTGTTGCCTCTCGGGGCAACTCTTCCAAAAGAACAAAATAAAAGAAGAACAAAGCCGCGCCCCCCCCCCCCGACACGCATCCGTAGACTTGCAAACGTGGCGAAAGAAGAAAGAAAGAAAGAGCGACGTCATTTGCCCAAGAGACAACATTTTGAAAAAAAGTATACATCGTGCGTGTCTGTCTTTGAAAAAAAGGAGCGGTCGAACGTTTGACGATGATGTCGAAACAACAACACAAAAAAAAAAATACCCTGAATTTTAATGGACACGGGCCACCAGCATTTTCTCTCGCACAGCCACAGGCAAACACAATAAAAACTAAAAAAAAGCCCACATGACACACTCACACCTTGCCTATACCGGCTGAGCACACACACACACACACACACACACACACACACACACACACACACACACACACACACACACACACACACACACACACAGGAATGTGCTTGTATAAGTCTAAACGCACTAGACACCTTTTTTGCTTTTCCTTCACCATGCCTCATTCACCGGATCACCGGGTGTTTCCGCAGGTAATCGGCGACAGATGACGTTGTGTTTTTTTTAGGCCGTCAATACCGGGATGTGCATCGTCACGGCAACTCAGTTATCGCATGGAGCTGAATCAGAACCTGAAGCAACAAACCACCAATCACCACTGAGGGATCAAAAGCATCCAGACACTCTAACATTTTAAGGAATACACTTTGTAAGGATGAGTCAAAGGCGAAATGACGACCGTGTGTGTCTGTCACGTATGTGTGTGTATGTGTGTGTGTGTGTGTGTGTGTGTGTGTGTGTGTGTGTGTGTGTGTGTGTGTGTGTGTGTGTGTGTGTGTGTGCGTGTGTGTGTGTGGGGGGGTGTGGGTGTGGGTGTGGGTGCGTGTGTGTGTGTGTGTGTGTGTGTGTGTGTGTGTGTGTGTGTGTGTGTGTGTGGGGGTGTGGGTGTGGTGTGGGTGTGGGTGCGTGCGCGTGTGTGGTCTGGTGTGTGTATGCGTGTGGTCTGGTGTGTGTGTGTGCATGACGTAAGTGAGTTACGATCTGTGTTACAGTGTGACATTTGTCGTTATTTCCGTCTGGTTGAACATGCTCACCTCTCACAGGTTGTTTCGAACGATCCTGTTTTTCATCAGTTGAGAAAACAAACAAAAAACCAATGTACCTGCTTAACGGATTGTTTATAATTGATGTACTGTATGTATGCATTTAACCGTTGTTGATCCAGGCAAGTCAATTCGAACATATTCTTAGTTGAATGAAAACCGCACACATCACACAGTGTCACACATAGCTTGGAATGCTCTGTAATCTCGAGCCGGCGCATTCCTCCAGCGCTGATATAGCAAACATTATTTGTTATATTTTTGATGGAATGAAATTCTCCCTGTAATATACATATGACCTAAAATATGACAAAATATGAACTTTATATATCCTCCAGCTCTCGAGGTGGCGAGGTCAGGGGACTGGTTCAGCTCTGGGAAGCTAACTGTTCTGGTGACAGGTCCAAACAGCCTCCAGAGAACCAGGGAACCGGGGACAGACAGACGGTCTCGACCACACACTCCCCACACAGCCACACACACACACACACACACACACACACACACACACACACACACACACACACACACACACACACACACACACACACATACACACCACTAAACTGCGCCAGGCTCATGGGCACTAATCCCAACGTATTTCATTACACACGACTCAGACTAAACACCCATTCAGGTGAGAGGAAGAGAGAGAGAGGAGAGAGTGAGTGTGTGTGTGTGTGTGTGTGTGTGTGTGTGTGTGTGTGTGTGTGTGTGTGTGTGTGTGTGTGTGTGTGTGTGTGTGTGTGTGTGTGTGTGTGTGTGTGTGTGTGTGCAAATATAAATACTGTACTTCTGAGTCATGTTCAAACACCACGTGAAGTGTGCCAATTTGCGCAATGAAATGTATTTGCCCGCATGAATGCATGAACGCATGAACGCAGCGGGCTAATAGCCTAGCTCGTGCACATCTACGTAATACAGAACAGCCATCCCAGCCTCCCACCCAAACTTGAGGAAACGAGAGAGAGAGCGCGCGCGCGAGAGAGAGAGAGAGAGAGAGAGAGAGAGAGAGAGAGAGAGAGAGAGAGAGAGAGAGAGAGAGAGAGAGAGAGAGAGAGAGAGAGAGAGAGAGAGAGAGAGAGAGAGAGAGAGAGAGAGAGAGAGCAAAATATATAGTCACAGCCAGGAGAGCACTTTGAAATACCAGGTGCTCATTTGGCAAATCCAGCGACCAGGGTGTTTACATTTCAGAGGCTGAGCAGAGAAAGACCAGATGCCCCCTTCGGTTTCTGGGCATGAACCCTGCCGAGATCAGTCACATCGCCGTGGGTGACGAACCCGTGGGCCTGTGTGTGTGGTGTGTGTGTGTGTGTGTGTGTGTAGAGGTGTGTGTGTATGTGTAGAGGTGTGTGTGTGTTTGTGTGCGGAGGTGTGTGTGTGTGTGTATGTGGGGGGGGGGGGGGGGGCGCAGTGCTGGCTAAAGCCATGCGACACCCAAATACGAGCTGCTGCTGGAGGAGAGACACGGTTCCAACCGCTCTGAGACGTACAGACGTCTCGTGGTGGTGTTGGCTTTATTGGACAATATGTGTCGCCTCTTTCGTTCAGCGCTACATAGCCATTCTGGCTCTCGCGCTCTCTCTCTTTCTCTCTCTCGCGCTCTCTCTCTTTCTCTCTCTCATGGTCTTTCTCTCTCTGTGTCTGTTGTGGTTCTTTCATTTGGTTTTATACCGTTTCCTTCCTATTTCAATTGTGTTCTGTTGAGGGCTCTTTCTGGTTAGTGTGGCTAACACAGCGTATGGAGATTGCAAACTGCCTTTTTTTCCCCTTTCGGGCCGTTCTGCTTCTCGCAAACAGAGAAAACTATTTGTGGTATAGATTGTACCGCATAAACAATGGAAAAATATGAAAGAATATTGTCTAAATACACAACATCTACGTCTATATTCAATAGGAAAACGTGTGTTGTTGTACTAGCTTACACACACACACACACACACACACACACACACACACACATGTCTCTTATCATGGCTGGCAATGAGGAACATTTTTCTATATTACGTCGGCGATCGATTTACCTGCAGTAAATGATCTGGGTTCACCTCAATTAAATATCGCCTGTCGATTGAGTCCAGAGCACCTGCTCATAACAAATCACTGAGACACTTTGCTGTGTGATTGCATCTTGGCAGAAGGTCTGCTGCTGTCTGTTTTACAGACAGTACTGCAGAGCCTTACTAAGGCTGGAGCTCAGGCCACTGTCAGAAGGTTTCCTTGTGTGTATGAGTGTATGTGTGTGTTTGTGTGTGTGTGTGTGTGTGTGTGTGTGTGTGTGTGTGTGTGTGTGTGTGTGTGTGTGTGTGTGTGTGTGTGTACGTGTCATGGATGTGGGTAGGGCCAGACAGAAACAAGTAGAGCAAGAGAGAGAGTGAACAAAAAAAACAAGAGAAAGTTAGAGACATTTGTTGGCTAATCGAAGCAACGTGTGTGTGCGTGTGTGTGTGTGTGTGTGTGTGTGTGTGTGTGTGTGTGTGTGTGTGTGTGTGTGTGTGTGCTGTGTGTGTTTGGGTGTCTTAGATTACATATGCATGCCTATTCATGCAAACATGCGTGTGAAGATTCTGTGTCTGTGTGTGTGTGTGTGTGTGCACACGGCTACACATTTCACTTTAACCAGATTACCAAAGCACCTCATGCCAGGAACCTGTCTTTACTACTTCCTGTCTTTACTACTTCCTGTACTTCCTGGCCCAGTGTAGCAGCAGGCGTGGGTACGAGGTGAAGAGACACATTTCAGCTCTACTCCCTAGAGTATTCTTTATAGTCTCTCTAGGTTCCTCCCTAGGTTTTTGTTTTATAGTGGCAATTTGCATCGTTAAATCAACATGTTACTATTGACCATGATTATTATAATTAAAATATATTTGTATAAAACGTACACAAACAAACTGTTACTACTATCGTCACAGCCGATAACCCGTGTTTGGCAGTGCAGTAAATCATCAACATCTAAGTCTTGTGCGCTCGTGTGTACGATAGTTCACATAATGGAGAAAAGAGTTGACAAAACATTCACTTGGATTAAGAGATCGCAAAGACTCCTGGGAAACCATGAGATCAGTGAGATCATGTGAGAATGACACACGATATATAACTATATATATATATATATAAAAAACTAATAAAAATGCTCATACGCGTAGTCACTCCATAATTACTGCTTACCTGCTTTGTGCGGATACCAGACACAGAATAGTAGTAGTAGTAGTAGTAGTAATTACATGGGAGACAGTGGAACCTGTATATCCATAGAAGCGCACAGAAACTACTGTGTGACTCACTGGAATACTATTGGGCTGTGATAGTCTAGCAACGCTGGTTTAATTTTCCTTCTTCTTCTTCGTGTCTACAGCCGGACTATCTGGTATTGAGATCACGGGCTCGGGCGGAACGGTGAATCTTATTATTAGAATGCATTCCCTCGCTCTTTGTCGGAGACACGTCTGACACATGGGGATTTCAATCAGAGTTTTGTGACAAGCTCAAATTAGTAGCAGTCGAAGAGACAGGAGTTAATTATGTGTTTAGATTTCTTTCTTCACCTGTCATTAGTGTAATGGGATACGTGGTTGCCTGGATCTGGGCGCTGACTGATTTGGTGCGTGAATATGAGGTTAATATTGCATGTCGAGTCACCTTTTTTCCTCATTTCAAAACGCCTAACAATGCACACCTCATTATGTTGTTTTCTTAGAATCCAATCTTACGCAACGGAATTAGTGTCAGTTATGCTTTTAATAATAATTGGATTGACTTGGATAGATCATCTAGCATTCAGGCGAATCCTTAACAGTCAGTGACAGTAATGTTCGCTTGCGGCGCAAAGTCACAATTTTCCACCAACAGGAGAAAGGAGAAATCTAATCTTCAAATTGTTTACCAGAAGAAGTCCCAACGCTCCCTATTGGGGACCTCTTATCGTGGTGGGGGAGTAGGGAGAAACACTGGGAGTTTGTGGTACAGTTTGTTCCCGTGTGACCTTATTTGTAGCTTGTTCAACACTCACGGCCATATAGCTGGAAGAAAACACACAAATACTGTATGTTTCATTCTTAGCCATTTCCATTCTAGAGGTTTTTTAGTGCAAAACATGGCAACTGATGCTCTGGGAATATAGGTCACCTGGTAGAAACAGGTAATGGGCATTTAGGTGTGACAGCACACACACATATAGACACACACACTACTCACACACACACACACACACACACCACACACACACACACACACACACACACACACACACACACCACACACACACACACACACACACACACACACACACACACACACACACACACACACAGCCCTTCACATGCATTGCACGCACAACAGTTCAGTAATCAACCACCTACAGGAAACCTATAGAACCCACCTCCCACTGTCCCCACTCCCCAGCCTAAAATACACATGTACACAAACATTCTCCCAAGAGCTGGCTCATATACATCAAATATACCACACCACACACACACACTCACACACCACACCACACACACACACCACCCACACCACACACACACACACACACACACCACACACACACACAACACACACACACACACCACACACACACACCACACACTTCTTGCCCAACGTCTCCAGATGTGTTTGGGGCTGCTGGCGCGACGTAACCACCCCTGACGTCACCCTCATCCAGCCGCTGGAGCACGGACCCATCTATACCACCCACCTGGCGCTTCCTACCCAGCACCGGGGTCGACGCTACACACCCGCTGGAGACACAGGCACGGCCCTCGTGGGCCTTCACCAGAGTTTCCTTTACACCACCCCACCTCAAAGCGGAGAGAGAGAGAGAGAGAGGGAGAGAGAGAGGGAGAGAGAGAGAGAGAGAGAGAGAGAGAGAGAGAGAGAGAGAGAGAGAGAGAGAGAGAGAGAGAGAGAGAGAGGGAGCGAGAGGGAAGTGGGGGGTATTAACCCTGGGGATGTGGCTGACATGTTTCCCTCCATGGTGTCTCCAGATATTGAGGTGGCGGTGGTTAGCGTCGCTCCTCTGTTTCCCATTAGCCAGTCGTGGGTCATGGTACGTCGTATGTGGGAGGGGGAGGGAGGGTGGGGGGTGTGGGGGGGGATGCGGGGGTGGGAGTGTGCAGAGAGTGACAGTGGGAGTGAAGGGGGTGGTGGTGATGGTGGTGGTGGCAAGGCAGAGGGGGGGGGGGGTGGGGGGTAGCCATGTTGAATGGTAGCAAGCGGCTAAACCGAAACCATGTGCCTCTGCGGTGAGCTGCGTTGCGGTGAAACAGCTTCGGGGAGCAGAGAGGGTAGTTGAGGGTAGTTATTTTGGAAGGAAAGGAGGAGGAGGAGGAGGAGGAGGAGGAGGAGGAGGAGGAGGAGGAGGAGGAGGAGGAGAAAAATAAGCTGAATCCCTCCTTCCTACCTGATCGATCGCAAACCAGACAGAAGTGCTTTGTTTAATTCCGCCGTCATAAAACAAATGGGAGCTCCTGCAAGTTGAACTCTGCTCCATAGCGGTGGCTTTCAATCACATCACATCTTTTTTTCTTTTTTCCTGCCAGCCCTATACGTGTTTTTCGAGAGGCAAACATCGAAGTGAGCGTTGAGATCTCGGTCGCCAGGACTCGCCTGCCGGTGGTTGAATTCCTTCAGGGGCCCCCGCTGAACAAGCTCCGAGATCTCTGTGTTTTTGAAGGGATGTATTGATAGTGGCCCCTGACGACTAAACAGTAGGGAGAGAGAGAGAGAGGGAGAAGCACTTGATGTCCCTACCGATCGTGACCCTTGGCCTCCGCGCAGCCCCCGTCCGTGGGTTGTGGTGTTTTGCTACGCTCGGGGGGGGGGGGGGGTCAGGGGTCAAAACAGGGGGCTCTCTGGGCACGGAGGAAGCAGCATGGTCGCCAGGGAGACAGTGTGTTGACATTGCGTTTGGATACTTTGAACAATGTTATCTCAGACAGCGGGAGGCTCCGGTCTAATCAATCATTCTGTTATTGGGCCAACGCTGGTGATTATTTATCCCAGACCTTTGATTTTTCCACCCGACGCCAAGTACAAAAGTACCCCCCCACCACCACACACCCACCACCACCACCACACCCCCCCACCCCCCCCCCCCCCCCCCCCCCCTCCCCGGATCTCTCGCGCTTCTCATAAACTTCCGCGACGAACCCTCCGAGGCAGGCTCCAAACAAATCGGTTATTGTAGTAAATTGAAAGTCCTCTTAGCGGTTCAACGTAGCGTGAAGAAATGCACCCCCCCCTCCGATGGATACGACAAGGATATTTATGAATCCAAAACAACTCCACCGTTGGGTTTATCCCAGGACACGGATACAGTCAAAGAGCAAAGAGGGTGTTGCATCAATTTGGATGTACGGACAGACAGAGGGAAAACGTTGGGGAGAAATTCACACTTAAGGGATAGTATTACTCCACCCGCGTTTTTGTTCAGTTGATGACATAATTATTAAGTATTCGCTTATTTCGTGCAAACGGCCAAGATACCTCCCGTTCACCCCACCTTAAACAACCTGCCAATCAAATGCAGACAGTGACACACAGAGCAGATGACAGCCCTTGTGGTGGTTGGAGAAGGTGAAGCACATTGTACTGAGTGAATGAGCGAGAGGTAAAGGCCTGTTTACACACGACGGTTGGGAAAATGTCACGGTGGGGAAAGGAAATGTGTGCGTTCGAATGAGACTGAATACAATACAGACTGTGGTGGCCCAACGACAAACACATGAAAGCCAGCCAGATGTTCACCTTACCCCCCCATTGTTTGTATTTTCATCTGAAAGGTGAAGCCTGTGTGTGTGTGTATGTGTGTGTGTGTGTGTGTGTGTGTGTGTGTGTGTGTGTGTGTGTGTGTGTGTGTGTGTGTGTGTGTGTGTGTGTGTGTGTGTGTGTGTGTGGTGTGTGTGTGTGTGTGTGTGTGTGTGTGTGTGTGTGTGTGTGTGTGTGTGTGTGTGTGTGTGTGTGTCGGTGACTGTGTGTATGGGTGACTGTGTGTCTGTCCATCCGTCTGCCCACAATGACTGTGCATGCCTGGGGGGAGGGGGGAGGCGTTGGGGGGGAGGGGGGGGGGGGGGGGGGTCATAAATCAGGAGTTAGCCGGGGTTAGACAGTGAGCTATCTCTTCTATACTAGGTGCTGAGAGATGGCAGATACTCAGCAGATGCAGACGGTAGCGTAATGGTGGCAGCCAGAGAGTGTGACCGACTTGATACTGCTGTGGCTTTCATTGGTGTGTGTGTGTGTGTGTGTGTATTTTTATATGTGTGTGTATTTTATGTGTGTGTGTGTGTGTGTGTGTTTGTGTGTTTTGTGTGCACGTATGTGTCTGTTTTGTTCGTGTGTGTGTGTGTGTGTTTGTGTTTTGTGTGTGTGTGTGTGTGTGTGTAATTGAATGTTCTGTATGTGTGTGAGTTTTATGTACTAGGTGGTGGTGATCTGACGTGATCCAATGCATGAGCTCTCCACTCTCCTGCGTGTGTGTGTGTGTGTGTGCGTGCGTGCGCGTGCGTGCGCATGTGTGTGTGCATGTGTGCGTGTGTGTGCGTGTGTGTGTGTGTGTGTGTATGTGAGAGTTTGTGAGTGCGTGTGTGTGTGAGGGGGAGGGCTAGAAGATTACATGCATCTCCTGTGCCTTTTGAAATCCTTACTGTCTCCCCCCAGCCCTCCTCTGCCCTTACTTCTCATCCCTCATCTCCCCCCCACCGCCTCCCCTGAGGAATTCAGCACTGAGGGCCAATGAGATCTACTGGAGCCAAACGCCTCCAACCGTTCATTCACGATTACCTTTACTGTGTGTGTGTGTGTGTGTGTGAGAGTGTGTGTGTGTTAACGGCAACACACACTCTCACACATACATACACACACACACACACACACATATCTACTGTCTTTATACACACTCAACAACAACGTGATATTATGTAACACTAGCCTTCCACAGTGAATCACATTAGTGTCGTTACGGAAGCCAAATGTATTGAAAATCACACACACACACACACACACACACACACACACACACACACAGCGCCGGGTGCCTGTGTAGGTGAGCGTGTTGACCATGAGTAATGTATGTGCGTGCATGCGCCTGTTTGTCTGAGACGTGCGGTCTGTGTTGAGGTCTGTGTGTCACCATACGTTAGTGAGTGTGTGTGCATTAGTCATACGTTGGTGTGTCTGTGTGTGTGTGTGTGTGTGTGTGTGTGTGTGTGTGTGTGTGTGTGTGTGTGTGTGTGTGTGTGTGTGTGTGTGTGTGTGTCTAGTCATAATCGTTGTGTCTGTGTGCTTGTGCGTTTGTGTAGTCATACGTTAGTGTGTGTGTGTGTGCGCGTGCATTCGTGTGAAGTCATATGTTAGTGTGTGTGCATGTCTGTGCGTGTGTGTAGCCATACATTAGTGTGTGTGTGTGTGTGTGTGTGTGTGTGCCTGTGTGTTTGTGTGTGTGTGTGTGTGTGTGTGTAGTCAAATGTTACTGTGTGTGCGTAGTCAAATGATAGTGTGTGTGTGTGTGTGTGTGTTTGTGTGCGTGTGTGTGTGTAGTCAAATTATAGTGTGTGTGTGTGTGTGTGTGTGTGTGTGTGTGTGTGTGTGTGTGTGTGTGTGTGTGTGTGTGTGTGTGTGTGGGTGCAAGCGTGCACGTGAGTGCGTGGGCTGAGCTGTGCATGCTGGCAGCGTGCTCACATGTGCTAGGATGTATACATTCTGAGGACCAATGATGACAGAGATCTAATGGCACAAGACGAATGGGACGAGAGGTGGGGTGGGTTTAGGGCTGCCGAGGTCATTGCTTCTGCTGCTGCTAGTGGGGAGAGGGTGGGTGGGTGGGTGGGTGGGGGGGGGGGGTTCTTGAGACATTTCCATATGGCAATAAAATGTCTGCCACTTTACTTATTGAGTTTCTAATGCTCGCCAGGTGCAGGCAGACGGGCCACTTTCAAGAGCCCGCCATGGTCCCTTATTCCCTTCGCCGACGGTGTGAGGGAGAGCGAGAAGGAGAGTTAGAGAGAGAGAGAGAGAGAGAGAGAGAGAGAGAGAGGAGAGAGAGAGAGAGAGAGAGAGAGAGAGAGAGAGAGAGAGAGAGAGAGAGAGAGAGAGAGAGAGAGAGAGAGAGAGAGAGAGAGAGAGGATGCTTGGCTAATCCCAATGCTTTTCATTTCCCCCTTTGGAAGAGTCCGAGGGCATTATATAAATACAAGATGGCGCCGTATGTTTACCTGGTGCCTTTCATAGCCCCAACAAAAACATGGCCCGTGAAAGCAGACCCAAAGAACAACAACTTACTGTACAGAAATGTTTCTGTTTTTAAAGGAAAGTACAAAAATATATAAAAACCAAAAAGAAAAACAAACCCATGGTCCCGTTAAAAAACTTTGGCAAAATGATATTAGTAGCTGTAAAGTACAAAGTCGTCTACTTATTAAAACCGAGTTTCCATTCATACAACCGAGCCTCCGCTCTGCCTGGGGTTTACCCCAAGTCCATATTTATGGTTTAATATGATTCATATTTCTCAGAGAGGGACCATGGCCAACCCCCCCCCCCCCCCCCCCCCCAAAGTTTAGAAGACCCCGAGATTGAGTTAAAGCTGTAAAGTGTGATAAGTTATGCTTGTTTATGTTCGTTGTAAGGTACAATATTAGTTTCACAAAGTAACTCATAGTTAGTTACACTATAGTTACGCTAACTAACTAATATAAGTTACAATAATAGCAATATGTTACAATATAAGTTAGGGTGTGATATATGTTACTCATAAGTTGCAATCCCATTATAAACTACATTATAAACTATAAAATACATATGAATATCATTCAAATCTATAAATAAAATTACACTAATAACAATAGTAACTAACAATAATAATAATAATAATAATGATAATAATAATAATAATAATAATAAATATAAATAAAAAATATATAAATCATAATAATAATATTAATAATAATGACTATACTATTTATTATAATTACTTTTGTTATTATTAGCAGGAGAATAATTAGTAGTGGTGTTGTTGTATTTATTATTATTATTATTATTATTATTATTATTATTATTATTATTGTTATTATTATTATCATTTAATATTCATAACACACAAGAACACTGAACAATGAGAGTCCAATGCAATGTTAAAGTTTAAGAGCTTGGCATTACTTAAAACCACCAACAATAAGTAAACTCTCTATATGCTGTTATAGATGTTATGTTATAGCCAGATACCTTTGGATTTATGTCATTTAGGCCAGGAATATCGACAATGTCATTGTTTATTTTAATAATGGTTATATATGTTCAGTATAGGCCTACTTTTGCATACGTTCGTTCCAACACCGATGCTTCCGACTTCTCATCATTCAGTAGAACATTTTTGAACAAATACTTACTTAGGATACTTTCTGGTCACGGGCACTGTGGCCCCTATGATCAGATCGTCTTCAAAAAGTTCAGAATTGTCATTAAAATGTCATTACTTGTTTAACTGTCGTATGCGGTTGGTAGGCTAGAGGCTAGAGGCCGAGGCTAGTTGTAGATCATCATCGATAGTAGTAGACCAAGTTATTTACAACTCTGTTGGTGAAAACGTGATCCCTGGCTGAGGTTGTTGACCTTGACTTGGGTAACTTCAGTGTGTGTCCTCTGTTAATCGAGTCATTCTCAGGATTCAGTAACTTTGGCAAATATCAGACTTTCAAAAAAAAACCCTGGTGTGAATGAGCGTCACCTCACCTGTCACACTGGACTAATTCAAGGGGTGTCAATAACAACATCGACTTGTCAACCAGCGACAACCGTTTCTAGGCGTTGATGCGCCAGTGACGAAAACACATACATGCAAATGACGCGCACACCAATGCGCGCAACATCAAGGGCTCTAACTTAAGGGGGAGGAAAAATATGTCGCTTTCGTTCACACGAACGCGTTTCTGTTTACCGCGTCGAGTAAATCATCAAGTTGTATCAAGGGCAAAAAGTGTCAGCAGACATTTGGTGGTTCGTTCGAGATGAGTCACACACAACGTTTCGTTTCATGTCTCATATGGATGGGATGGGTTATTTTATCCCTCATGGGCGTGACTTGAATTAACATCAGCTGCGTTGTTATCAATTCCACTTTAAGTATATAAATATGTATATAGATATGTGTATATCATATCTTTGTGGAGTTTTTCAGTTTGAATCTATCTTTTTACCTTTTCTTATCTTTTCTTCTTCGTCTTAGCTTTTGTAGGAGTAGCCTACACCTCGTCTAACTTAGCAGGGGGTAAACACATCTGGCCTGTCTTTAAAATACTTAGAAGGCCTTTATGTGTATTTGTGGTGTTACCGCATATTTGCTTTGACAAGGCTCAAACATTTCCCTCTGAGTTAGCCGATATACATTTGTCCAGTTGTATTTTGTTGTTTTTTATGGGCCAGGTTGGCAAGTGATTTAATATAGCCAGCTTATATTACCACAAAAAACGACGCCAGAAAGTTCCTTATTACCCCCAAAACAACTCAATGTAAGCTGACTGTAATGAACTCCCGTAGAGGCTTGGTTATTAATTAAGCTAAAACAGCCTTAATATAAGATTGATAATTCTAACGTTTAAGACTGTGGACGCCATGGGTGGGGAGAATAAACGGCTGTAAAAGATGAGTTGGTTATTGGTCTCTTTTCTTCTCTTCCATTGTTTGCAGGTCAGACTTGGAGGAGCTCGACTCGGTGCGCATTACTCCGACGAATGTAGAAACCAGTCCTTCCCTTGATCATCATGCCAATAGTTTGTGTAGGCATACACTTCTGTTACTTTAAACTCACTGCATTCAGCAACAACGCTATACTTGTTTTTTTAACATATCCATCCCCTACAATGACTCGCTGGACATTTTACGCGCGGAAGAGAACATGCGAAAACGCATTTCCAAATATCCCTATCTCCGTTGCGTTTATCTGTTTAAATGCGATTTAGTTCTCCTGTGGGCCTGATCTACTATAGCCAACGTATTCGTCAACGAAGAATGAGAGTAAAGATGGGTGTTTTTCATACAACTAAATAGGCTGTTTCAAATAGGTCTCCAAAAGTGCGCACATTTCAAATGTGTGCAACTCAAACCCCAACTTAAATGTCCATGGACTTATAAAAAGAAAGAAGGCGTAGTTGCGTATTAACAACAACAAAAATTATTAAAAACGGTGATCTTTTTCTCGTCCTTGATCCATTGCCCATTGATATTTAATCCACCCGCAGGGGGCGCTGTACTCCTGCCCAAACCACGCGGCGCGATAGACTCTCTCTGCATGTGGAGCATGGGATTCCCAACCAGAATGGAGGAGGAGGAGGCAGTGGCTTCACTGCGAGCCAGAGCGGAGCTGACTCTCCTCTCCGAGCCGTAGTTGGAGGGGTGTGACCGTGGAGAGAGAGAGAGAGAGAGAGAGAGAGAGAGAGAGAGAGAGAGAGAGAGAGAGAGAGAGAGAGAGAGAGAGAGAGAGAGAGAGAGAGAGAGAGAGAGAGAGAGAGAGAGAGAGAGAGAGAGAGAGAGAGAGAGAGAGAGAGAGAGAGAGAGAGAGAGAGAGAGATGAGAGAGAGAGAGAGAGAGAGAGAGAGAGAGACTGACAGCTCCAAACCCTAACCCCTCCCACTTTGCCCGCCCCCCTCCCTCTCTCTCGTTCACTCTCCCGGTGTCTCTGCCCTCAAACAGTCATCATTCCAACGCACACGCCGAGCGCAAGTCACCTACCGGATCCGCTCAGGGACTATATATACATATATATATTAATTTGAATTAATACAAATCCGGACTAAACCCCCTGAAGAAGAGGAGGACGGGGTGAACATTGACCGTGCGCATATATATATATACATATATATACCGTCGAGACGTTGCCATGTGTCGGACAAGAACAAGATAGACTATCATCTCCTCCTCTTTTTTAAAGCCAAGAAAAGTGTTTTTGGACATCCCCGAGAAAAACGGACGGTGTGAATTAAGGGGACATTATGCATTTGCCTTTTTTTGGTTGAGATTGAACCTCAAAGCTCAAAACCTGTGGACATATCTCCCACGGATGTCGGTGCCCGGGACTACTAGTAGATAGTAAGATAGAGGCACTCGCTTTGGAGGACTTCTCCCCGTCCGCCGTCTCTCCTCTGCAGGCGTAAAATACGCACAGCAGGTTGAGAGGGGGGGGAACCGCCGAACGAGGAGTGTTCCCTACTCACTCCCACTAAAAGGGTCTCGTCGTCTCCTGCTCCTCTCGGGACCCTTCTTCAAGTATTTTTTTAAACAACATTTCCACCTTTTGGTGTATGGAGGTAGTAACTCTGGTGCTGGTGGGTTGACTGTTGGCTGGCTTTGGACCGGGTTCGTCGGCAAGAGCCGAGGTCGGATCACCTCGGATAGTGTCCGGTCTTCTTCTTCTCCTGGGGGCCTTGTTACATGTCCGACTTTATTCCACAATGGATTATTTTGTGGTTTTATGCAGCGTCTTGCTGTATCCCGTAGTACACGCCGTCGAAGGTAAGACCTGTTTGTTTGTTGTGTGTGTCTTTGTTGAATGGTGGTTGTGTGCGTTAGAGAGTATTTTCCTTTTGCGTCTTGTCTGTAGGGTTCAGTGCGCCAATGCTTATACGGAGTTTTTAACCAACGCGCCGCAAGTAGACGGTGGAAACTCTTTCGTTTCTGATCAATCGCCGAACCCAAGTTGTCATTTTGTGTCATAATAGAGAGAGAGAGACTCGAATCAATAGGCGAATGGGTTATTTTGCGCCATGCAGGGTCTGATTCTCCGTCGGTGGTGGTGGTGGTGGTGGTGTTCGTTTCAATATACGATTGTAATGCACGACTGTGAGCGGTCTCAGCACGAACACATCCATATCAATAGAAGTTGTGTATTCGTTCCTCTAAATGCTAACGTGTCCCTTTTGTGAATACCTTAATTATATTATTCCTCACTTGGGCTCAAATTAGCAGTGCGTGTATAGGGGGGGGGGGGGTGATTCAGGCTGATTCAGGGTGGGTTGGAGAGGGAGGGAGGGGGGTGGTTGTAACTCTTTTTAGGGAAAAGCACCCCGAATCCACCGAGGCGATGGTTACCCCCCCCCCCTCCATGTGGCCCCTTTGGGTGCGCGTCTTTTCACCCCCCCCCCCCCCCCTGGATGGAGTGAACTTGTCTCGATCGCTTGATCCTTCACCACCACACGTCCCCATAGTGAAAGTTAATGTTGTAAAAGACTCGTTAAGTGTTGTAACTAACTCGCAAAAACATATAGATAGTCTCTGTTGTGGTTGTTTTTGCTGCTGCCTACGGTACGTAGTAGCCTCGTTATTATAGGCAACAATTATCATAGGACGAGAGCACGTATGCTGAATATTCATTCCCCCCCCCAATCCAATCGTTATGTTAATTGTGTAGCCATACTGAACGTAGGCCATCCATGCCGGAGTTAAACCCCTCGATAGTCCTCTTCAATGTAGGCCTATACCTGACTTTTTACAACGGTGGTGGTGCGTGTTGTGGTGTGTAGGACTGTTCTTGTGAGCTGAGGAACGTTTTATTATTATTATTGTTATTATGACTCGGTTGGTTCCCAATTCAAGGGACGATCTTGTGCGCTGAATAATAAGCAATGGAGGATGAGACTATACAAGGTTTGTAGGCTTGTGTTTGCAGTAGTGGGACAGTAGTTGGCCCCTGGTATCTATAGGCCTAATAAAGTGTTTTCTCACTCCTCGTCGTTCCTCCTCGTCGTGTTTCACTGTTCGTCCGCGATATCACAACGAAGACGAGTCCTGCGTGTGTTTGACCTTTACGTCTTTAAGTCTTATTGGAGTTCTTACTCGTTTAGGACACGGTCGTTCAGATGAGAAACACATGTTAGATGTGTTATGTGGTATCATTGACGTAGAGATGGGTTTTTTTGAGGCAAGATGGGTTAGGATACGTTTTTGCTTTTTGTGCTGATCTTGCTCACAAAGAGATGGTCTATGTCACCACTGCATGGTCCACCAGCGTTTAACACCGATAAGGGTTTGTAATGTGTGCGATTATATGGCTCTTGAAAGTAAAAGAACAAGCCTATTGATAAGGGGTCTCGGCGGTTCACAGTATATTGTGTGGTTGTACATAACATAACACAGAAACCATCCGTCGAGCGATAAGCTGACCTACGCTGGACGGGATGGCTGAGTGTGTTAAGTGCGGTCCTTGTTGTGTTGTTGTGTTCAACAGGGGTATAGGCCTATACTAGTGTTGATATATTACGTTAGAAACCATCTATTTCCATATATTGAACCCTGCCTATACCCGACCAGGAGTGTACCTAAGCTTTTAATATACGGCCCCATGGTTTTGATGTGTGAGCGGCTGCTGTCACTTCTTCTCTCCGGGGATACTGGAGGAGGCTGTATGGGGTGCAGGGAGAGAGAGGCCTGGTCCGGGGACACTCAGTCGGCCACACGGCGCGTCTCCTCCGGGTCCTGAGGTCACGCACACACATACGCACACGCACACGCACACACATACGCATACGCACACACACGCATACGCGGACGCACATACACGCATACGCACGGACGCATACGCACGGACGCACGCATACGCACACACACGCACATACGCACGCACTTTAGATTCGATTTATTTAATTGAATTTGCTGTATAAACATGGTGTGGCTGGACGTATACGTCTTGGTTGACTTGGTTTAGCCTTGGTATATAGTGGTTTTCCACATAGGGGCTACACACTACGCATTATATATACGTATATGTATATATATATATATATATATATATATATATTTATATATTTATATATATATATATATAGTATATATATATATATATATATATATATATATATTATATATATATATAAATATATATTTACATATATATATATAAATATATATATAAATATAAAATGTGGTGTATATTCGGTATTTATGGTGAGAGCGAGGTTACATTTGCATATTTCAGAGCCGTCAGTAATTCGTGTGTCATTGAAAGAAAGCAAAAGTACTTTTGATCAGTTTTAATTTTAATTCAAATTTATTCAAATTCTGTAGGATTTAATAATGCATTTACTGCTTGAATAATATTGATAACAATAATAATAATAATTATTAATATGATTATTATTATTATCATTATTAATTGTATTATTTATTTTTATTATTATTATTAGACCTATGCATATACAGTATATTATAGGCCTAATCATAACACGGCTTCTGTTTTGTAGACATTATTATACTTTATGAAGCATTTGGCCAAGTTATCGCAAACACGACATGTTTACCCGTTTTCAGGACCAACCCAACTCATTAAAAGTTATTGCGCACTTAACCACGCATTAACGTCCATTTCATGTTTTTTTGTTTTGTTTTATCTTTAAGTCTCCTTCAGTTGTAATAAGTGGTTTAATCATTAATGCTACATCAATGGTATAAGGCTCTCTCCTTGGTTAAACTCTTGCGTGGTTCGTACACCAACAAGAGTGACTTATTGTCTTTCACACACACGCTTTGTATGACCGCTAATTGTGTTGAAAGATAGCGCAACACTTGCGATACTGATATGAAACTTTCACTCTATAGTTGGCCTTTATCTGGCACTCCTTATCCTCCCTATCCCCAGTGGACGTCTTACTTACTGTAACCCTTCACTTTAGGTTGTGTGGCCCCCATGCAGTGATACTTTAGTTATATTAACCTTATTGACCCGTCTTTGGAGGGCCCGGTTCACATTTAGTTTTACATTCAAAGGCAAATGGGCAAGCGAAACGCCTTCATAAAGGGTCATGATGGAGCTCTCAAAGGAGTCCATGAGCACCCAGAGTTTCCCATCCCGTCGGAACACTGTATTGAAAGCAAAGCGTTTCAAGGCGCGGAAGTCATTTAGCAAAATAAAAGCCCTGCGCATTGAGTGTCCTGCAGAGCTCATTCACATCTTTTTGACTTAGACTTTCTATTTCCATTTTGATTATGGTTGTAATTGACGGTAACATCTAAACGTATCACTAATTGACTGTGAGTCAGTCAATTGGGAAAACATTGCATTTGACTACACACTCCTATATATATATATATATATATATTGCGCCACGTTATACTTCTTCACTCCTTCCTATAACAGTGCGTCGTAACAGCAGACTGACTGATCGATATTCAAGCGATTGGTTTTTTTTGCTCGATTGTTTTGCCCGACATGATGATGACCCATAGTGTGTAAACGGAGAGACTCCTTTATAGTAGGCTGTTTATTACAGGGCTGGTATTTATTGCTGCAGACAAACGTCTTAAGACAACGCATTTCACTGATTAGGGGGCATACATCAAATAGATTGATTTATTTCGCCCCCTTCCATTTACCAAGTTAATCGTTCACGTTTTCCTCCAAATTAATTGGACATAAATAAATATAATGTAATATATACTGTATTATATATTTATATATATAATGCTATATACTATATAGTGTAGTACAGCATTGCATTGAAGTTTATACAATTGTATATCACAGTCTACTATACTTGTAGTAATAATAATAATAATTATAGTAGGCCTATAATATTGCAATATTATATTACTATATTATTATTTAATACAAAGTGGCATTAATTAATGAAAAATGGAAACAGTAATGATAAACATAAGAATTGGGCTATAATTAAAAAAATTAAAAATAAATAAAAAAATTGCCTTTGAGTATACTAGAGCATCATAACACATCTTTTTCAATTAATAATATACAGATATAGAGAAAACTGAAGTAGCTGACATTGCATTTGACTGTAGTCTATCTTCTTAGAACAAGTTTAAAGTCCAAATAAAAGTTTGTCCTTGCCGTGTGAACGGATCACAGTACATTCTCGAGGAGCACAATCACATGGGAAAACATGTCAATCGTAAAAATAAATAAATAAAAATAAAATAGACGCCCACGCTCTATCTAGCTAGCTGTAAGGTCATGGGCTTGGGCGGCGGCCATGTTGAACAGATGTACAGTGTCTTAGGTTCGCTTGATTGGCGCAAAGCGCTCATGGAGTGAGCGGGGGGTGGGGTGGGGTGGGTGGGGCAGTGGGGGGGGTGTCGTGTCTGGCTAGGGATGGGTAGGCGTCCAGTGGACGGCGGCGATGGTGGAGCCGCGGGAGGATTAGAAAATAGAGTTTCTAGAGCCCCTCGAGGCACTCGAGACTTTACAGATGCTGCCGGCCGTGCCCTGGCGGCCGGCCCGTGATTCAACCGTGGCGTCACATGGTGGTTCACTCACACAAGGTTCACTAACACCAGGTTCACCAACACCAGGTTCACTAACACCAGGTTCACTACCACCAGGTTCACCAACACCAGGTTCACCAACACCAGGTTCACTAACACCAGGTTCACTAACACCAGGTTCACTAACACCAGGTTCACCAACACCAGGTTCACTAACACCAGGTTCACTAACACCAGGTTCACCAACACCAGGTTCACTAACACCAGGTTCACTAACACCAGGTTCACTAACATCAGGTTCACTAACACCAGGTTCACTAACACAAAGTTCACTAACACCAGGTTCACTATTACCAGGTTCACTAATACCAGGTTCACTACCATCAGGTTCGCTATTACCAGGTTCGCTATTACCAGTTTACTAACATGAGGTTCACTAACAAGTGCTCCATACGCAGGCGATGGCAGCAGCAGCCATGGGAGCACGGGGCCTGGCACTGGACTATGTCGATTTTATGCTTTGGGAAATGCAGAGGTTTTTTTTTTGGCTGCCTTGCTGGAGTCGTGGCCATCTCATCGCCGTCTGAGAAACTTCCAATTGAGGGAAAGGAAAATATGTTTTGGCCCTTGTGTTTCTATACGTTCGCACTAGTGCATATGTGTATATGTAAACACAGTCTGAGCCCATATGTGTGTGTGTGTGTGTGTGTGTGTGTGTGTGTGTGTGTGTGTGTGTGTGTGTGTGGTGTGTGTGTGTGTGTGTGTGTGTGGTGTGTGTGTGTGTGTTGGTGTTAGTGTGTGTGTTTGTGCATGATTTTCCCTGGCATCCAAATGGGTGAGAGAAAGAGAGAGAGAGAGAGAGAGCGAGAGAGAGAGAGAGGTGGGTGGGGGGGCTAGCAGGTCTTTGACACCAAGCAGGAAAGGGCGACTGCTTCTTCCAGGCCTGCCCCCCCCCCCCTGCCAAATTCCCACTGGGTGCTGTCTATAGTCAGCCGAGTGGAACTGGAACAGAGAGAGAAAAACTTAAGAGGGGGGAGAGAGAGAGAGAGAGAGAGAGAGAGAGAGGGTTGTTTGGACTCGCAAATCAACTGGAGAGGGTGGTGGGTGTAGGAGGAAGAGGAGGGAGGGGTTTGGTTGCGTGTGAGTTGGGTGGGTGCTACAACTGAAACCAAGTGAGTGTTTGTCAGTGTTTGTGTGGCCGTGTGTGTGTGTGTGTGTGTGTGTGTGTATGGTGTGCGTGTGCTTGCCTCTGTCTGTCCGTCCATCTGTCCCGTCCGTCCGTCCGTCCGTCTGTCTGCCCCGAGCAGCGTGCCTATCCTGCCAGCTGAGGGGAGTGGAGGCGGGGGGGGGGGGGGGGGA
>CM051004.1:11353102-11358102 GCA_027704905.1 Muraenolepis orangiensis | reverse complement strand
AGAGAGAGAAGAGAGAGGAGAGAGAGAGAGGAGAGAGAGAGAGAGAGAGAGAGAGAGAGAGAGAAGAGAGAGAGTCTGCCGTTTAGAAGAAGAAAAGACACCGTCTTGCTTACCCACGCCCTACCCCCCCCACTCCCTCCCTCCCTCCCTCCCTCCCTCCCTCCCTCCCTCCCCCTCATCCTATCCTCCCCCCCGCTGCCACGAAACCGTGTGATGTACTGTTCGTCGCCAGGGACAAATGATGTGTCCTGTGTGCGTAGAAACACACACACACACACACACACACACACACACACACCACACACACACACACACACACACACACACACACACACACACACACACACACACACACACACACACACACACACACACACACACACACACCTGAACCAAAACAAAAAAAAAAGAAAAGAGAAAGAGAAAGAGAAGCAAAATGACAGCCAGGTAGGCTCAGCCCCGGTGACACTTACATGACGAGTTTGACGTGTAAATCTATATCCACCGCTCGACGCTGTCGCCCTTAGCTCTCTCTCGCTCTCTTTCTATCTCTCTCTCTCTATCTCTCTCGCTCTTCACAGAACAGGTTCTTCGTCTGTCAGCCCCGGACACACACACACACGCACACACACACACACACACACACACACACACACACACACACACACACACACACACACACACACACACACACACACACACACACACACACACACACCACACACACACACACACACACACACACACACACACACACACACACACACACACACACACAACAAAAATATGGAAAGAAAAAAAGAAAAGGATTAGCACAGATGGGGAGAAAAATAAGAAAGAACAGGAGAGAGAGCGAGGAGAGAGAGAGAGAGAGAGAGACGAGAGAGAGAGAGAGAGAGGAGAGAGAGAGGATGAGAGAGAGAGAGAGAGAGAGAGAGAGAGACGAGGAGAGACAGAGACAGTGTGTGGAGTGTGAAGGGGTGGTAAGGTGATATGTTGCTTTAGGTGGCAGAGGGTTTCTAAGTGTGACGAGCGCGAGGTGTCAGGGTCTCTCTCTCTCTCTCTCTCTCTCTCTCTCTCTCTCTCTCTCTCTCCTCGTCTCTCTCTCTCTCTCTCTCTCTCTCCTCTCTCTCTCTCTCTCTCTCTCTCTCTCTCTCTCTCTCACAGCCGCGGCCAAACGGCTCAGTGTGAAAACAAATCGGCCGATACATAAAAGTGAGAGCGAGGAGTATCCAGCCGGGGGTCAGATCACCGCCTGGCTCCGTCTACCCCACACCTACCTCCACCATATGGGCACCGTCCAACCAAATGGTGGGACAACAATGGCCTTTAGGGGCTCGGGAGGGACTGGGGTTGATGTTTAGGCCACTGTGTGTGTGTGTGTGTGTGTGTGTGTGTGTGTGTGGTGTGTGTGTGTGTGTGTGTGTGTGTGTGTGGGTGTGTGGGTGGGTAGGTGGGAGCAAGCAGAAAGATATAGACCGTGCTGAAAACATGTTTTGCTTGGTTACAGACCCCAAACAAATAGATACAAGTGAACAGTTGTTGTTTCGGTGAAAATAAAATTGTAATGCAAAAAAATAAAATAATAAAAAAAGATCCTTCCCACTCATCGTGAATCACATCATCAATCGCAGTATCTGTAGTAAGTAATTGCGATGTGGTTTTATTTTTTAAATTGATTTGACCATACCTGCTACCTGGCCCCTGCCTCGATGTCCCCCAAGGGCCCCCCTGTAACTGAAAGGTGAAAGGGCCGGTCATGGTCCAATCTAAGCCAGCTCTTACTCTTCAAAGCACGGTTGCACTCTTCCTGACCACCGTAGTGGAGTTGGTCCTCATGGGATTCAGTTGATTTATTTATTTCTCTATCATCAATTTTTTTCCATTTTCAGGCTTTGTTAATTAAGCGACCCAAGCTTTCCCCCCCCGCCCCCCGCCCCCCCCGCCGGCACTCACTTATTCATGAGTCTTCTTGGCCTCGATGGTCTCAACCCTCCTCCCCCACCCCCCACCCCCCTCCACCCCCACCCCCACCATAATGAGCCCGTCGCTAATGGCCGTCCCTAAGCAGACCGATCCATACCGTCTGGACGTCGTCGGGGCAGCGAGGCACGGCGTCTGTGTGGCTTCTTATACAACAACAACATTGTATAATACCCCCCCCCCCCCTCTAAAGTGACCGTGTGTTGGTTAATAACACCATCCACACACAAAGTCTAATGTTGCACTTCACAGCATTAAGTGCCCCCTCGCCCCCCCCCCCCCCCCCCCCCCCCACAATCCAACACATGGGATAGTGAGAGAAAACACTTTAAAGAAAACACCTAAAAAAAAAATCAATTTCTACGTATATGTAACGCCCTGAGAGATGCTCCTCACGTGTTGAGTGTTGGTTGACTCGTAGAGGCGTGGATGGGGAGGAGGCGGGGGGTGGTGGGGGAGCCGCGAGATTCACCGACGCACCGTCCCATTAAATAAAAAACGTCCGGGATCGGTGCAATCTTTACACCGATTGAACCGCCGTCGCCATGACTTATTGATGCACGCAGCCTCATTCGAACTCGACGGCAAGGCCGAGTCGTCTCTCTCTCTCTCTCTCTCTCTCTCTCTCTCTCTCTCTCTCTCTCTCTCTCTCTCTCTCTCTCTCTCCTCTCTCTCTCTCTCTCTCTCTCTCCTCTCTCTCTCTCTCTCTCTCCAAGTCACCTTTGTGAAAAATATAGACAGGAAGATACGAGATCGGGGAGGCCGAGTGGATGTCATGGCAACCGACTAAACATTCCATCCCCCTCCATCACACACACACACACACACACACACACACACACCACACACACACACACACACACACACACACACAACAAAAAACACACCAAGCTCCTTTTCCGTGGGTTAGGATGAAGTCAGTGTCCAGGGCCATCGGACCCCATCCACTCCACTGTGCACTCCTTCTGCAGTGCGGTCGGCAGCTCATAAACACTGAGTCAGATTTACTGAGCGCTCGCTCATTCTGCCTGTCCTGTCCAGGGTGCCTGTGTGTGTGTGTGTGTGGGGGGGGGGGGGATGGATGATCTCAGGGGGGTGGATGACTAATGGAGCCAGCAGCTCGGCCCCGGCTATAGGCCTGTGGTTCTGAGGTTCTGGGGGGATCCACCAGCAGCACCACCACCACCACTCCTCCCTAGATCCTATACAGACCACCACCAGGCTGGTTCTAGTACATTGTGTGTGTGTGTGTGTGTGTGTGTGTGTGGTGTGTGTGTGTGTGTGTGTGTTGTGTGTGTGTGTGTGTGTGTGTGTGTGTGTGTGTGTGTGTGTAGGATGGATGGACACCCCAAAACATCATGGCGAGGAAGGTTTGGAATTGGGTCTGTGGGTGAATTCACAGCTGGACCCCTCACTCCAGCTAATGGCCACGTTTAGGCATGAACACCGTATGCGCCACTAGACTAGACCCAAAAGGTCTAGTCTAGTGGCGCCGTGAGTTAACCGCGAGTTAACCTTCGTCTCCGTGCGAATGGACAGCCCTGACACATGGGTTGGGTCGGAGATGGCTTCCTGTCAGTTGGTCTGACACACAATCTGTGTGTGTGGGCGGCAGTGGGTGCGGTGTTTGTTTGTGTTTGTTGTGAGCTCATCCTGGTGCATTTCATTGACGATAGGTGGATTCATTTAATCTGACGGAGACATCGTGACAAAACTCAAATGTACGTGGTAAATAATAATTAATATGAATTCAAATGAAATGAAATCAGAAACCACAATCAGAATGCCTTAATTGTCATTGCACACAAAGTACAACTCAATTGTGTAGCAATCCTCACACCATAACAATTAATCCTTTCAAAGTATTTAAAGGAAATAAACAGCGAAGAAAAATAACAGAGAAAATAACAACGAAAAACTAAACTAAATATGTAGAGAAACGTGTTTTTCTATGTTTTAATTACCCTAGAGATAACCTGGTTGTTTACATTATGATTTCCCCTGTCTATCCCTGTCCTATCTGGAACCTAGAAATCGCTTGGAGGTCTCGAAGCTCTCCCTCTCCGCCCCTCCTCCCCTCCTCCCCTTCTCCCATCACCTCCTCCTCCCCTCCTCCACCATCCGCCCCTCCTCTCCTCCTCCCCTCCTCCTCCACCCTCCGCCCATCCTCCCCTCCTCCTCCACCCTCCGCCCATCCTCCCCTCCCCTCCACCGTCCTTGCCTGTTCCCTTCTCTGGCACCCTAACACGCAACACCACTCCGGTGGTCAACCAATCGAGGCTAAATATTGACACAACAGTACGGAGTGGGCTGCCGAAATAGCCCAGGTTAATACATGGATCCTATGGCCCTGACCTTCCGTCCATCTGCTGACCCCTGGGTACACAGCGCTGCCCCATAACCATGGAAACCCCCCTAAACTATTGATCTGTATGCGTTCCTTATTTTTCCTTCTCTCCATCTCTCTCCCTCTCCCCCCTCTCTTCTCTCTTCTCTCTGTCTGTCTGTTTCTCTCTCTCTCTCTCTCTCTCTCTCTCTCTCTCTCCTCTCTCTCTCTCTCTCTCCTCTCTCTCTCTCTCTCTCTCTCTCTCTCTCTCCTCTCTCTCTCTCTCTCTCTCTCTCTCTCTCTCTCTCTCTCTCTCTCTCTCCTCTCTCCTCCCCCCTCCCCTCTCCCCCTCTCTTTCTGTCTGTCCTGTCTGTCTGTCTGTCTGTCTGTCTGTCTGTCTGTCTGTCTGTCTGTCTGTCTGTCTGTCTGTCTGTTTCTCTCTCTCTCTCTCTCTCTCCTCTCTCTCTCTCTCTCTCCTCTCTCTCTCTCTCTCTCTCTCTCTCTCTCTCTCTCTCTCTCTCTCTCTCTCTCTCTCTCTCTCTCTCTCTCTCTCCCTCCCCCCTCCCCTCTCCCCCCTCTCTTTCTGTCTCTCTCTCTCTCTCTCTCTCTCTCTCTCCTCTCTCTCTCTCTCCTCTCTCTCTCTCTCTCTCTCTCTCTCTCTCTCTCTCCTCTCTCTCTCTCTCTCTCTCTC
>CM051004.1:11322599-11327599 GCA_027704905.1 Muraenolepis orangiensis | reverse complement strand
CCGTTTTACAGAGACACTGATGGACACCAAGTGGGCCACGACGGAATTAGCTTGGACATCGCATCCCGAGACCGGGGTGAGTGCACTGTGTATTCTGTTGTTTGTCTCTTTCTTCCGTGTGTCAATCTGAGTGTGTGTGTGTGTGTGCGCGCGTGCGTGCATGCCTGTGTGTGTGTGTGTCCGTGCACGCACGCTTGCGTGTGTGTGTGCATGTGTGTGTGTTTGCGTTTGTGTGTGTGTCTCTGTTAAGCACGGCAGCTTAGCGTTATCCCGACACGAACGATAAGCAAAGGTAACAAGATAGCCAAACACACAGACGAGACACAGACAGGACAAAAGAAGGAGGCGTGTGCGCTTGTGCGTGCGAAGGTGAATTTCGGCCCGATCTCCGATCTCTGTGGAAGCCGTCGGCGGTCGCCGCTCACAGGTAGACTGATGCGCGCGGGGGGCGTGCGAGAGGACGCGTGGTATTCAGCGGGCGGAGTACACCGCAATCTGATTCTGCACCCTGGCACCGCGTCACCGCAGATGTCCGTGGTTCTCTCTTACGTTTTTGTCGAAGTCCCGTCGCCTGTACGACGCTGTGAAATATGTCCCCCCGGGATCAACCTGACCGACGTGTCCGGGCCAGGGCGGGAGCAGGGTGGGAGCAGGGGGGGGGCGGGGGGGTGGGTGGGGGGGGGGGGGGGGGGGGGTTGGGGAGAGACTAGGAAGGAGTCTTGACCTCCCCGTCAATGCACTTCAAAGATCCACACAGCTCCTCCTCCTCCTCCTTTGTCCCGGGGGCCCCCTTTCAATTGGCAGAGGTTGCGGCTCGTCTTCCGAGGGGTCAGGGGGGGGGGGGGGGGGGGGGCATTTATTTCTCTCATAGAAAACCCATCCTCGCAAGCGGCGATGCCCCGCACCAGCTGTTCCAAGTCACCCCCTCCACACACACACACACACACACAAACACACCTCACACCCCCCCTCCACTTATCATTTAACTTCGACACCCCCCATCCCCCACCCCCCGCCCCCCTCCATGTTCCTACAGACGTCCATTAGCAACTGAACCTGCTAATGAACCCTCCTCCGCCCGCAGGGTCCATACGGTACTACACTGTTGTCTCCTCCTCAGCCCATGTCCCCCTCCTTCCACCGTCCACCACACCTTCCCCTCCACCTCTCAGCTCTGAGAAGAAAGTCCAACAAAAAGACCCGAATAGCCCTGTGATGGGCCCTGGGCCCCCGGATGGCCTCTTTTGCATAACCCCCCCATTCCCAACCCAGAGGCAGATGCTCCCTTTCATGCGGTCCACATACAGTTGAGGGGCTCCTAGGCTCCAGACTTCATCCGTCACTCGCCCCCCCCCCCCCCCCCACCCCCCCCCCACTAACCCCCTCCCCTCCTCTCTCCCTCTCCCCTCTCCTCCCTCTCTCTCTCTCTCCTCTCTCCTCTCTCTCTCTCTCTCTCTCTCTCTCTCTCTCTCTCTCTCTCTCTCTCTCTCTCTCTCTCTCTCTTCTTTTGATTCCATGGGAAGATTAACCTCATCCTCTCTTTGTCTTGTCTCGTGTCAGCGGCAGAAGGCCCTGCGGTTTGACAGACAGGAATCTACTTTCTACTTTTATTTGGTTTGTCTGGTGATTATGTGTCGGATGCTGAAGCGGTGCATAGTTTTCTGATATTAAAAATCTGAATTCAGAGAGAAGGGAGGAGGGAGGCAGGAGAGAAAAGGGAGGAAATATGTTTTCGGGAAAAAAAACTAAAATCAAAGGGAGTGACAGAGCGAGAGATTGAAGGGGGTGAGGGGAGGGACATAGCTTCACACACTTCTGACACACACACACACAAACACACACACACACACACACACACACACACCACACACACACACACACACACCAAACACACACACAACACACACACACACACACACAACACACACACACACAACACACACACACACACACACGTGTGTACTAGTGTACATACATGTTATATTTGATTGAATCTCCTTCTTTTTTCGACAGCTGCTTCAGCATGCCTGCGTTTACATTTAATCTACTGCCTTCTGTGTGTATGCGTGTACGTGTGTGGGTGTGCGTGTGTGCGTGTGTGCGTGTGTGCGTGTCTGTCATATTGTGCGTGGGCACATGTACATTGATCAAAACAGACAAAAGAGGTGGTGGGGGTGGGGGGTGTTCCATTCTTCAGCCAGGGGGGGGCTGGGGGGGGGGGGGGGGGGTGTTGTGCCTTCAGACCCATAATGAGACCCAGAGGGAACACACATTGACAACAGTGGAGATATCTCATATCTCACCTATCGCAGCGCAGCAGCCCCTACAAGGAGGTAATAACCGGTGGTAACGTAACATCAGTCTTACAGAAGCTGCATGCCTTCTGATAGCATGCTAAAACAAGCTCTCCCCCACACACACACACACACACACACACACGCGCGCGCACGCACGCACGCACGCACGCACACACACACACACACACACAACACACACACAACACACACACACACACACACACACACACACACAACACACACAACACACACACACACACACACACACACACACACACACACACACACACACAGCTCGCTTTACTCCCGCTTGCTTTCTGGAAACCATCTGGTAAGGGATACATTGGTCATACATTAGTCAACAATGCCGAGATGCGTCCAGGATCGCCCATTTTATTTGCTTGCAGTATCACCGAGGAAGTTTTAAGGGGAGGAGTATGACAGTTAGGAGCCTTAAACACTACTTAAGTCTAATTCTAAAGTGCCTTTTTCTTTATCTATACTCACCGACTAATCAGGGTCCTCTGATTAAAAGAAAGAGACAAATCCAGAGTGGATCGATCGCCGGTGGAACTCGACTCTCGTCCACCGGGCCTATTTCATTCATTCAGGGCTTGTTTGAGAACCGCCGCGCCGTGTGTGTCTGACTGCGGTCTCCCTCACAGACACACAGGAACACAATCTCACATCTCCCACACAAACCCAGAGCGCATAACTTCACGCCACACCAAAAATAATTCCCTGGAACCGGATTCGGATCCGGACCTGCGCAAGAATCTAAATCAACTCTTCCTCGGCACCATAAGTAACGCTACGACTCAGTTTTTTTGTCCAACTCTGTACATACGTTTGAGTTATCTTGCTAACAAACAGACAGACAAACAAACAGACAAAACGACAGACATCCAAACATAAAACAAAAACATAAATAAAATAACACAGAACAGCAGGCATATTTTGGAAGGCCCGCACATTTGGCGGCGGCAGCAGCAGCAGCACGCCCCAGACTATCGGTCCAAACCCCCGCGCTGGGTGATGTATTATACTGAACTAAATACCCATTGACACTTCATGCTTTTAGCCATTGACCTGTGATGGCGATCATCGCTTCCCTCTGAGCCCTTCTCCCCCCCCTCGCCGGGACCACCGCTTAAATGCCACAGTCGAGCCTAATCTCTCTCTCTCTCTCTCTCTCTCTCTCTCTCTCTCTCTCTCTCTCTCTCTCTCTCTCTCTCTCTCTCTCTCTCTCTCTCTCTCTCTCTCTCTCTCTCTCTCTCTCTCTCTCTCCTCTCTCTTTCTCTCTCTCTCTCTCTCTCTGTATCGATATGTCTCTCTCCCTCTCCAAGGTCCCCTGGGTGTTGGATGAATAGCCATGTCTTTTTCACATCCATATCACCGTATTCATTAAGATCCTCTGGACCCCAGGGGGTGGTAGGGGGGGGGGGGGGTGGGTAGGGGTTGTGGATAATGAAGACGCTGTGGAAGAAACTGTTTAGTCATATCTTTTAATATATATATATATATATATATATATATATATATATATATATATATAAATATATAAATAGAAGTATCCTTGAGAAAACGACCCAACACCCCTATTCCACGGTTGTGATTCCTCTCCTTGAGGATATATGAGGTAAATCCATTCCTGACTCGGTTAAATGTTTTGTCCTGAATAGCGGTAAAGTTTATTTTCCTTGTGTGTGTGTGTGTGTGTGTGTGTGTGTGTGTGTGTGGTGTGTGTGTGTGTGGGTGTGTGTGTGTGTGTGTGTGTGTGTGTGTGTGTGTGTGTGTGTGTGTGTGTGTGTGGGTGGGTGGGTGTGTGTGTGGGTCTGGGTGTGTGTGTGTGTGTGTGTGTGTGTGTGTGTGTGTGTGTGTGTGTGTGGGTGTGCCTGCACCTGTCAGAAGGACCTTGGGTAAAAGGTGCTTAAGAGTCTACTCCCGTAGCTCGCTACGCAAATGCTGTGGTGTCCGCACGCATTATGCATTCTTTTAAAAAAGTACATCAGCCGGGATGTAATAATAGGTTTCTGGGGAGAAGGAATGTGGACGTGTTACATTACAACACGCAACACGATGACGCCTATTTTTTGAAGGACTGGGGTTTAATCGTGATTGTCATTGTTGGACTGAAAAACAAAAACAAAAAAAGAGTCCCATGCACCGCAAACCTCTCAGTGCCTATTTAGCCTCCGCTCGTCTAATGAAGCTGGTAATCAAAGTTTAGAAAATTAAATCCCATTTTATCCATGGTAATTCGTCCCTCGGGCGGGGGGGGGGACGGGGGGGGGACGGGACTGCCACTAGGAGAACGTCGGAAGGGTGTAGGAGAACAGGAAGCATGAAGGTTATAAAGCGCCGCTTCACCGCTGCGCTAAAGGACCCTGGCATCTCTGCGGCGTGATTGAAACCTAATTGGTTGTGAGGCAATTCTTGCCGCTTCTTACCAACAGATAGGGAGGTAAACACGCGGCAGCCACTGTTCCGCCAGAGGAAAGCGTGGCTGACACTTTGCTGTAATTGTGACGAATCGTATGTCATGGCACCCAACTCTCACTGTCTCTGCGGTAACGGAAGATGAAAAGGATGATTGAAAAAAACAAAAAAAGCCATAGGGGAAATACCAAGCAGTAATCTCTAAACTCCCTAAACACTCAAACCGCCCGACAAAGTAAAAAGATACATACAGTAAACTCAGGA
>CM051004.1:11302599-11317599 GCA_027704905.1 Muraenolepis orangiensis | reverse complement strand
GTTTGAAGCTAGGTAGCTAGGCGTGTTTTCCATTAAAATGCTAAATGTACGATAAGGGAACACAATGACATTGATCCAAGGGCACTGAGACTCGCACTTTGAGTCACGTGTTGTACACGTGTTGTACTACACCACATTTCGAGGCAAGGATAAAAATATGTATACATATATCAAAAACATATTGAAAGAGGTCAAGTCAATAATACAGGGGCCGAAATAAATAAATAAACACGTAAATAGATATTTGAATCCCTAGATTGTAAATAATCCTCCTCAAGAATAAATAAAACCTCCTCTTTCTCCAACATCTTCTCCCCCCCCTACAGCTTGCGGTCCCGGGACCTTCAAGTCCAAGCAGGGAGAAGGCGTCTGCTCCCCCTGCCCCACCAACAGCCGGGCCAGCTCCGGAGCCGCTAGCATCTGCTCCTGCAAGAACGCCTTCTACCGCTCGGACACCGACTCCCCCGACGCCCCCTGCACCAGTAAGTCAGACAACAGCTAACAACGGCTAACAATGGCTAACAACGGGTCCCCGATAACACGATAAGGACAGCACCGTTCAATCCTACAACGAATACAATTGACTTACTTTTTAATTTTTAATTTTGTATCTCTCTGGTGAGAAAACATAAATAATAATATAAAGAATAAACACATGTTATGTTTGCCTCTTGTATGTTTTGGCGTGGACACGTGACATCCGCAGGTGATGAACAAATTAACTGGCAAAGACATTTTATGAACTCGGCAGGCGGTTGGCAACTTTCCAGTTTCGTTCTACAACCAACTGCCACTCGCATCTCTCTCCGCCTGGACGGAAATCAATTGTCTTTTTTTCTTCTTTTCCCGCCTTGCCTGTTGTCCTCCAGATGTTATCACCTGGTGACTCCCAACATGTCCCACACTATCCTGTAATCTCCCTGTCTCCGAGGCAGAGTTGGGGATTTTTTTTATCTGAAAAGAGGTGCCGCAGTTTAGGCTAAAGTAATGCAGGAACTAATCCATTTAAGGGGTAAAGAGAAAGAAAGCTCTGTTGCAGTGAGGGAGGGTGGTTTGATTCTCCCACGGTGTGTGAGGAGATAAGGCTCCAGTAATTGGATAAAAAACTTGGCGGTTTCTCGACTCCTCTGCTCCTCTAACCGTGCGTTCCACAGTCACGCTTTAAAACAGCCCCGATCACACGGACACAAAATGTGCACACGGCCACACGCATTAAACCCACAGTTTAGTCTCTCTATAAACTCACTTTTATAGGACAATCGCTTTTTCTCTCTCCCTATTCTAGAAAGACAATGTTCTGGTTCTCGTATATATGTGAAAAATAGACTTATATTAGATCACAGTTGATATCTTAAATACTTAAAAGTACTATAAATGGGTCACACATTTTCCTACCACAGAAGAACAAATAAGTTGCAGGATTAAAGACTTTCGCGAACGTCGTTGCAGTCACGCAAGCCGCTACTACGGCCGTTAAAAAAAAACGTCTTCCCGGATCCCCACGGATACGCCTCCACGCTTCTACTACTCCTACCCCGGTTTAACCTGGTCCTCCCCTCTTCCTTTTTTTTTCCCCTCACCTCCCCCTCCCCCTCCCCCCTCCCCCTCCCCCCTCCCCCCTCAGCCGTCCCGTCCCCCCCTCGCAGCGTCATCTCCAACGTGAACGAGACCTCGCTGGTGCTGGAGTGGAGCGACCCGCTGGAATCGGGCGGCCGCGACGATATCTTCTACAACGTCATCTGCAAGAAGTGCCAGCCGGAGCGCGGCGTGTGCTCACGCTGTGACGACAACGTGGAGATCTCGCCGCGGCACCTGGGCCTGGTGCAGCGCCGCGTGGCCGTGAGCAACCTGCAGGCGCACACGCAGTACAGCTTCGAGATCCAGGCGGTGAACGGCGTGTCCAACAAGAGCCCCTACCCCGCGCACTTCTCTGCCGTCAACATCACCACCAACCAAGCCGGTAGGTTTCGGTTGGGGGGAAACGAATCCCAGGGTGCACCGTGGGCTGGGGGGAGGGGAGGGGGGGGGTGACTCCTCGAGAGGTGGCTCCTCCTCCTCCTCCTCGAGCGAGACTTCCTCTTTCAGACCCAGCAGCTCGACCCCTGAATCATGAAATGAGGTGTGCAGTGCTCGGAATTTGCGCAATGTGGCCTGCGATTGCTGCATTATGGGTTTATGTGTGCAGGATAATGTTATGTATCCTGTAGATTCCTTCCTTCCTTCCTTGAGCAGGGATTGAAAAGGACGGGGTGGTGGAAGGGTACTTGGGTGGTGGTTGTGTGTGTGTGTGTGTGTGAGTGTGTGTGGGGCTGGGGGGGTGGGGGGGGGGAATCCTGAATGAGCTTTAAGAGAGAGGCCTTGTTCGCACGCCCACACATGGGCTCTCTGTACCAAGACCGCTGTGAATAGTGCTAGCGTGGCAGCTACCATCAGGGCTGAGTGTTGAACCTGCAGTGTGTTAGCGGCCCATTGCCTCCAACTCACTCACTACTCCTTCAGCCCAAAGTAATAGCAGTAACTGGGCCAATGCGCAGTGATGGGTATGCATCCCAATGTATTTTCACCCTGCAGAGAAAAAAAGCCCAATACATTTTACCCAATGCTCCGAGAGAAAAATATGCATTATGAGATGTAACAGCGGGAAAGGAAATGCCTGCTGTGAAATGTACTCTTTCTTCCCAAAAAAAATAAGGATTAATCCAGTTCCTAATTTAATGCAAAGCCTTACTGCGTGATTTGAATGATAAAAATAGTCTTTCTTTTTTAATTCTCTTTTTTTTTGTACGTTTTTGTAATTCTGCTTGCCATGGTGACTGTGTGGTTGGGTTGCCTGGTGTTGATTAATTAGTTTAGTTTCTACTTCAAATGTACTGTCTAGACAGACCCAGGCATCAGCCAGAATTATTTACCTCTCTGTCCTGTTCTGTCTATTTGTCTCTCTCTCTACCCCCCCCCTCTCTCTCTCTCTCTCTCTCTCCCCCCCTCTCTCTCTCTCCTTTGCTTTTCGTCTCTGTACTCCTGGCCCTGAAAGAGGCCTCCGGAATGCTTTGTGTTTTTGGCCCAGGGGTCTAGGAGTTCCACATGGCTCTATGTGAGAGCTCCTTTGTTTTACAAGAGATCAGATGCTGGGGTGACAGGGAGCCCTGTCCATCCCGGGTTTCGGGGTCAGCTTAGGGCGGGAGGAGACCTCAAGGGGGAAAGGTGGGGGTAAAAAAAGAGCATCAACCATTATCAGATTATCTCCTCCTGTAGGCCCAGGACCATCCTTCGTCTTCGCATTCCACTTTTAAGACCAAAAATAAATACTGGAGCTGGCGATAAGCCTCTGGGGGCCACCTCCATGGTTACTCCATGGGCCTCTCCCACAGAGGGCCCCTAATCCCCCAGGCTAGGGTGACCTGGGGATCTGACCAGGGGGCATTGTCTTCTGGGTGGGGGGGAGAGGAACCGGAGGAGGGCCTGGGTGGCTTGGCCTCGCAGGGGAGAGCTTGGGGAAATATGGGAAGAAAGAGAGAGAGGGAGGTCTGTTCACAAAGACGGCAGCAGAGGGAGAAACAGAAATACAAGGGGAAGGATCAAAGAACCGGACCTAGGGATTAAAAAGCTTTTAAGAAGGGAGGAGATGAGGGAGGCATGGACTGACGGAAGGATGGAAGAAGGGGAGGATGGCAGAGAGAGAGAGAGAGAGAGAGAGAGAGAGCGAGAGCAGGAACAGGAATACAGGCTACATCAAGATGAAATGAAAAGCTGCAGAGAACAATGACACAGGCTGGAAACTGGAGAAGGGTAGAAGGTGTTATCTTTGGAAAGAGAGGAATAGCAAGCGCAACCTTTAAATTGACTGTTGAGGTTATGGAACAGAATAGCAGGGGAAGAAGAAGGGAGGGTGAGTCAGACGTATAGAACAAGCCTGAACTTTGAGGGAAGGAAGGAAAAGCAGACATTAGAAGCAGACAGCACTTAAAAAGCGAAAAGTCGCCCACATAACAAGGCATGGAACTCTTAGGTGGGTGGGTGTCGTGTATTTAATGATTGTACCCCTTTCATTTGTACAATGTTAAAATGATCTCTGAATTGTCTGTCTGTCCAACCTGTATCTTAAAAAATACAAACAGACACGGTAGCACAGTAAATCTACCCCTTTTTTCTTTTGGACATTCATCATATGCTTTGCGCTTTTATATCATATTGTCTTCAATGTTTAAATGCCTGTATAATATAATAGAATCTATAATACAACAAAAAGTGGGTTTGTCTATGATAGGTATAGTTTCACAAGACACTGGAAGTATCATAACCGTCTCTCTTGGTTTGGTTTGTGATGTGAGCTGGGCGTATCCTGGACTAAGTTGTCAGTCGTGTTGATTCCCTTTGTCTACCAACCTTTTGACCCTGCCAAAGCACTCCGGAAGCCCGGAATTTGAGCGTTAAAAGGGCGTCCCGGCATTACTAATACAGTACACAACAAAGCAATGTACTGTTAAATGTTCTGCATTTTGTCTTGTTGGACAAACATAAGGAGGCAAGGACCTGGGGAGGAAGAAGAAGAAGGAGAAGAAGACACAAGATGAGACAGTGGAGACTAAAACGGGTTCTTCCGCTTGTTCTCTTGCAGCGCCCTCTGCAGTACCCACGGTTCACCTGATGGCGGCCACAGCAAACAGCATGAGCCTGTCCTGGCTGCCCCCGGAGAAGCCCAACGGAATCATTTTGGATTACGAGATTAAGTACCACGAGAAGGTGAGGCACCGTGTGAAATCACTGTCTTTCAATGTCTTTCCCCCCGGTCCCAATTTAACCGCGTGTGATTCCCCAAATCAGTGCCGGCGCCGCTGTAAGAGGCCACGTTACAAAAAGGCATCACCAAAACATTTGCTCGAGTCAACTTCCAGTTTGTCTTCCTCTAGTTCGTTCTTTCAACCCTTCTGAATTAAATTTTATTTCCCCCCCCCCCCCCCCCCCCCCCTGTCTCTCGCATCCCTTCCCTCCAGCTATTCATGGGAAAGTTTTGATGTTTTCCAGGGGCCCAGTGAGCTAAGGCTAGATTAGCCTTATTGGAGCCAACACAGACAGACAGCGTCTATCCACCGCTTGTTGTTCTGTTTCTCCCTTGTCGGATTAACGTCCATGCTGTAATCCCGCCCCTTCTCCCTCTCTTTATTCTACATTTCCCTCTTCATTTCTCGCTCGCTCCATCTTTTCGTTCTGGCTCTCTTTCCGTCTCTCCGTAATTGCTCCGCTAGCTCCTCGTCTCTGAGTGACACGACGAGTCGTCTGTGTTTTGGCGGCGGAGGGTCGGGAACCGCAACCATTATAACAGTAAAGGCTGAGCGAGGGAGCCATCATGCTGATCTGTGTTCTTCTTGACAGGATCAGGGTGAGGCCATCGCCCACACCATGACGGCCCAGAGAAGCTCTGCCCGCATCGAGGGTCTCAAGGCCAGGACGTCGTACGTGGTGCAGGTCCGCGCCCGGACTGTGGCCGGCTACGGTCGCTACAGTAGCCCCACCGACGACTTCAGCACCAATCTGCAACGTAGGTTCCCATGGAAACTTCCTGATTGTATTCGCCAAAATGTAGACTCAGTCTACGGGGGCCAAACAGCCTTGCAGAGAAGAGCTAAAAAGGCCTTTTTGCCCACGTTTCGTGTAGGGATACACAATTAGTTTAGTGGATATGGGAGTACAATTCATAAGAAAATACCAAGAATTCTGAAGAAAATCCTGAAAAAAAAAAATCCCATTCCAAGGCTTCTCCTTCCATGGCGTTTGATATAGACTGACATCAGGGCATGATCTAAGTTATGTAAGCCCAGAATCCTGTAGTAGACGTGGGAGGCAACAGTGCTCACAGAAAAAACTTACAGTGCTGTGCGGAAGAGTGGTAGAAAACCCATGCCTGGTACACAATTGATTTACCCGCCGGGCGTTGCGTGGGCGTGTAATGGATGTAAGTGACAGGTTTTTGCTCTGTGTAACCTCTGCTCTCTCTCTCTCTCTCTCTCTTTCTCTCCCGACATCTCAGCCGAACCAGAGAAGTCGCTGCAGGAGCAGCTTCCGCTCATCGTGGGATCGGCCACTGCCAGCCTGGTCTTCCTCATCGCCGTCGTGGTCATCGCCATCGTCTGCCTCAAGTAAGAATTCTAAAAAGTGGAGAAAACTCAATAAACATTGAAAGTTAAAATGAATTATTCCAAAAAAGTGGAATCTCAAGTTGAAGATGTCGTGACAGACACACAGGGAAGCAAAGTGCAGCATGGAACCAGAAGCTCAGACAAATGCAGAAATATTATCGCAAATGTCCATATAGTATATATCGACAGAGAAGTATATTCTGCGTCCAACACAACGTAGCTCCGAGGCATATAACTACTCTGCCCAGAAAAATAATATTAATTTTGGGAATATTTTTGCACACGGCTGGAAAAAGGCTAGCGATCATTTCCCGAAATGTCAACTTTGTTTGTGTGTCCTCCAAACCACCCCGAGACGAGTCACCGCGGACTGATCTGCCACCTGTGAGCCCTTCAAATGCCAGATTAGTCCTCGGAATCTGTGAATAACAAACAGCTCGGGACAAAGCGCGAGTCCGCTGGCTGGACACTAGCGTGGCGGTGGAGCAGCTGGGTAGCCTGATAGAGGCCCGCCCTCGTGGCCCAGCATCATTCTGAGCCGTCCATTCGGCCGCCCGAACACAAAACAACCCAGATGCGTCCCCCGCCCCCTCCACCCTCCCCCATCCTCCAATCCTCATCTTCTCCATGCTGATTGACTCAGAAGAAGCTTGCGTGGTCAGCTTATGCCTAAAAAAAAATAACACAAAAAAACCCTGACACGAATTCGACTGGGTTTAAACCCACTGTCAGAAGCCCTCTGCTGTTTTTCAGGAGTGTGCATGTAATGTACGTGCAAGTGTGTGTGTGTGTGTGTGTATGTACAGTATGTACGTATGTGCAACTGTGTGTGTGTGTGTGTGTGTGTGTGTGTGTGTGTGTGTGTGTGTGTGTGTGTGTGTGTGTGTGTGTATGCATACAAATGTGAAAGGTTGGCAACCGCCGTAGACTGGCACCCCCTGGGCGCTCTCGACAAGCTGGTCGGGGCCACGGCTGACAAGCGCGGGCATCGGTCACGCTAGACTGCATAATCCCCCTGGTGGTGCAGCCCCCTTGCCTCCACGCCGCCTTCTTTGGTACCCTCCACCCTCGCCCCCACCCCCTCCTCGCGGTGTTTTAGCATCTCTCAGTCGCCGCCGTGCCTCTGCTCCGTCGTCACAGAGGCGGAGGAGGCGGAGGAGGAGGAGGAGGAGGAGGAGGAGGAAGCGGAGGAGGAGGAGGAGGAGTGAGGAGGAGGAGGAGTAGGAGGAAGCGGAGGAGGAGGAGGAGTAGGAGTAGGAGGAGTAGGAGGAGGAGTAGGAGGGAGGAGAATGAATCAGGATAATGCAAGAAAAACACGACGCTGCCTTCGCCACATATTCCGTCGCCAAATTAGAATTTGAAATGAGATGCTAATTACCTCTGGGTATTATTGCCCCGGTTACTGGTTAGACAACAACGGAGGAACATTAACATGTAATTTCAGCATGCCACACCCCCCCCACCCCCATCCCCCACACACACACACACTCGTACTGTCAATGCCATTGTAGCCCATATCACACACACACACACACACACCACACACACACACACACCACACTACCGCAACCGCTTGCACAAAGAGATAGAGAGTGAGAGAAATGGGTGAAACAGAGAGAGAGAGAGAGATAAATATAGAATGGTGTTTAGGCTGAAGGAGGAACAAGCAGTGAAGGCAGAGCAGAGCCATATGAATGGGGGAGGGTGGATGGGTCGTATTGAATTATCATCGTGATAGTCGGAGGATCGTGAGACAGTTGCGCTTGTCATCCGAGCGCCGCCTTTGTCTCGGCGTATCCCGGTGCCGTTGGAGCGTCCCGCTGGCGGACAAAAGAAATGAATCCGCATATTTGTTGTCAAAAAATGCCGTGCCGATCCCCGGGACTATTCCTTCCTCCACCAGGCATCGATGCAATAAGTGTCTGTCTTAAGCGCCTTCCTGTCGCTATGCTGTAAGAAAGAGGAAACCATTTACGGGGCAGGGTCCAGTCTGACGTCTCGTGTGCCCATATTGTCATGTGGATATCTGTTGTATTGGTCCTTTTGTTCCGGTCCCGCATGGCGTCATGCGGTGCAAGGAGCCCACAGGACTGAGTTTTGTTTTGTTCTCTACCCACAGGAAGCAAAGAAACGGTTCCGAATCGGAGTACACAGAAAAACTACAGCAGTACAGTAAGTCTCAATGTCTCAGATCCTCCCATCCATCACAAATGCCACCAAACAACCCTGGGCCTGTGGCAACCAAAAGGCAGTACGATCCCTCCCAGCTTAGGCTGTACACAGATATTCGCCCTATTCGCCCTATTGACCACGATTATCACTTAATTCATGCAAGCATACAATTATTTAACAATATCTAAATATCCAGCATTTTATTCAAAATGATTGTCGTTCAGCCTGTATCGCCGTCGTATTCACTTTCCCGTTCCTGCTACTGAATCCCCAATAGTCACGCCGGGGATGAAGGTGTACATTGACCCCTTCACCTACGAGGACCCCAACGAGGCGGTGAGGGAGTTCGCCAAGGAGATCGACGTGTCCTGTGTGAAGATCGAGGAGGTCATCGGCGCAGGTAACCCAACCAAGCTCCTGAGCTACAGGGGGAAGACTGCTAGTCACCTCCAGGCCATACCATTAGAAGACTTCACGCCAATCGGTACTTTCACTCAATTCATTGCCGGTCCTCCTTCCCTTCCTCTCCTCTCCTCTCCTTCCTTTCCTCTTCCTCTTCACCTTATACGGCCCTTCTCGGCACCTTCCTCTACCGAGTGTCGTGTGTTGTTGCCACCCACTAGCGTACTACTAGCTCCAGGCTAGCCTGATCCACAGTAGTGCAATACTTCTCCCTTTTGATTTTTCCCCTACCCCCCACGAAGCCTTTAGACTAGCCCTTGTAACAGTGGTGTTGTCTTTTTGTGTGGGGGAAAAAATCAAGCCCAATCCTGGACAACAGGAGAATTGCTGTGCATTTTGGGCGCGTTTGCAAAAGCCTCGATTGGATGATTGGATTCGGCTGAGAAAATTGACTTAAATTGATGACTATTATTTTACAAGGTCCAGGATTGGCCATATTTTATTCCACACATGTATATGTGCTGTTCTTCTTTAGGAAGTCACTGTTATGTATAGAATTTAACTGTTGACTTAGCAAATATCGTTTTCACCAATATGTGGTCACCTTCTCTCTTTGTAGACCCTTGTTGTTTTAGAAAATATATGTCATGTTTTTGTATACTTGTTGGTGATATATTTTGCCAATCCAGATTGAGCTATTTTTCTTATCTGTGCCCAAATTGGAAGATGTTGTGATGATGGAGATGGAGTTGCTACAGCTACTTCTGCTACTGCTACTACCACTACTACCACTACTGCTACTACTACTACTACTACTACTACTACTACTACTACTACTACTACTACTACTACCGCTACTGCTATCAACACTGCTACTGCTGTGACAGTCCGTCTATTGCTGAGGCTACGACTTGAGACCAGGCGCTTCCCAAGCCCACTTCTTTTGAGTGACAAACCCCCCCTGAACCCCTGTCCTCTACCCCTCTCCCTCCCCTGCCCTCCCCTCCCCTGCCGCCCCCCCACCAATCCCATCTCTTCATCCTCATCCTCATCCTCATCCTCATCCTCATCCTCATCCTCATCCTCATCCTCATCCTCATCCTCATCCTCATCCTCATCCTCATCATCGTCATCATCATCATCGTCATTATCATTATCATCATCATGGATTTATCTTCCTCGCTCTTCCTCTTGCCGTTGTCTTCTTGGCTTCATGTCCCGCTCACGGCACTCGCTCACTTGGTTGCAGACTCCCAACACAAAGAGTCCACTACCCCGAGGAGGACCAAGCTCCTCACCCCGCCGGCCTCCTCTTCTTGTGCCCGCTACTCCGGACCCTACAAAGTCTAGGGCACCCCCCCCCCACCCCACCCCACATCTCCTTCCCCCCTCCCCCCCCCCCCCCCCATAACGATCCTTCCCACCCAAAATCCACCACGTTGTCCACCAAAATCGGCTTTGTCTGGTGCACTCACTCATTAACAGTGTCCTTTGTGTGTGATTGCGTCACTGTTATGTTTTTCAACCTCGTCTTTTCGGTTTCGTTTGTTGACGCAACGTCTTGCGTCTCCTCCTCCTCCTCCTCCTCCAACATCACTCCTCCACAAATCTCCTTGTAATCTTTCTGTCTGTATCTCATTATGCGACACCCGCAATATGAGTGTGCCTCCTCAACCTCCACTCATACACACCTAAGCAGCACCACAAACACCACCCTAGACAAACACCACCCTAGACAAACACCACCCTAGACAGTCTCACTCTTGTCTCACTCTCCTGCCCCCCACTCCCCTGCTACCCATCCCAGGATCCTTGTTGCTAACCAGTTAACTGTATCCCTCTCCCCTTTCTCCCCGACCCCTTCCCTTCTCCTCCTCCTCCTCCTCCTCCTCCTCCTCCTCCTCCTCCTCCTCCTCCTCCTCCTCCTCCTCCACCCCCACTCTCCTCCACTCTTCCATCATTCCCTCTCTCCCACCTCCTTTCTCTGGCTCTCTCTTTATCTCCTCTCTCTCTCTCTCTCTCTCTCTCTCTCTCTCTCTCTCTCTCTCTCTCTCTCTCTCTCTCTCTCCTCTCTCTCTCTCTCTCTCTCTCTCTCTCTCTCTCTCTCTCTCTCTCTCTCTCTCTCTCTCTCTCTGGCTGTCCCACACACCGCTCTCTCTCTCGGTAGGAGAGTTTGGCGAGGTGTGTCGAGGTCGCCTCAAGCTGCCGGGCCGGCGCGAGATCATCGTGGCCATCAAGACGCTGAAGGTGGGCTACACAGACCGCCAGAGGAGGGACTTTCTCTCCGAGGCCGCCATCATGGGCCAGTTCGACCACCCCAACATCATCCGCCTGGAGGGGGTGGTCACCAAGAGTCGACCCGTCATGATCGTCACGGAGTTCATGGAGAACGGCGCTCTGGACTCCTTCCTACGGGTGAGTCCTAAAGGGTGGTGTGTGGAGGAAACGTATCTTATGTGAACCCCGTCGCTCAATCCCCGCAAAAAAAAAAAAACCCTTATCGCCCCCGATCATGCGGTTTGTTATCTTGGGGGTCTCTGTTATCTCGGGGAACAAGAAACGGTCCTCTTATTGAAAAGCTTGGCCCCAGCAGCAGCAGCAGCAGCAGCGGCGGTGGTGAGGGATACCTTGACGAAAGTGACTCCGCACTGAGGCGACTGGTGACATTTACAGAGAGCTGGGTCTCTGATGAATCGCTGTCTAGAGCACCTCAAACAAATTAGCTTTGCCAACATGGGATTCTTATCAAAAAATGATACAAGGGAGAGGAGGGAGCAAAACAGAGGGGTTGGATGAGAGGACTTTTTGAAAAGTGGATATATTGTATTCATGGAAAGTTTTTTGTTTAAGCGTGTAAGCGACTGAACATGCAGAAGAAAAATTGTGCTTTTGAGTAGAGCTGTAGGAAGGTTTCTGTTTGAAGCTGTTTGTTTCCTTGATCTAAACCCCCAGTTTCTTCTTCTTCTTCTTCTTCTTCTTCTTCTTCTTCTTCTTCTTCTTCTTCTTCTTCTTCTTCTTCTTCTTCTTCTTCTTCTTCCCCAGCTCAACGACGGGCAGTTCACGGTGATCCAGCTGGTGGGGATGCTGCGCGGCATCGCGGCCGGCATGAAGTATCTGTCGGACATGAACTACGTGCACCGCGACCTGGCCGCCCGCAACATCCTGGTCAACAGCAACCTGGTGTGCAAGGTGTCCGACTTCGGCCTGTCCCGCTTCCTTGAGGATGACCCCACGGACCCCACCTACACCAGCTCACTGGTAAGTGGACATCTCGAAACCCAGGTGTCGAGATGTTTTTACGTTTTTTTTTTATTCCCGGATGTGTTCAATGTTTTAACCCTAACCCTAACCCTAACCCTAACCCTAACCCTAACCCTAGCTAGCCCTAAACCTAAACCATTAACACTTAACCCTTAACCCTCCACTCATAACCCTAAGCATTAGCCTAACTCAACAAACAGTGTGTTGAGATGTTATTTTGTGTATAAAATGTTTAAACCCTATCCCTATCCCTATCCCCCTGAACCGAACCCTAAACATAACCTTCGCTTGACAAGTGGTTGAGATGCATGGCTCTGGTGTTCAACGTGTGGCCAAGCTAACGATAACTGTTTTACATTTAAAAAAAAACAATAACACGTAAAACAGTTTCAGTCCCCCGTGGTGTGTCCTTCTGTTCTGTGCGTCTTTTTGTTCTGTGTGTGTGTGTCTTCGTGTCGTGTACCACGTGTCCCTTTTTGTGTGTGCATCAACATATCCTCGGAGCGTGCCCTATGTTCTTACCCGCTCTCTCCCTCTTGTATGTGTGCGACTGTTTGTGTGTGTGTGTGTGTGTTCCATCCCCTGCCCCTCCCCCACACCACATCCAACCCCCCCCCCCCCCCCCTCCCCCCTTCGTCCAGTACTTCACGCTCACCTACTCATTCGCATATCCACAGGGGGGCAAGATCCCCATCCGCTGGACGGCCCCCGAGGCCATCGCCTACAGGAAGTTCACCTCGGCCAGCGACGTGTGGAGCTACGGCATCGTCATGTGGGAGGTCATGTCCTACGGCGAGCGGCCCTACTGGGACATGAGCAACCAAGATGTAAGTCTTGACGCCCCCAGCCCACCACCTCTGGGTTGCATCTTGGTTCCCCCCCCCCCCCCCCTCCCTCCCTCCCTCCCTCACCACCATCCTGGCAAGCGCTCGGACTAGGGGGGGGGGGGAACTTGTTACGGCAACACTCTCCACTGCTCGACGCAAACTGTTTGTTGAGGGAAGAAAGGCAGCATCAGTCGTCCTCTTTTTTAAGTGGGTAGAATGATTCTTACATAAGCCCCCCCCCCCCCCCACTGCCCACAACAAGGTTCTGGCGCATTGGTGTGGTTCTCTTCAAACTCGGCCCCTGCAACAACAACAACTGTGACCAGCAAAACCCACCGCTGTAGACTCACACACACACACTCACACACACACACACACACACACACACACACACACACACACACACACACACACACACACACACACACACACACACACACACACACACACACACACCGCCCCCGGCCTAAGCAGGTTTCATGTTCCCACCAGCAAGTGGTCTTGGGGTCGGTTTGAGTAAACTGTATATAGAGTGGGTACGGTTTCACCTGTACCTTCCTGTGGTTTTCAAACCGCGGGTCGCGAGCCGGAAGTGGGCTGCAGCAGGGGACCCAGTGGGGGGCCCCAGGATGGCCACAAGAAACGTTATTATAAATATTTATTTAAACTGCAATAGGAAATATCGTACGGATGGAACAATATACGGTCGTGCTGGCTCTGGCCCTATCAATTGTTTGAACCCGGCCGGATGTTCTCCTCTCATCTCCCAGGTGATCAACGCGGTGGAGCAGGACTACAGGCTCCCTCCGCCCATGGACTGTCCCACCGCACTGCACCAGCTCATGCTGGACTGCTGGGTGAAGGAGAGGAACCTGCGGCCCAAGTTCACCCAGATCGTGGCCACGCTGGACAAGCTCATCCGCAACGCAGCCAGCCTCAAGGTGGTGACCAACAGCACGCAGTCCTCCGGGTATGTTGGATATGTTATCTTTATTATGGTTATTACTGTTATTATTGTCCTACCGTAGACACCCACAGCCCCTGTAAATGTCTCGACTTGTACACCTAAGTCCTTTATAAGGAGAACTGCAGCGCCAATACCGCGGTGGATAATAAATAGTTGGTCAAAAAAGTTTGAGAGTAGTAAGTGTAATAAAAAAATGAGGCAGTTATAGGCTCACTGTGTGTTTTTATGGAGGTGGACTTCATTGAACTGATTTTAACAGCCTTTATATTACATAAACCGTCCTCATGACATTGTGTGTGTGTGTGTGTGTGTGTGTGTGTGTGTGTGTGTGTGTGTGTGTTATTTAACGTCCACATAAACTGAACAGTGTGTGTCCAGTTGTTGATTTCATTGGTCATGGAATGAATCGGCACCTTCAGCTAGACGTCTTCTAAAGTTCTTCTTAAGTTCCTTCGTCGCTGCACCCGTGGCCCCCAGAGGCCACCATAAAGCTCTCACTGGACAAATAGCAGTCCTTATCCCAACTGATACGGGACACATGAGACTCGGTGACGCATACTAAAAACCAATCCGTTACCTTATCTGTTGCTCCGTGTGGACTTATTCCCATGCAAGGTTTTCTTTTGTTGCGTTTGTAAATGCACCGATTACAGTTCCCACTTACTAAACTATCGTTTAATAACCCCCCCCCGTTGCAACCTGGCATTACGTTTGGTTACATCTCCATTCATTCACACTCTCATTACAGCACCGTACACCCAGAGACGAGACACAAAGCCATTGCATTGCAGTGCAGTGCAGTGCAGATTTGTTGTGCACCGAATTAGGATTTGGAGGACGGGAAACGCAGAGGCAGGGAGTTTAGGGAACGCGGCGGCGGCGGCGGGAGGGGTGGCGGGCGGGGTGGTGGGTGACCTACCTATCAGTCCTTGCATCGGGGTCGCCGTGTCCTGAGGGAAGGGCCTCGGAGGGAAGCGTAGCCCCGGTTGGCCCCGCCGCGGCGCCGTTCTTAGAAGATTAAGCTCCCAGTTAATTAGCTCCATTAGGGCACCGCACCAAAAAAAAAAAAAGGAAATACAAAATAAAAATGGAAAGGGCCTTTTTTTTAATTAGCCGCTAACGAGATTTAAAGCGGGCCAGCAGAGATGTGGCCTCCCGCTGGTGAGTGTGAGGGGGGAGGGGGAGGGGGAGGGGGAGGGGAGGGGAGGGGGAGGGGAGGGGAGGGGAGGGCAGGCCG
>CM051004.1:11267599-11297599 GCA_027704905.1 Muraenolepis orangiensis | reverse complement strand
CCTCCTCCCCCTCTGTCCCCGGTCTCTCTTAGTGGTGTCTGTGTTTGATCAGGGATAACGGGAAAAGGGAAATGTACGCTTCTGCTACTGTCTGCCGCTCCGTGCTCCATGTTGTTGACACACTCTGACTAACTTTAATGACTCAACCACCTGTCGTTTGTGCTCCTCGCTGCAGAGACCTCCTGCGGATAGGAGTGACGCTGGCCGGCCATCAGAAGAAGATCCTGGGCAGCATTCAGGACATGAGACTACAGATGAACCAAACACTTCCTGTCCAGGTCTGAGGGGACCGGCACACACCCAGGGCCGTCGCCGAGCAGCCACACACAGCAGAACGGGGGGAAAAAAGGGGGAGGAACTGTGCCAGAGAGAGAGAGAGAAAGAGAAAGAGAGAGAGAGAGAGAGCGAGAGAGAGAGAGAGAGAGAGAGAGAGAGAGAGAGAGCCAATGGGAACCACTAGCTGCCTGACCCATCTCTGCCAATCAGAAGCAATGAAACTGGCTTGCAGTGCCTCAGCCTAGTTTTATTTTCCTTTTATTTTTTGTCAATTACCACTACCATTTACCCACCTCCTCCTCCTCCGCAGTGTCCCGAGTTTAAATTCTGTTACATTTGTGTTTCCCTCCAACCGACGAGACATTGAAGCATCATTTCCTTTTTGTATATTTTTTTTTTGGAGGGAGGAGGATTAAACATGCCCTCTTCATCGTCCCATGTGTGCCTCACACACGTCTCTCGAGGTGTGGGTTGACATTTGCATGCGTGCGTGTGTTTCTGTGCGGTCGGGACGGGACCTTACGGCAGCCCTTTATCTGGTACCCCGGGGGGTATCCCGACACTCGCGCCACAGACTCCCCTATCTCTCTGAGATGCCAAGCAGCCACAAACAAGTCGGGGAAATTGCGGAAAACGTTCCCTCAAAGGATTCTGGGTAACAATTAAAAGCTCGAAGCCCCCCCGCCCCCTCCCTCCCCCACACTGTTCGGAAAACAAAAAAATGAAAAAAAAAAAAACTAAATAACTGACGGAAGAGTTGGACGCTGAAATAGCGAAGGAGGAAGAGGAGGAAGTCCTTTTAAATGCTCGCGTTCGTTGCGGTTGTTAATGTTTCGCGTGTGTGTGTGTGTGCTCTCCCCATCTCCCCGGGCCTCGCCTCCCCCTCCCCCACCTGCCCACAACCTGCCCACCACCTGGTCCAACCCCCACGCCGCCCGCCCCCCTCCCCCCTTCCCCCTCCCCCCTCCCCCTCCCCTCTCCCCCTCCCCGCCACCACCTTCATATTGAAGGTGTGTTAACTGTAAAGGGCACCTGTCTGTGTGAAGGTCAAGGATGGTGATGGTGAAGAACACTGAAGTCCCCGCGAGGAGGAGACCGGCTCGGGGTGGGGGGGGTGGATGGGGGGAGGGCGGTGTGAGGGGGGGGGTTCCGGCCGTTCAGAGGGAAGCCGGAAGTACAGAACACTTAAGTGACTGGCGAGGAGGACCAGGTCCCCCCCCATAGGGGTTCTGAGGGAGGGGAAGACCCCCCCATACCCAGGTAGAGGGACCTGGGATAGTTGATTCATAGCGATCATCCCCCCTACCCCCCTACAACCCCCACCACCCCACCGCCCAGAAGATCATATTCAACGTTGTGTTTTTAAACCCCCCCTTGGAAGAAGAAGTTGCTGTTGTTCATTTTTTGTTTGTACAACCCCTACCACATGCACACACACACACACACACACACACACACATACATACACGCACACACACACACACACACACACACATACATACATACATACACGCACACACACAAACACCCTGAGTTTTGATTTTGTGTACAACCTTTTGTTTGTTTTTATTACACTTATTTTCGGGGGGGGGGGGGCGGGGGGAGAGTGTGTTTTCAAGTTTTCAACGGCCGAGTACAAAAGGAGTACAAGATGGACACTTGACGTGATGGAAAAGAGAAGACCGAGACTTTGGCGACGCGACAGAGACAACTTGGCCTTTCGTGTGTGTTTTGTTTATGTACGATGTGTGAAAGAGTGTGAGTGAGTGTGTGTGGTGTGTGGGTGTGTGAGTGTGTGGGTGTGTGAGTGTGTGTGTGTGTGTGAGTGTGTGTGTGTGTGTGTGTGTGTGTGTGTGTGTGTGTGTGTGTGTGTGTGTGTGTGTGTGTGTGTGTGAGTGTGTGTGAGTGTGTGTGTGTGTGGGGTTCAGTGTCCACACGGGAATGCGAACGAGTTGCACACAAGTATACTGTACAATACGGCTTCCGCTCTCTGCCACCACGGAGGAACAACAACAACGCATTAACGACAACCATCACCAGGAACAATAACAGTTGAAAAAAAAAAATCATGACGCTATATTCTGTGGACAACTCTTTAACTCATTGTTTCTTTGATTATTATTATTATTATTATTATTATTATTATTATTATTATTATTGATTCAAGACAAATTAACTTTGGATATACTGTATATGTACATGTATGTATGTGTGTATGTATATATATATATATATATATATATATATATATATATATATATATATACATAGAAACAGTATATATATATAGAGAGAGAGAGAGAGAGATTGTGCAGAAACTGGGAGGAACCATGGAAGAGAGACCCTTACTTTCATCTTCTGTCTTTTCTTTTTTCCTTTTTTTTTTTTTTACTATTACCAAGGTTTAGAAATAATTGTTTGACTTGTCCTCCACCCACCCTAACACACACACAAAAAACACACACGCACACACACGCACACACGCGCACACACACACACGCGCACACACACACACACAAAAACACACACGCACACACACACACGCGCACACACACAAAAACACACACACACACACACACGCGCACACACACACACACACACACACACACACACACACACACACACACACACACACACACACACACACACACACACACACACACACACATAGACATAGACATAGACATAGACACACACCTCTTCCAGACCCTGCAGTCACTCCCCCTTTCAGCACTATGTATTTATTTGTAATCCCCCATCAACCTGAGAGACTCCAGACCCCCCCCCCCACTTCAAGGGGGGGGGGGGGGGGATTGTGGATTATGGAACAATCAAACGGGAAGACACACAACCTAGGGATTCAGCCAATGAATTGGATTGATTGATTGATGATGATTATTATTAAAGTTAAAAAAAAAAAAAAAGATGAAAAAAAACCTTTAAATTGCATATAAATTGGATATTGTATTTTTGTTGTTGTTCTAAACAGCCTGTACATGTTTTGTAACGAGAATAAGATAAAGAAACATGGAAAGAACAAAAAAAAACAAAAAAAACGTTGTCTTTTGAGAAAACCCCGGGTGGCCCGGGGTGTCGTGAAATGTTTTCTTCCGTGCGCAAGGCAGAGAGAATGAATGATGGAATGCATGAGGTGGGTACAAGACAATAATTGTGTAAAAGCATACATGACCCCCCCCCCCCCCGCCCAAACCTATAAGCTGCAAATGTCAAATATGCTTATTTTGTGCTCTGCGGTCACCTCCATGCCTCTTTCTTCTTTTAGTAGAGTTACATTTCACACAGGTCACGTCCAAAGCATTAATTTACACACAACAACAACAACAACAGCAACAACCATGAACCACTCCCGTGGACAAAAATATATATGACACAATCATCCATCCATCCATCAATCCATCCATCCAGCCCTGTCATCCACAATAGACCAAGGTGCTTCTCGATGCTTCCATACGGGGCATTAGGCTCCTTCTGGAACCAGACCCTAATGGTGCCCTACTCCCAGGGCTGTCCAAAAAGATATATATTTATATATATATATATATATGTGGTATACAAAAATGGAGGCTCATCGGTCCTTGTCTGTCAGGTCGATTAGCGCGCCGCGGACGCTCCGCCCGGCACTGCCAGCACGCAGGCGGTTCTCAGAGCAAACGAGACAGAAAAGAAGAAAAGTAGAGGCAGACGTGCCTTCAGAGACGACCTATCATTATCTCTGCTCATTTCCTGTTCGGCCCGCAATCATCGTCATCATCCTGTCTCCGATTGGGCCGGCTGCCTGATTAGTGCAGCGCAGGATCAACAGCCCTGGCGTGCAACCACACACACACACACACACATACACACATACGTGCATGCACCACACACACAACCGCACACACAGGCACAGACCGACACAGAGAGACACACACACACCACACACACACACACACACACACGTGCATGCACACAGAGACACACACACTACCACACACACACACACACACAGGCACAGACCGACACAGAGAGACCCACACATGCACACACAGACACAAAGACACACACACAAGCACACACACACGCACACACACACACAAACAACCCCACACACACACACACACACACACACACACAGGCACAGACCGACACAGAGAGACACACACACACACAACCACACACACACACGTGCATGCACACAGAGAGACACACACACACACACAGACACAGACCGACACAGAGAGACACACACACAACCACACACACATACACACATACATGCATGACACACACACACACACACAGACACACAGAGACACACAAACAGACAGAGACACACGCACACACACACACATTCAAAATCCCCCTCCCTGGTCCTAACTGACAGCAGCCAAAATGGTCAGCTGCAACATTGGAACTAGACCTAGAACTAACCTATAACGAGTACTTAGTCTCGACTCAATCTCACAAGGCAATGATGTGTGTGTGTGTGTGTCAATAAATGTAATTGCAGCTTTTTGTTCATTTCGGAAACGTAACGCCATCGCCAGTAAGACTTCTCCTTCTTTTTACCCTTTGCTGTTCAGAGATCCCTCACGAATACCATTATGGATATTGTTCAGAGAGTGAAACATGTGTTCCTAATCCAATGCCTGTTCTTCCTCCACTGCTGCATATCATTTGCACCTAGTAGCCCCCCGCCCCCCCCCTCTCAACACACACACACACACACACACACACACACACACACACATACACACCCCATACCGTGCGATGGGGCTTGGCTAATGCGAAACAGTTGCAGGAGAGAAGACAACAAGGCGTAGAGCGGCGTTGAGCGGAGGAAGAGACCACCGAGAGGTCGTTTTCACTGGTGCAATGGCTTCCTTCAGGCCGTGGCCACCTCCCCGGCCCCTCCTGGTGCCTGGTCCTGTTGCTTTAAGAAGCGTGCGTGATGAGAAAGTGCTTCCTCTTTCAAAGGTACATTAATCTGCCGTTTCTCACCAAAAAAGACCAGTGAAAGAAAGGTTGTATTTTTTGGCGGGTTTTGGGGGGTTAGGGGGGGGGGGGGGGGGGGGGGAGGTCAAGGACGGTTGGAGACGAGAAACGCAATCACCGTACGTTTGCTTTTCGCAATCTGAGTGAAAAGTCGGGAGGAAAATATTCCTCCCCATTAACCCCAGCCGACTCACTCACTCACTCAATCAACATCAACCCCGGCTACCATCACCGCCAGCCCACATGTGGTACCGAATAAGACCCTTGATAAATGAAGGCCGAAAAAAGAAAAAGAGGCAAGCAGGCAAGGAGAGGAAAGAAGAAGAAGAATACGAATAAGAAGCAGGCCGGCAAGCAGGCAGGCAGGCAGGCGGGGGTTTGGGAGGCTAAACACAATCAGATGGCAGACATGCCCACTCACAAGAGATGGCGGTGGCGGCGGCGGCGGCTAGCTCTCTCGGAGCTAGCGTGAACTATTGATGAGTTGCACATGGCGTGCCGCGGTGCTGGGGCCTGAGCGATTGGAGCTAAGCAGCTACAGTTGTGCGTCTAAGAAATGATTAACGTGCCGGCAGATCAACGAGAACGGAAGGGAAGGGGAGGGGAAACAAAAAAAACACATTTCGGAGTGGATTTTTCACAGGCGCTGTTTTTTCTCTCGCTCTCTGGTTTTTGAGTACAATAGACGCAACATATACACCTGTAAATATATATATATATATATATATATATATATATATATATATATATATATATATGTGTATATATATATATACATAATTGTTTTCTGTTTCCCGTATTTGTTCCACTTCCCGGGAGCCAGATGTTTATTGTTATCGTCAACACACACACACGCCGCTACTATGGAAAAATGTGAGCATGCTAGCGTGCCGACACAGACTATTTCAGTCGGTGTGCGATAATTAACATTATCAACCGCCGAGGCGGTACATTTGTTCCTCACGCGCTCCTTTTGTTCCTTTCGGTGTGCCAACAACCCCGCCCCCCCTCCCCCTCCCCCTCCCCTCCCCCATATCTCCCCCCCCCCCCATGTCTGTCCCCCCCACCCCCCCCTAAAGTGTTTCTACATTCCACCTTTATTATCACCGCACACATCACCTCCGCTTCTATACCTATGATATGTCCATCCGGGGGGCTGCGTTCTGCTCTCGCTCCGTCTTGCTCCGTCACACCCCCCCCCCCCCCCCTCTCCTCTGTCCTGTCTTCTGCTTCGTCATCATCTGTTTTTTAGGGTGGAGATATTCCTAATTCTTAACACTGGGAGAGAGAGAGAGAGAGAGAGAGAGAGAGAGAGAGAGAGAGAGAGAGAGAGAGAGAGAGAGAGAGAGAGAGAGAGAGAGAGAGAGAGAGAGAGAGAGAGAGAGAGAGAGAGAGAGAGAGAGAGAGAGAGAGAGAGAGAGAGAGAGAGAGAGAGAGAGAGAGAGAGAGAGAGAGAGAGAGAGAGTTGGACATACAGGTTAGGTGTGTGGGGGGGACGAGACAAAGATGAGAAATGGTTTTTATTTTAGGTTTCGCTTGTTTTTTCTTGAAAAAAAAGCATTGAGATGTGATTGAATGGTGCCGAGATTACCCGACAAGTTACAAAAATGATGCGTTATTGTAAAAATATTTTGTAAAAATAAATACTTTTTGCAATTCAATTATTTAAAGAAATGTAACCCGAAACGTGTTTGTCGTGTGTGTTTTTTTGGTGTAGCTTTACCGAAAATAAGATTTTAAATTTTAAATCGGTTTGGGCTTTTGTTTTAGGAACGCAGTGCAGTACCATCACAAAGCCTCCCCTCCGGCGTACCGCATATCAGTCTGCCCAATTTGCCCAGGATAAAAAAAACAAAAACAACTAAATATTTATTTTCAATCTCATCATTTCGAGGCCATCTCGCAATCTCATAATTACTGTCAGAATTGCAGGACGGTTTTCCCTAACAACGTGTATTGGTTGATTTAGTGGAACACAGTCTCCGGATAAGGATCTGCTTCAAATAAACAAGCCGTTCTCCCTGGCTCGACGCTGGGCTAATTACGCTAATGAAGCAGTTATAGCTCAGCAGCAATTTGGTGATACGCTTCCCCGTCTACAGCTTTATAAAAATGTGCGTTTCACTTTTATACAGCTTCGAACCGTTTGATTCCGCTCTATTAGAAATGCCTGCAACCCATGAAAGCTCAGTACCGTCTGTAAAAAAAAAACAGACGGCGTGTATAATAACGCTATCCTTCATCTGTGTAGCCGCGGGGCACCTGATCGTTCACCTGATTCTGTTGAGTTTTGATGCCTGGGAGAACTTACTGAGAGTTTCTAACGCTGCTTTAAATACATCCACGCCGTTCGTTACATGATCCTCATCCTCCTCATCCTCCTCATCCTCCTCATCCTCCTCATCCTCCTCATCCTCCTCATCCTCCTCATCCTCATCACCAGCATCCTCATCATCATCATCAACATCAATCAACATCCTCATCATCATCATCCTCATCTTCCTCATCATCCTCATCAACATCATCATCATCATCATCACCATCATCATCATCATCACCATCAACATCATCATCATCCTCATCATCCTCATCATCCTTATCATCATCATCCTCATCCTCCTCATCATCATCATCATCCTAGTCATCATCATCATCATCATCCTCATCATCCTCATCATCCTTATCATCATCATCCTCATCCTCCTCATCATCATCATCATCCTAGTCATCATCATCATCATCATCATCATCATCCTCGTCATCCTAGTCATCATCATCATCATCATTGTCATCATCAGTCATCATGATCTTCAACATCATCATCTTCATTAACATCATCATCATCATCATCATCCTGATCATCATCACCAGCATCATCATCATCATCATCATCATGATCATCACCAGCAGCATCATCATCATCATCATCATGATCATCATCACCAGCATCATCATCATCATCATCGTCATCATTCTCCTCTTCGTCGTGCACTATGTTTCAGAGTAAGTAAGTCAAGTAGCAGAATGAAAGAAAGAAAGAAAGAAAGAAAGAAAGAAGAAAGAAAGAAAGAAAGAAAGAAAGAAAGAAAGAAAGAAAGAAAGCCCTAATCAGAAGAAAGTGTGTGATCATCGCGCTGTAGATCCCACGTTGCGTCAGACTCCTGCGGTGGTGAAGGAAACGCCGTACTGAATCAAATCAAAAAGGGATCCCGATCCACTGGAGAGGCCAAGTCCACCGCTTTCAAACCTGGTAGCAGAGAGCCTTTAACCTCCTCCGTTGCTTTATTAATTAAAGCACGCCGGTGTCGACGAATGTGCGAGGCTTCCAGGGGAATTTAAAAGATAGGCGATGAGAGGAGATGCCGGGATGTTTTTTTTTTTGGTTATTTTTTACCTCATCCGCCCCCTCACTTCTTTCCCCCTCAGCTCTTCAATTTCCCGCTCCCTGTCCAATTAAAAACAAAACCATCGTGTGTGTGTGTGTGTGTCTGTGTGTGTGTGTGTGTGTGTGTGTGTGTGTGTGTGTGTGTGTGTGTGTGTGTGTGTATTCAGGTTTTAGCTAAGAATTACGTGGCTTCTATTTTTTTGTGTTGAAGCAGGCAAAAATTATTCCCATGGCAGATCAAAAGGGCTGAGAGAGAAGTCTTCCCTCCGGACACCAGACATGCTACACGCTACACGCTACACGCTACACGCTACACGCTACACGCTACACGCTACATGCTACACGCTACAGGCTACACGCTATAGGCTACACGCAGACTTCTCACTGGGTTTTTTGTTTGTTTTGTTTTCTAATCATTCTTCAGAAGGTGGATGCCTTCAAAACCTTTACAGGCCTTTGGACAGATACACATGACACACAGACAGTAATAAGATGACAAGAGTCATAATGCCTCTTTCTTTTTGTGTATCTCGTCATGCGAGAGTCGTAGTGGTCCAGCGGTAGAGCGGAAACTGTCACGGCCGTCACAGCCTATCAGCAGGGCATGCGTGTCCATACCATAATAAGTGAGTTGGACCCGGCCCAGCGTAACGTAACGTAACATAGCGTAAATGGACCGTGACACTGTGGCTCTGAGGTGTTTTGACTAGTCCAACTACCCTCCACGCGGTATGCATGTCGGTCCGAGGTAAATATAAACCTAGGAGCGGTAATATGGAGCAGAGCATACATAGGATATACAGGCACGCACACTCCCCGTCCTTTATTGACAGAGTGTCAAATTACGCAGAGTGAGGAAATATTGATCGAACGCAGGCCCATTCCATCAAAATATGTCAGGTAATGAGAGGGAGAATTATTGAGACGCCAATAAAGATTCATTTTGGTGTGTCTCGCCTATACGGTTGAGCACAGGAAGCATTAGCATAAATATATCGTTATTGGCATTAGCATGTCCCGGGCCACAAGGCCCGGTCAAGGCGGGGGATCAATCCGGCACATGATCACACGCGGTGAAAACAAATCCCTCTCTCCCACACTGCCCCGCCCAGCTTTGCCTACTTATACGGAAAAAAAAGAATCCAAAAAATCCCCAGCTTCTTCTTCCTCTTCTTCTTTCTTCTGTTCTTTTATTTCCCTGGTTTACGCATGCCTCCCCTTCCCCCTCCCCCCCCCCCCCCCCCTTCCTGTGTCTGGCGTTTCCTGCGCTGCAGTCTCTTCTGCCCGCCGTAATCCCCTCTCTCTTCTGCTTGGGTTTGGGCTCAGCTAATTGGTCGCGTCTGCACCGCGACGCGGGGACCTGACATAATTGCTGGACAAACAGCGAGATGTTTAGCATCGGACCTGTCGCGGCTAAGCTGCACGCAGACACCAGCCAACTGGAACGCCTAATGACCACTTCTCCGCCACAACTTGCTAATTGGCAAATACTTTCAACAAAAGGAGCTGTGTGTGTGTGTGTGTGTGTGTGTGTGTGTGTGCGTGTGTGTGTGTGTGCGTGTGTGTGTGTGTGGTGTGTGTGTGTGTGTGTGTGTGTGTGTGTGCGTGTGCGTGTGTGTGTGTGTGTGCGCGCTTGTGTGTGTTTGTTTCTGTCAACACACACTGTTGTCTTGCTTGTGTGAAGCACACCCCCTAGTACCCCCCTCCTCCTCAATGAGAAGAAACTACAAATACATGTGAAAAATAAATAATTTTTTTGTCAACAAGCGCAGAGAAACGAGCTACAATAAAAGCCTCTAATTGTGTGTCCATTTGCGATCTTTAAAATGTCACCATGGGCACATATGAAGGTAGAGCTGTTATTCTGCACTGTGGTGTCTGGTAAATGCAAAACGGTAATTATGAATCACTTTCATGTGCTCTCAGCCTGGCATGCAGAACTACGTATTCACGTATATGAAATCCATGTCAATAAACATCGATGTATATCGAACATGCTCTAAAAAATAAAAAAATCGGTACGATGATCTAATGTACTAATAATGACCGCTATTTATCAAATATATGTGGTTTACTTCTATGAAGTCATACCAGATCTGCAGACGGTGGACTTTACTCTGAGGGAACATCCCAAGGGGATTGTCTAATGCCAAAAACCCCAAATGTGCACTCCGTCCCTACAGACCCCCCCCCCACACACCCCTAACGCCCCTTCCCCTGTACTCCACCAGGCCCATCCTGCATGCTCTGGTCCAGAACAAGCCTCCTTTTGTGTTGGGTGCAGCTGCATGGACTGTTCTTCTGATGGATCACCAGCCATAGGTTTTGGTAGACGCCTGCCAAAAAAAAAAACCTTACTCCAAAAGATCTCACGCACTACCAAATCAAAGCACAGAGGACAGCCACAAAAACATGAAAGATTCTCCAGGCGTCGCGGTTCATTGCAAACTTGCACAGTGCCGCTCAACAGATAACTTATAGTCACGATCATTAAGATAAGGCAGCCTAATTGGCTCATGAGCAGTGGCGCGGGACAGCGCGGCAATCCACAAATCACATGAAGCCTAGAAGAGTATGAAACGCCGCTGACGTCCGTGACGTAGATCAAATGCAAACAAGATGGTGTTTTTTTTTTCCAGATAATGAGCATTCTCTCTGTCCGCCGGCCGCCCTGCCGCGCTGGCTGTCCCCACCGTGGTTCCGCAGACGTCTCTTGGAGTGGTTGTCTTCCTGGGTTGTCAGCGTGTTTCCAGTTGTCTTGTTCTTGATCTGTATATGTTATATTATAACCGCCATGCTGTGCTTTCTGTGCTTTTTACAACAATTGCGAAAGAGGTGCGAATTGAGTCACTAAGATGTTAATTGCATGTCATCTACTATATGTATGTTCCCGATCAATACCGATTTGGATCAAATAACACGCTGGATTGAACAATACAATACCGCTTCATGCTTTGATCTTGCGACGGGGTACCAGGTGATATGGAAAACCATCTTTTAATTTGCCAATTGGACTTGCGTGCTGTGAGATCTTTATCTTTTCTCCTCTCTCTTTGGGGTTGGTCCAAGCATGTCGGGTGACATTTTTTTTTTGTATCCTTTTCACTGGAGGAAATAATCCAATAATTATGATATAAAGTACCATGGACCATCTGCCTCTGGCTTCTTATTTTGTTTGACGTGGGCTCTTGGAGCTATGCCTGGCGCTAGTAATTGGTGGGCGGCTCTGCCATTATGAAAGACAGTGGCGACATTGCTGCACCGAGGTCATCCTCCCTCAGCGGCCGGTGTCAACCACAGGCATGGGAGGGAAGAGTCCCGTTCGCGGGCTGACATCTCATTAAGCACTCGTCGATATTTATCAGTCTTAATCAGAGCTGTGGCAGGTCCTCCCTGATTACTTCCTGGGTGTGAAAGCAATCACACACGCCGTCCTCCTCACTGTCCTTGCTTCACCTGGGGGGGGGGGGGGGGGGGTGCAACGCTTGAGAGAGCGAGGTGCGCTGTTCATTTGTATTATGGAATTTAACGCAAAGAACAACGTTTCAAGGTCTGTCCTGTATCTTTCTTTGTTTGTTCTTTGGTTTTACAGTGGGCAGAACAACATATTTTAGGACGCGTACCGCAGTGCTATCAGCTAACGTCTACACCCTCTTCAATTCTGTAAAGTGTGTCATTGTGTGTAAAAGCCAGACAATATGGGAATTTAATCAATTATTTTGCCAGTTTTAAATTTCAAAGAAAGCTAAATTTGTTTTTGGTGGAGTGATCATTTCTGCATTTCTTATCTCGAAAATTATGTCAAAATTGTTCAATCATTAAAAAATATATATTTACATTTAAATTCTTAAATCCTTTAATATGACAGATCTTGTTAACTGCTCACTTAGGCCTGTAAAGCGTAAAATTACAAGATTCTTCGCAAAAAAATCGCAGACATTGGCATCGGCTTTTCCCCACCCGAGAGAAGCGGTGTTTGTGCTCAAGATATTTTATTTTACTGGTATGAATCGTGCTGTGTTTTACACTTAGAGACTGCAGAAGGAGGCTAAAGTAGGGCAGTCTAATAACAAGTGGCAGGCGGACAAAGGTGAGAGCAATGGGGGGGGCACTGAATAATGTGCTAACATTTTTCGGGTGCCACGCAGCTGTGTCGGATTGAAGGCTGGCCAAGGTGGGGGTTTTTTTTTTTACGGGGGAACAAACTGTCAACTAATTACAAACCCTGCTTCACCTCGCTGCACTGGCGATGACCTGTTAACACCCCGAGTTGTCACAAAAACAAAAGCCGACGGAGAAGGCTGGGCTTAAATCCTCTCGAGTATGAGAAGAACCCAGCGGGAAAGTCGGGGGAAATTTAAGTCAAGACAAATTTACCGATTTCAAAAGGCGGGACGTCAGTTTGTTTAATTTTGTCGTTTGTGGTTTGTTGTTGTTTTGTTTCGTGGCCAATGCCAACAACGTCGGAATCTTCAGGTATCGCAGCACAGGATCAGTTCAAATAAATTCTGATTAGATGAAGATGACCGATATGTGAACTCGCCCGCAGGCAGACGCTGACATTATCGCGGCCGGGGTCACGCAAAGGCCAGATCGTGATGCATCATGGGTAAATATTATAATTTTTTTATATAGTGCACAGGGCGGGGTTGAGAAAGACAAAAATGTAAGACAGAGGAATAGCCATGATTACAATAATGCTCCGATTTGTTAAAAAAAAATTATAATAATCAAATCGCCATTTATATATTGTTGTATATTGTAAATATTTGGCCTTATTGCAATAATTTAGATCGTTTTAAAGCATTTACTGCTTTAACAATTCCAAATGTACTGCATGCTCGGCTCAGCGCATCAAAGCACACTCGCACACTCAGTGATTCCTCAGTAGTGCTAATTTGAGCCGTGGTGAAGTCCTCCTCCACGATGTTGGTGGTGATTGGCCAGGAAGCAGGTATCTCCTCTCCTTGTTCCTGACAGACTTGGCTGTGAGGGATTCTTTTATTAAATAATTCACCTGGATCTAAAAATATATTTTCTTACACCATTTAACATCTCCATCTTATGTATCTTTTACACATATCTTTAAGGCGCCATTCATCCTCTTGTCAAAACCCCTGCTTTGCAGAGTGAGATATGAAGCAGGCATCCTAACCTTTTTAGGGCCATTTCTGGTAGGGATTTAACATTGAAACGTTCTGGATTATAACAATACTAATGCTGTTTACATTGTCTGCAACGCCGAGCTGAGTCTGAGGATCTTGTTAGTTCTAACAAGGAGCAAAGATGAAAGACACTATTTCAGTTCCCCAGGGACTCATATCTGGAACTGTGTGTTTATGTGAGTTTTATGTGACAGTATGTTCACCAGTGGCACATATAAGCGTTCAGGGTGTGAAATACAAGGTGTCTCAGGGGGGGGGGGGGGGGCTGCAAGCCTCAAACGGCTACATTTTGGCGGGTCTCTGGGAAATCAATCAGTCACTTGCAATTGTCCAGTATTCATCATTCAAATGGAAAAATATGTATTTGTCAAACATCAGTTGGCCTCCATCTTCCATGGGTGGCACTGTTGCAAACAGTGCAGCAATCCAAATGTTGTGTAGGTTTGCAAACCTAACATACGTGGCTATCATTCATGCTAACACTAACACACACACACACACACACACACACACACACACACACACACACACACACACACACACACACACACAATCGCAAAGGCATACCAATATGACTACTGACACACGTTCATGCCTGGCTGGTGTTGGGTGAGATGATATGAGCCGTCACATGGTCTGTCAGGTATGGCAGGCAGTTGGGGACATGTGCAAACACGACTCGCCCGATGAAACTCAAGACAAGCCTTTTGTTTATGTGGATCGTTGGGCATTTATTTATTATAATAATAATAATACTACTACTACTACTAATAATAATAATAATAAGAACATGATTAGGATTGTTAATCATAATCATGGTTATTAATTATATTCATAATAATTGGTATCATTTGTCGAGTGTATAGTATATACACTACATAAATAATATGTTTTTATGCAGGTTTTACAGCTTTACAGCTTCCACACTGCAAAATAAATGACACTTTTGGAGGGTGAGGGGTTATGGAGAAAAAGGACAAACCAATGAATAAATAATGGAATAGATAGTAAGTCAAGGGGCACAGGCCGAGTGCCAAGCGTGGACCTGGGATTGCATAAGGTGTGCTGCATTTGCCGAAGATTATCCAATTCTATTCTATTAGCAGGTGCTGCTGATCTCCAGTACACGCATGCCCCTGTCGTTACGATAATACCGCTGTCGTTTGATGTATGCGTGTGTGTGTGTGTGTGTGTGTGTGTGTGTGTGGTCACCAACCTAGCCTGTATTGTCAGGCGATACGTGCCCTTTTTTGTACTGTTCATCATTGTCATGACTCAGTTGAATGACTCAGCTGTTGGATGTGCATCAATGTGAACACACACCGTCCCCTCCCCGTTCCACATTGTGCTCTGTTCATATTGTGTCACATGTGTACACACTTTTTTAATTTGAATGATCGGGGTCCAGGTTCATCACACATGAAAGGCATGAAAAGAAGAAGTGCCACAATGGACTTGGCAGGTCGCTTGAAGTTTCTGTTAATGAAGGTGGGATCTGTGTGGGTTTTTTAAAAACTATTTTTGGACGCAGCTTTTCTACTTTTTCTGCTAGTATCTGCTCCATCCCAACCCCCCCCCCACCTTCGCGTTATAATCCCTGCCGCCATCTGGCACTTCTGGGTTCAAAAAACGGTCATGTCTTCCAACGAAAGTGCGAAATTCCTTTTCAACACCACAAAGTCATGATGTAGATCTGGAAGCCGTGAGGTTTTCTTCGCCCCAGTCCCTTTTTTTCTTCTTTTCATTCCACCTCCTCCTCCTCCTCCTCCTCCTCCTCCTCCTCCTCCTCCTCCTCCTCCTCCTCCTCCTCCTCCTCTTCCCCCTCCTCCTCCTCCTCCTCCTCCTCCTCCTCCCCCTCCTCTCCCTCCCCCTCCTCCTCCTCCTCCTCCTCCTCCTCCTCCTCCTCCTCCTCCTCCTCCTCCTCCTCCTCCTCCTCCTCCTCCTCCTCCTCCTCCTCCACCTCCTCTTCCTCTTCTTGTTTTTCTTCCTTCCTTTCTTCATGCTATCATCTGCACTTCCTCGTTCTCGCCCCGAGGTTCGAACGCATGAGCGACAACATTAAGTGTGCGTGCGATGGGGGACAGCCAATAGGAGCGGCTGTGCCCATATTGGCCCGCTCCTTTCTGCACGCTTTCGACCCCATCGCCAGGCGCTACGACTTATTCGATGTGACGGCGTGCTCACCTGAACGGCTCCCTGTGCAACACCCTGTCTCCATTTGTCTTATTTGCTGTAGATTTGTATGCACATAAAAAGAACAACCTATGCACAAGTGTGTGGTTTATGCATGGTGTCCATCAGAGCCCATGCATCACTGTTGGTGCAGCTATATTGGATTAGTTTTATTTTTTTTATTACGTATCGGCTGCTGTTTTGCAGAACATACACAACCTATTTGACACATTTCAGTGTGACTTACTTAAATATTTATCAAACTGCCATTTGCATGGGCTGCGGAGGCGTGAGGCCAATGTATATGGTAAACTGTCTCCGGGGCGTGTAGATCCATCCTCATGCAACGTGGGAAACAAGCTGCAGAGCCATCTTGTTTTGTTTTTTGATCAAGTTCACACATGAAGGATCAACAGTGTGTACACATATGGTACATTGAAGGACCTTCTTTCCTGGAGGTGTTTTTGTTTTTTTGGACTCAGTGTGTGTTGACATGCTATCACTGGGTTATTGTCACGTGAAGAAGAAAGAGGCTGCCTCCCTCTTGCCTTGGCGGCGAATAAATCGAGAGGCGAGATACCATTACTCTGGGTCTCTATTATATGCTGACCACCCGCAGACACAGTGGAAGAGTCGGAACTGTGATTAATAACTTTCAATCTGGCCATAGAGTGGAGCTGTTAGGACCACGCGGTGGGGAATCTATTAGGACGTGATGAGGTGTGGGCCCTGTATCATTACTGTGTGTTCAAGCTTGAAAGAATCAGATTTTGTGCGGCTGTTTGTGTTCAAAGTGAAATTCTGAAGTGAATGGAATCGCGTTCAAGTTGGCAACGTGAAATGCACCTGTGATACAGAATCGAATTGGAATAAAATTGCAGTGCTTTATGTGTACAGTTTCTCATATGGCATTCAAAACTACTGAACTTCTAGGAGTACTGCCACTTTCACTTTCATAACATTGTCATTAACATTACACTTGCATACTTTACTGGACTTTCTGGACTCATCATAGTTACTGCCCTGTATCCATGATGCTGCTGCACTACTGGCACTTTAAATGCTTTTAAAGATTTTTGTAAAAACATGTACATTCAACACATTCACAGTCACTTTGCTGTTCTTTTTTAGTTTATTTTTATTGTATATATAATTGTTATGGTATTGTTTTGGAGATGTATATGTATATGCGGGAGGGAAAGTAAAAGGGAATAAGTATTCCAATGTACCTGTTGCAATTGGCGAATAAAAAATATATTGTATGTTGTATCTTGAAATGAGTCAGTCTAGTCAGTGACTAGAACTCATTCAGTCATTTTTGGACAGAAATGGTGACAGATCAGCAGTTCCCATTGGGCATTGAGTTGGGAGGAGATCGGACACACACTGGTTGGACACATTGTGAGATCACATGGTGAAGGGGGGGTGGAGGGGGTCAAACACTGACAGGCAGCGTGACTGATCGGGGGTCAGCAATGTCTGGATCAGACTTTCAGTCCCCCCCGTATAGGGACTGTGATGGTGATTCCTGCTTCACGGGGATCCCATGTCCTCTCATTACGACACAGGCAGACAGCGCCGTATGAACTTGATCTCCACCTCTATCAGATATCAAACACAGTAAGTAAGTCATGTTTACGGAACCCCCCAAGGTCATCCGGGTTTCGACTTGCGAAAGTGTCGTGCTGCCGGTGAGGCGCTAATACAAAAGGGGGTTCATCAACATGATCCATGTTTGTCTTCACGTAGAGAGAGATTTTCATTAAAGGTCACAGTCGAATTATCCGATGAATGGAGGATAAGACTAATCGAGCTGTGCGGGTTCCCCGCCAACGTTGTTTATTATGTCTTAAACATGGTATGGGAAATCAATACAGCCCAAGATTAATGCCATGAGATAAATCAATAGGTTTATGACGACAGCATAATAGTCCCTGATCTATTACGGGTTCAAACTTTGAAACCAAATATTCTTTACAACTCAATATAGTAGCTTGGCCTGCTTCTCCTCCAAGGCTGTTACATTAGACCGGCCCATTACCTATTTCCAATTCGGCCTTACTTTGCCCCAAAGTGGAATAAAACACGATTAATGATTTCAATTACCGTGACCTCGCTTGTCGTTTACAATGCCCGGGGTCCGGGGGTGCGTGGGCTGTGTCAGGGTGTGTATGTGTGTGTGTATGTATGTGTGTGTGTGTGTTGGCATGGATGCCATCGGTAGGGGACATTTATTCAGCGAGGGGCCACGGCTGTTTATGCTGGATCATCAGGGGGTGGAACAGGGCTCCTCTTGTGTGGGAGGACCGCACGAGACCACAGCCTTGGCCCTTACTGCATGATGACGATTTCTCTTTGATGTTTTTTTTCCTTTGTAGGTTTATTTTTAACCGGTATATGTCGGATAAAGGGGACGCAAGGATGTGTAGGATTTAGAAATAACCCCAAAAAAACACAGAAGCCTGACTGGTAGAGAAGAGCAGAGAAAGAAGATTTTCCGATTTTCCTGAGGGAAAATCATGAGTGTGAGGTTCTTCTCTCCAGGTGTACCACCACCACCACCACCCCCACCACTGTCACCTCAACCTCAACCTCCACCTCTACCACCACCACCACCACCACTTCCACCACCATGTCCACCTCCACCACCACCTCCACCACCACCAACATCACCTCCACCTCCGTCACCACCTCCACCTCCACTTCCACCACCACCACCACGAACGTCACCTCCCCCTCCGTCGCCACCTCCACCTCCACTTCCACCATCCCCACCACCTGCATGTCCACCACCACTTCCACCACTACGTCCATCACCACATCCACCTCCACCACTACCACTGCTATCACCTCCACCACCACCTCCACTACCACCACCACCACCACCTCCACCCCCATCTCCACCTCCACCACCTCCACCACCTCCACCACCTCCACCACCACGACCACCACCCCGATTGAATGAATGTGTGCCGTCACGGCAGCATAAGGCGTGACGGATTAAAGCATCCCACCGAATGAGAAATGAAAGCGAGGAGATCGAAAGGAAAGAATAGGAAAAACACTTTCATGTTTTACGATTGGGAGGAGGAGGGGGGGGGGGGGGTGTTGTAATGGTGATGGTGGGTGTTTGGGGTAGAAGGTGTGGGTGGTGGTGTTGGCGGTGGTGGAGGTGGCATGGGGGTGCTGATGGTGCTGATGCTGGGGATAGAGGTGGCGTTGGTAGCGTTGGTAGTTTCAGGGGGGGAGGGCTGTGAGAGGCGGTGGTGCCTTGGAGAAGCTTTATGGTTTTCCGGTCGGTCTCAAAGCTAACGCTGATTTACTCTCACCCCTCAACGCGGCTCAGTAGTCACATCTGCTGCTGCCGATTAACCAAATAAAGGCGGTTTTGTGAAATATCTTTTTTAGAGTTCAGGGAGTTTTGGTTGTCCACCTCAATGCCGTAGCACCCGATTGGTGGGAACACTCACACACATCCGTTAGAAGCCCTTCTTGATTAAAAATGATTATCTAAGAACAAAGAACAACTCAGATGTAAGGGCCACTCCATGCTGTGTAGGCAAGCAATATATATTTTCTGAAAGCGTGACATCTGCTACGTTAGACTTTCAAGTCGGTTGAATTGTATTACAGTGGATAATGGCAAAGGGCCACCATATGCTGATTGTCCTGAAAAGGCTGTGATCTAATTTGAAATAGATTCGATTTGGCTTTCAATTTGTCGTACTTTGTTAACATCAGAAGGACATTTAATTAAATATTGTTTCTATTGTTGTCTCCTGACTCATCGTGTTAAACCTGAGTTTGCACAGTGAATAATGCATTGACTGGGGGATTTTTCATTCTGATTCTGTTTTGTTCCTACCGTGGTTCCCCCTCCGACAGACAAAGGTACGACTTGCTTGGTCCAAACTTGTGATAGAATAAATAGGTGGCGTCGTTAGCAGGAGAATGATGCTGTGGTTCAGTGAGGTTGGGGGGTGGGGGGGGGGGGTGGGCGTAGGCATGTCATTCAGCGTGGTGTTAAGTGTCAGTGTGTGCAACAATCACTACTACAGAGGTGGTGGGTGCGGAGGAGAGAGAGAGAAAGAAAGAGAGAGAAACAGATGTCTCTCTTCCAGCTTAACTTCAAAGTGCTCCCGTGGCCTTTGAAGCCACGGCGTGTTAATACCTGGGCACCACACAGAGACAGACAGCGAGTCCTCCGTTGGACTATAATCCCCCCCCCCCCCCACACCCTGAATTTTCATTTGCCCCGCTGCTGAGCAAATAGGGAGAGGGGAGAAGAAAAGATGGGGAAAAGTACAAAACCAAAATGTGTTAAGTGGATTCTTTCATCGTCAATCGTTAACTTCCCCCCCCTCCCCACCCCAACCCCCGCCACCCCCCGACCGGTTGAAGAAAAAAATGCCTTAGCGGAAACTTGGTGCTGAGCTCTGGGGACGGCCAACAATGTCCTTTTCAGCAGGTGGTGAAAGAGTTTTCAGCCCCGCCCCCCCCCCCCCCCCCCCCTGAACTACACCAACCCTTTGGAGCCTCATCCAGTTATTCAAATCACTAGGAACAAACAATGTGTGATATTAGCAGATATCAGCCAGAGCTGATGGAAGAGGAGGGGGGGGGGGGGGGAAAGAAAACACTTTGAAATGGATTGTAAAGGCCGAAAAAGGCCAAAAGCTACTGATCCTCTCCGGCTCACCATGTTCAGATTCGGATTTGGTTTATTCGTGGCATGCATGATAAGGTCGAGTGTACAATGTTCAGGGAAATGTTATAGCCAGCTCCGAAGATGTGCGCCAAAAGAAATAATTACAAAATTGCAAGGAAAAAAGAAAATATAAATGATACAAATGTAAATATTAACATAAACCAAGAATAAATAAAGAAGTATAAAGCGTATGAACAGTATGAAGAGTAGAACGGTATGAATATTAATGTTGCATTGTTGCGTTCATCTTTCTAAGAGGCGAGGGGTTGATTGGTGTATTGTGTGACGCTGTAGTGTGTGACGGAGTATTGTGTGTGACGGTGAAGTGCGTGCGATGTAATGTGGGTGACGGTGTAGTGTGTGATGGTGTAGTGTGTGTGTGACGTGTATTGTGTGCGATGTATTGCGTGTGACGGTGTAGTGTGTGAACGGTGTATTGTTTGTGACAGCGTAGTGTGTGTGTGACGGTGTAGTGTGTGTGACGGTGTATTGTGTGCGATGTATTGCATGTGATGTGTAGCGTGTGACGGTGTAGTGTGTGTGTGTGACGGTGTAGTGTGTGTGACGGTGTAGTGAGTGCGATGTATTGCGTGTGACGGTGTATTGTGTGACTGTGTATTGTGTGAGGGTGTATTGTGTGTGACGGTGTAATGTGTGTGACGGTGTAGTGTGTGCGACGTATCGCGTGTGACTGTGTAGCGTTTGACGGTGTATTGTGTGTATGTTTGTGAATGCGTCTATTTTTGTAGGTTTGGGCACACAATGCTTGTTCAGGCAGAGAACAATGGCCAAATTTAGAGGCTGCCTCAAGACCTTCTGATGCCCAGGGGCCACATAAAAAAGTCCCACCTACCTCCATCACTACCTCCGCCTCCATTACCACCTCCACCTCCACCTCCACCTCCACCACCACCAACCCCTCCTTCATCACCACCACCACCACCACCCACCCTTCACCACCACCATCACCACCGCCTCCACCACAAACCCCCCCTTCACCACCACCACCACCATCACCACCACCTCCCCTTCCTCCACCACATCCTCCTCCTCCTCCACCACCACCACCACCACCATCACCACCACCTCCTCTTCCTCCACCACATCCTCCTCCTCCACCACCACCACCACCATCACCACCACCTCCTCTTCCTCCACCACATCCTCCTCCTCCACCACCACCACCACCATCACCACCACCTCCTCTTCCTCCACCACATCCTCCTCCTCCTCCACCACCACCACCACCATCACCACCACCTCCCCTTCCTCCACCACATCCTCCTCCTCCTCCTCCTCCACCACCACCACCACCATCACCACCACCTCCTCTTCCTCCACCACATCCTCCTCCTCCTCCTCCACCATCACCGTCACCATCACCACCCCCTCCCTACATTCGACCCCATCGTCCCATTCCCAGTTCTGGCAAGCATCCGTCAGCCGGGGCCGGGGCCCACGGTGACACGGGGGGGAGGCTTAGTGTGACGGACGATGCGAGGACTGACAGTGGGTGGAGGAGGGATGGAGGAGCGGGGGGAGGAGGAGGAGGAGGAGGGGGAGGGTGAGTGAGCGGCGGCCAGCATCTGAAGATGTCAGCACCACATCCATCATGCCTGCATAGTAGCCGGCGCTAAGATCCACGAAGCATAATCGTTAATTAGCCGGGGCTTGAACTCACTCGGGGAAAATACAAGAGGGGGGGGGAAAAATGAAATCCGTTACGTTTCAAGGTCTCTTCTCCCTTCTTTTCTCTGTCTTTTCTCTCTCTCTCTCTCTCGCTCTCTCTCTCTCTCTCTCGCTCTCTCTCTCTCTCTCACACACACACACACACACACACACACACACACACACACACACACACACACACACACACACACACACACACACACACACACACACACACACACACACACACACACACACACACACACACACACACACACACACACACACACACACACACACACACACTGGTGGGAGAGACTACCAAGGAACACGATGGCGTTGGCACTCGTTGGTCTGAACCTCCCCTTGGTCCATCATTTCAAGAAACAAAAGACAGACAGAGAGAGAGAGAGAGAGAAAGAGAGGTGGGGGGCAGGGAGAGGGAGGGTGAGAGAGAGAGATACAGAGAGAAAGAGAGAGAGAGGGGGAGAGAGAGAGAGAGAGAGAGAGAGAGAGAGAGAGAGAGAGAGAGAGAGAGAGAGAGAGAGAGAGAGAGAGAGAGAGAGAGAGAGAGAGAGAGAGAGAGAGAGAGAGAGAGAGAAGAGAGAGAGAGAGAGAGAGAAAGCGAGAGATGGGAGACTATAGATGGGGGAGTAGAGGAGGGTGCTGGGGTAAGGGGGTCCATTCAGTCTTCTGAGAGTGTTGCTAACCAGGATTAGACCAGGGAGGAGAATAGGGGTAAACAGCAGCATTCTGAATGGGGGGCCAATCGGGGGGTCTGGCTATTTACTCTGAGGGACCGGTTGGGGAAGACAATAGCTAGATTAGCCATCTGCAGGGCCCCCACAGCCTGGCGTCATTAACCGGCTTAGGGCCCCAGAAAATCCCCCCCCCCCACCACCGCCTCACACCAGTACGCATTAAGTAGGAGGCTGAGATATTTAGTGACATATGCAGGGTAGGGGGATGTGATGCCAAGACGGGATGATACTAGAGTTGGACACACTGACTGTTCTGTGGAACTACAATACTGTGTTGAACACTGTCAAACACTGACACTGACTGTTCTGTGTAATGACACTAGTGTATTGATTGCTATTGACTCATATTTGGCACATTCAAATTTGTTTATTTAGTTTATTTAGTATTTAGTTTTTAAATAATTAGTATTTTCTTAATTGCTGTTTTGTGTAAAGACTGACTGTGAGGATTGCTACACAATGTTGTTGTTCTTGTGGAATGACAATAAAAGCCTTCTGATTCTGATTCTTATAATGACATTTCATAGTCAACATTTCATCTGCGGCCGTGTGCATTAAGGCTGACACCACACACACACACACACACACACACACACACACACACACACACACACACACACATACACACACACACACACACACACACACACACACACACACACACACACACACATGTGCTCTCGTCCTACCAATGTTTGCATACACTAATGCGCTCCGGTGGGGTTTCCATGAAAAACACAAGCGTTCATTCTCTTGGCAGCTCCCCTCGCCCTTCTCCTCATCCTCACCCGTTCCCCCCTTGTTGGACCCACCAGCGTGCCCCCCCCCCCCCTCCTCCTCCTTTTCCTCCTGCTCCTCCTACTCCTCCCCATCCCCTCCTCAAATCCCCAAATCCCGGGGGGACACAGTTTGACACTTTCTTTGTGTCGACGCTCTGTCTCTGGGTATAGATGGCTGCCATCTTTGCATATCACTGGGATGGGTTGCAAAGGGACACACAGCTCACACTGGGAGCTCATTCAAGTAGTAACCACAGAGCAGCGCTGGGTAGGAACACTGTGGGTAATGGAGTCTGTGGCACTGGGCTATACCCCCCAAAAAGAATCCCTATCCGGGAATACAATGATGTATCTGCTCAGAGCCATGGGATGCGGGAGATGCCGTGTGGTCCTCTATTAGCTCATCCAGGCCATGCCTGCCTCAAGATTGGCTGGCAATCGGTAAATATTTAATTAACAGCGTTAATTAACTTTATACGCGTGATACGCATACAAAGTATCACATTTTTATACTATTTTTACCAGACCATTTAGGTCTCAGTGTATCAGCTAACATTCGTAAATGAGAGAATAGCGACAAAAAAAGAAAAGAAGCTATACCCCCGATATATACACGGTATCATTAATAAACAAGCGATCCGTCCTCCGAACAGAAACATCAACAATGCGGTGAGCGGTAGCTAATGAGTCGTAGCTTCAGCCGTGACCTTCACAGCGGCTCTTAATCATTGATGAGTTCACCGCTGGCAGTCCTCCGCGAAAGACTCATTAGGTCACAGCTCCCCTGCCAAGTGTTTACAATATGCTACCTGTTCCCACCTATGGGCTCATGACCAGGCGTGTGAATTATGCATGTCCATTATGACCTGGCCCACCCCACCCCACCCCACCGCACCCCCGCCCCCCACCCAAACCCCACTCACCGTTGGTGGAAGCCACGCTTTAGCATTCACGTCACTGGGATGGAAGCGGCGGCACCGAGGCATATTTCCGTTGCAGTTTCCGTTAGAACGGGTGGGAAAAAAACGTGTGTGATCCGTCTTGTGTGAATCATTCTACTGTTACTGTTTACCGTTCTTGATTCGGTCTTCCTCTCTAGACCCTCTCTAACCGAGATGGAAATTGCACAACGTATACAGAGGGGGAAAAAAAATGATAACTGTTTGCTAGGGAAATAGCACCGGCCCACACCCACACACAAGCATATATTTATCATATATATTTGAAAACGGAGAGAGAGAGAGAGCGCAAAAATAGTTACATATTATCCTATTTGATTGTACTATTGTTATCATTGCGTGAACCAATCCAGACCAAGACGGATTATTCTCGGTGAGCAGAACACACACAAAAAACAACATGATTCCGCTTTTGTCTGACAGACCACAGATGAGATGATATTTCACCTCATTCAAGTTCTCTGGTCAAGGCTAATTTGCCAACAGAATAGATCACAGGTGTCCTCGTATGTCGCAGAGGACAAAACCGCTGTCACCAAATCTGGTGCGTGGGCCCTGCCACCTGACTCCTGCTTTGCGCTGACTTAGCAGGGTCACTGCGCGACCAGCCGGGTTCCCCATGCTGGCCCATTGTCTTCGGCAACAAGACACCAAGGTGTGTGTGTGTGTGTGTGTGTGTGTGTGTGTGTGTGTGTGTGTGTGTGTGTGTGTGTGTGTGCGTGTGCGTGTGTGTGTGTGTGTGTCAGCTCGCTTGTCCTGTGTGCCACTGTCGGTTTACCTTGTTGTAATCCTCTCCTCAGCCATCTCAATCCAGCCTGGATGATTATAAGGTGGCTGCAGACAAGAGAAGAAGAATAGAGATTGTTCTGTCATTTTGTTAACATGCGATCCCCCAGGGAGAAGCAAGAGGTTAGGGGGGGGGGGGGGGGGGGGTGGGTGGGGTGTATGGATAATGGCTGTTTTGTGTCATAAGTCATAGGTAATAGGCTTACATACAATGGATATGGTTTTGGGCGGTATTATCTCAACTCAAGTTGCCAGAATCAAATCAAGCAAATGTATTTTTGGTATATTCATACCAGTACGAACAGCATTGCATCTCTTTTAAACATATTCCCTATCTGTTGGTAACCGGAAGATATCCTGTTTCCGATTTACCAATGGAACCCAATCAAACTGTTATCGTAGCCATAGCGATGCTGCCCCATCTTCCACTTACCGCTGCTATTGCTATGTTATGCATAAGCAATCCCCTTAAAGCTTAATCCCGCCCAGCCAGCCATTTCCGTTGGGGATCCGTCGTCACTTCTGTGGTTATTGATGCGGCCACAAGCCGTCCTCTTGTTTTTTTTTCACTCAGCCGACTGTGTGAGTTGAGGTCCATTAGAAATGCTTTGCAGTTAAGCTAGTGGACATTACCTGTGCGCCCGCAGTGCACCAGGTTCAGTCTGTGCTGGAGGGAGGCTGTTTGCTCGGGACTGATTAGCTCCATTGACTCCATTAAACCCCCGGTGATGGAGGCGCACAAACTCAAGTGGCACTCCTCGGCGGGCGGCAATTTGCAAACGAGATGCCGATTAATGGATTACCCGATTGTTCATTAGTACTCCACCTGGCAAAATGATACCCGGGGAAAAATGCAAATGTTGCCGGCGCCTAATCACCTTTGGAGCGCCCTTGGAAATGCAGAACCTGTGTTTGGCATGTTGTGGGGACCGTGGGGGTAGTGGATTAGGGTCTCGAGGGGAGGAGAGGGGGGGGTGGAGGGGCCTGAGGTGTACGGGAAACGGCTTCGTCTGAGCGGATCGCAGGGCATCCCACTTGTTCCTGTCCCGAGGCGCTCATTGCAGTGGAGCTCCGACAGGAGACAGATGCGTTTAGTCCTCCCTCGGTCCGGGCCAGCTGAATTATTAACGGCCACCATTACGGATCGTGACGGTCTGATTATGGCTGTCAGAGACGTGGTTTGTATGAGGATCACATTCAAACAGGATTTATTATTTATTGTCTTTACTTGAAACCCCTCCACCAACACCACCACCACCACCACCACCACCTCCACCTCCTGCTCCATCTACAGTCTCACCTCCAAGCCCTCAGTGGACCTGCCAGAGGAAGCATTAATGACCACAAAAAAAACAAGAAAAGAGAATTGTAGAACTTTATCTTACTTACCATCTTCAGGAAACACTACCCGGATCCTTCCTCCTAGAGCATCCTCTTATCAAATCGTACTAGCGTACTAGCTACTACTCTTTCTAAATAGATTGTCTAAGTAGATTGTTAGGTAGATATTGTTCTATTGTTTGCAAATGCATTGTACTTTTACCTTATTGTACTATTACCTGAAGTTATTGCTCAGTTCATGGAGACTTGTTGCGCTTTTGACTTCTGGTGACAAGGTACCTACCTTTGTTGAAACACACTATTGTAAGTCGCTTTGGATAAAAGCGTCTTCTAAATGACTGTAATGTAATGCAATGTAATCATGCTTTAGAGTTTAAAATGCACTACCTCAATCTGAAAAATAATAATGTAATTATAGTGGGACAAATGCTAAAACACGAAATACACCTCATTCAATAATTCACATCCTTTTTTACATATTATGAATATGGTGTCTTGCGAATATAGGTCAGTTGCTCAACACAACTTTCAACAGGTCTTTCCACAGCTACCAACTGTAAAAATAAAATAAAACAGTTTAGCATTTTTTTGGAATCCTCATCACCAGGTCAGCAGTTTCATGCCTTTAACAGTGCTTAATTTCTTTCTGGAACATAATGGAAAAGAGACAAGATGGATGACGACTCTTAGTGCCTTCAACTGGTGAGACCACCGTCGTAAGCAGCACCGTCATTGTACGCTGAGCTCATCTTGGCGGATGTTTTTCTTGTCGATCTCACCGGAGCTTCCTCTGTTGACAATACACCGACGTAACTGACAGGCAGTTGACGACCTGTTGACACGATGCAGAGAGTCCATGGTAGACTATCATCATATGACATGTGTGTGTGTGTGTGTATTATAAACCGGGTCGTACACACTGTACAACCCAGTTTATCAGGACCACGCTTACGCCACACATTCCAGACTTCTATCATGACACAAGATATGAGGCCCTCATCTTAAGAGGGGGAACGTCTTGCTCGCCTAAGTTCTAATACAAGAGAGGAGTGCTTCATATGCGTTCATACGCATCGTGCTTCATATGCGTTCATACGCATAGTGCTTCATATGCGTTCATACGCATAGTGCTTCATACGCGTTCATACGCATAGTGCTTCATATGCGTTCATACGCATAGTGCTTCATATGCGTTCATACGCGCTCCGCAACATCAACTGCATTTTTGACATCAGTGGTCCGACATGTTTTGTGGACACAGGTGTTGATGTTGCACGTCGCAGTTTTTCCACAACACACATGTGTGAAGAAGTACTCTCGTTATCTCCGAAAATAGCTGACAGAGCAAAGGTCGAACACACGCAAATTGGCCTGTTGACTCCTGACGTTGTGCCGTTGAACAGAGCGACACACCGGCGAGGCTCAGAAAAACAACAACAAATTGCTATTGATATGAGAGTGACTCATGTAAATAAATAAGTGCTGCTATGCTACGGGTGCTATAGGCACCAGACACAAAGGTTTTGTGTCATGTCGTATTCCACGAGTAGACGTCAAGTGCAATCGTAGGCGGGCTTTACACAAAGAAAGCACATCAGTCCATAGACGAGATGTTCTGTTTGGAATAGAAGCTGCATTCAGCAGACCACGTGGAGGTAAAGGTACACAGCGTACCACCCACACAACAAAATAAGCTTACAGGAATGGCAGTGCACCTACTGAACTGCCAACTGCCAACATTTTCACGCATATTTCATTACAGTATCATACTTCTGCTGGACTTTCTAGACTCATCACAGTGGCTGTGTCACAATGGCAGTGTGTGAGTTGGACCCCGAATGCAGACAACAGACCAGAGAGGGGAGAACAGGTGGTTTATTTACAAAACGCACGTGGAATGGTCATGGACAGGCAAGAGGTCTGGATACCGGGAGGTCGAGGTGCGTAGTACCGACAGGTAGCAGACAGGCGGATGGTCAGGGACAGGCGAGGAGTCTGGATACCGGAGGGTCGAAGCAGCGAATAGGCAGAAGACTTGTAACATACTTGAAAACATGTAACATACATCCGCAAATACAAGAGGTACAAACGAGCAACGTGCCCTAGTGACGCCGCGGTATATATAGCCCCAGGTGAGGTGACAGGTGTGTGTTGGCCACGCCCCCTGTCAACCCCCGTAACCGTGACAGTACCCCCCCCTCAACGGGTGCCTCCTGGCGCCCCACCCGGCTTGTTGGGATGCTCCCGATGAAAGTCGCGGATGAGGGATGGATCCAAGATGTTCCGCCACGGGATCCAACTCCGCTCCTCTGGACCGTAACCCTCCCAGTCCACCAGGTACTGGAATCCCCGGCCACGGCGACGAATGTCCAGGATCTTTTTCACCGTGTAGGCGGGATGGTTGTCGATGATCCTGGGGGGGGGGAGGGGTTTCGGTGGGAGGACATAAAGGTCTGGAGGAGACGGGTTTTAGCAGGGAGACATGAAAGGTGGGATGCACCTTCAGAGCTGGAGGCAATCTCAAGAGTGACGACTGTAAGCGCTTGGTGGGAATACCGGCCCGTGCGACCAGGGAGGCATCAATAAAACTGGCATCGGCTCATGAGTCCACCAAAACATGTACCAGGAGCACCTCCTTAGCCCAAAGGAGGTGTGCTTCGAAATGGGAACCTGCCGACGCAGCTGGAGATCGGGTCGCAATCTGGCTCCTCAGGGACCCCGCCGTCACTGAGGGGCCTGCTCTATTGGCCGACGAGGGCAGGCGCGGCAGGAATGCCCCATTCCGTCACAGTAGAAGCAAGCTCCTGCGTCTGTCCTCCGCCTCCGTTCCTGCTGAGAAAGATGCACCCGGTCCACTTGCATCGGCTCCTCTGAGAAGGAAGAAGCGGGTCTGGCATAGCTCCTTCCCTCCCCAGCAGGAGAAATGCTCCTCGAAGGACCCGGACCGTCCTCCCATTGCTAGGTCCGAAACCTGGATGGCCCTCTGGATGGCCTCATCCAGAGTACCC
>CM051004.1:11242599-11260099 GCA_027704905.1 Muraenolepis orangiensis | reverse complement strand
CTCTTTCTTAACCACTGCTTCCTCGCCCACCACCTCGCTGGCCAACACCACCTATTCATCATTCATAGGAAATGTTAAAAGCACTTTAGCAACTCTGACAACCTCTTACCTATTTGGCCAAAGCCTTTCTTAAGCTAGCACGCTTGCAATTGGCTGTTGTGTTCAACCGGCACTTTAGGCTTTCGTATTATTATTATGTTTGTTATTAATCACTTTTATCCAAACGACTCCTAGTGAATTGAGATACATTAAGGAGCAGATAAACATCTAGCTCTGGAATGTAGACACTAGGATTAAAACCCAGTAGGACTCTTCTCCTGCCCGCTAAACTGCTTGGAACGACTCAGTGGGAAATACGAATGTACACACAATGTAAACAGAACAGTACAGGACATATCGGTAATCACTGTGGCGAAAGAATGGTGGTGAACATAAAAACGTGGACAGGTTAATGTTTCACTTTGCAATCGCAAAGTATTCGCCAATAGAACCCAAATGAGTAAACCGGGAACTGAAATTGTTTGACCAGTTGTAACAACGTAATTGCCATTGTCAAATGTGGTAGTTATTCTGCAAAACCATAAAACCTTTGGCTTCAACTTGCTCCAACCACGCGAATAGCTCATTACTTTACCATCACAAACTCATCTTTACTAGGGTCCCTTTAATATCCCCTTGGCATCCAAGTCATCTTAAATCAATTCATGGAATGAACTGCATTTGTAAAGCGCTGTTTCCCGAAAACGCTTTAATTAATTATTGCCTCACATTCACCCATTCATACACCGACGGCGGTGTCAGCCATGCAAGGAGACAGCCAGCTCAGGTCAGGCGTGGTTAGGGTTAGGTGTCTCGCTCAGGGACACCCCGACACTGGGCTAGGGAGGAGACGGCAACCTTTTGGCTGGCAGACAACCCACTCTACCTCCTGGGCTACTGCTGACTCCCTTCCTTTTAGATGAAACATCCACCCACAGCCCCCCAAGGCCATGGAAAGCCAAGTTGCAATCTCTCATTAGCCCTTTGAGGGATTAATGTGACAACTAGGCAAAACATGTTTTTACTTTGATGACAAAATGCCGAAATAGTGTCACATGGTGAAAAGCTGAGAAATATTTACATCTCCTAAATCATAAAAATTAGGTATTCATGAAATATCCACAAAAAAATGGACCAAATTAGCCTAATGTGGCTAATGACACTAAACAAAGTCAGAATGAGCTAAAATACCCGACCATCAAACCATAACTCTTCAGCATAAGGACATGCTGCATTGCGAATAAGCGAAAGCACTTGCATATTTAAAAAAAATCAAAAAGCAAAGAAATGACGAGAGCTTACTGTGGGTTAATGACCTATAACCAATACATATGGCATAGCCTACCCTATTTTCAAGCATTGGGGAGTCGAAGCAGATGCTACGTTGACAATTTTAGGTTCAACTTAAATCATTTAAGGGTATTAAATAATGTAGACATTGTACCATGGATGGCTTTTATGATGTATGATGCAGCTTAATGGCCTTTAACTGATTCAAAAACATCAGAAAAATAAGTACCCATGGTGTAAACATACACTCTGCAAGTGTATACTTAAGGGTACTTCAGTCTTATTTTGTTTAATTTGTAAAGCTGCTACACATAAACATGTGTGGGAGATGCTGAAGAGGTGATGTTTTCAACATGACAGACAAGCTCAGGTGACACATTGCTAAGCTCTCGGAGCTTCTGAGCTAAAGATGTGAGACAAGAGATGAGAACCAGTGAAGTGGAGGTGCCTAGAAGAGCGAATATTAGTTTATGTTCAAAATATGTTTAGACACGTATTATTAGGTATTACAAAGTAGGAGTTGCGCAGGGTGCATGATTGTCCATAGTGTAGTGGTCTAGTGGCCCGTGGGATCGACTACCAGCGGAAAAAGGAAGAACGTTTGGTTCCACTTCATTTAATAAGAATGAAAAGAAACGTTTGCAAGGAGATCGCACGACTAATGGCCACTGTCAGCATCAAAATGAACCCAACCGTCCGTTCTGTGGAGATCACCTCTCTCTGTCAGTGAGGGTTTAGGGGAGTCTTGAATAAGTAATATATATATATATATATATATATATACACAATGAATGAAGTGCACTTCGATTTTGAGTGCACTTCATTTGTAGTGTTATGAATTAGACGGTTAAAAAATGAAGCTGCCGTTTTTCCCATTTCCCATTTGAGCACCCACAGAAAAAAGGACAAAGAACAAAATATAAAATACACATATATACAGTATGTGGCTGTTAACCTTTTTAATATTTTTAACAAGGTTAAACTCCATTATTTCTTCGCTCACTTCACAACCCACGAAAGACATGAAAATATGAAAGTCCGCAAAGCCGAAGTGGGTGGTGGTGGTGGTGGTTGGGTCAGCATCGGCTGAAGGAAGGAAGGAAGGCATTATGTAAATGACTTCTGTTCTGCCGCCGCCGCCGCACAGGATACCAAGCCAGTGTGTTCCAAACTTCCATGCTGCTCCCTTGTTCCTGCCTCCGCTGTTCAACCCGCTCATTAGCCAGCCGAGCCCAGAGGATTTAACCCACGGAGGACAGGGGGGGGGGGGGTGGGGGGGGGGGGGTGGGGGGGGGGACATCAGTGGGGAGGACGTCGGGGTAACGTTTGGGTTTGACCGGCCTTGTGATCATGGTGGTGTGTGTGTGTGTGTGTGTGGTGGCCGTGTGGGGACATGGGGCGACCGGGGCCTCCTTTCATGGTGCTGCCCGTCGCTGCTCGGCGTGGCGGATGCAAAATAATTGAAGCAGTGTTTTGTACATCACACTGTGTGTGTGTGTGTGTATGTGGGTGTTTGTGTGTGTGTGTGTGTGTGTGTGTGGGTGTTTGTGTGTGTGTGTGTGTGTGTGCATGCATGCGTTTGTGTGTGTACATGTGTATGCTTCATTGAGCTTCTCTGTGTGCATGTGCATGTGAATGTGTGTGTGTGTGTGTGTGTGTGTGTGCGCACGTGGTGTGGTGTGTGGTGTGTGTGTGTGTGTGGTGTGTGTGTGTGTGTGTGTGTGTGTGTGTGTGTGTGTGTGTGTGTGTGTGTGTGGTGTGTGTGGTGTGTGTGTGGTGTGTGTGTGTGTGTGTGTGTGCGTGCGTGTGTGTGTGCGCGTGTGTGCGCGTGTGTGCGTGTTAGTGTATGCACACGTGTGTGTATGTGTGTGTGTATGTGTGTGTGTGTGTATGTGTAGGGATACCAGATAGGCATGTTGGTACACAGCCCCTGGTCAAGGAAGAAAAACAAGTTGACACACTCCTTGTCACAACGGTTAGAGCGAGGCACCACGACAGCGGTTCCGAGAAAGAAAAAAAGATCCAGTTCCTTTTGAGGAACTGACTCCACCCTTCCGCTGCTCCTACTTCCGTCTCCCCCCCCCCCGCCTCCTCTCCTCCCCCATCTCCTCATCTCTCCTTTGATCACCAGCCTTTCTTTCACAGCATCGTCTCTTCCTCTGCTCCACCTCCTCCTCCTCCTCCTCCTCCCTCCTCCTCCTCCTCCTCCTCCTCCTCACCCAACCTCCCTTCCACAGGCGTTCTCTCGTCCGCTTTCTTCTTCTCCCTCCTGTGGTCCCGTTAAGACTTTGATCAGCACACACACACACACACACACACACACACACACACACACACACACACACACACACACACCACGCACCACCTCTGTACCTTCATCTTCTGCTTGCCTCTCGGTGCATCAATGTCTTTTCTTCTCTCTTTTAATGCACGGCCGAGCGGCCACACCATCACACCACCGTCATATCGTACCGTTACTTTTTTCGCCACCCATTAGTTATTACAATCTTCCGTTGGCTCTTTTGAACCCATCTGCAGTCACAGATATCGCCGGCTCCGTTTGCCCCAGCCTATACATTTATAAGCCTATACATATAAGGTTATAAATGTATATACAGGTTATAAATGTATATACATTTATAACCTGTATATATATATATATATATATATATATATATATATACAGGTTATAAATGTATAGGCTGGGGCAAACAGAGCCTATATATACTATATATATATATATATATAGTATATATAAATATATATAGGATGTTCCGTTTAATTGTCTTTTCTTCTGCATAGACAGTTAGAAATGACATTGACAGTCGGTGACTGACCCGGGGGTGAGGTAGCGTTGAGGGGGGGGGGGCGGCAGGGGGGAGGAGGGGGACGGGGGGAGGAGGGGGAGCTAGAGCCGACACCTGACGGCCATTTAATTGAAAGCCGTCAGGTGATAATATATTGAGAGTTTAAGTGAGCGGGGCGAAGACAAACGGCAAAGGATCACCGCTGCCCTCAGTGTTTCGTCACCTCTTGTGACCCCTCTTATCTGATTGGATGGAGAGCAGTTACCATGGCAACAGGGCAGTATAAAATATATATATCAAAAAAAATATAATGGAATGGAATAAAGAGCAGCGCACCGATAGTGAGGAACAGGAGAATAATGCAAAAAGGAAAAATGGATGATACATTGAAAGAGGTTGGAAATAACGGAGAAACAACTCAAAGAACCCTCACAACAAGAACATCTCGCCGGCTTTGCTGTTCCACACTGAACCAAACGTAGTGCGACAGCGTCGGCGTTTGGTGTGCCGCCGAGGGGGGGGCAGCCAAAAAAACACTACCAGTGGCGATGGGGGAACAGAGCGCCTGTGCTTTGGCTTGCATGGTATATATATATATATATATATATATATATATATACGAGATACAGCGCACAACGTCCTGCTTGCTGCTAAACTGCAGCTAGCTGCTTTTTTTTCAAATGCCCCCGGTGGAGGGTCCCCACACATCAATCAAATAGTCACACACTCGTCCTGCCGGTTCACCTGTCTTACATTCCTGCCTTGAACAGGGTGTGTAAAAGGGGACTACAGAGAGAGAGAGAGAGAGAGAGAGAGAGAGAGAGAGAGAGAGAGAGAGAGAGAGAGAGAGAGAGAGAGAGAGAGAGAGAGAGAGAGGAGAGAGAGAGAGAGAGAGAGAGAGGAAATCAGCCTGAAATATGTGTGTGTGTGTGTGTGTGTGTGGTAGTGGGGGGGGGGGGGGGGGGGGGGGGTTAAGGGCGTACACACAAACAGAGGCAGGGTGCAGAAGGTCAACCTCATTGGAGGTCAGACCTCCAGCGATTAGCAGCTCCTTCCCAGCTGAGTTGTTACTGGGGTACTTATGACCAGAGTGTCATTTATAGACACCGGCTCTCTGGGCCAAGCGATGTCACAGGCGCCTTGCGCAGCCTAGAGAAGCTCGCCTTTAACACATTTCTGCCCTGTGGGAAGATTTTGACCAGTCTCCCTACAAAACAAAACACTGTGACTTCCCATCCGATATGTTCTCAGCTTGGCGGGACAATACGTACACACACACACACACACACACACACACACACACACACACACACACACAGACCCGAGGCTCACCGCAATTACTTCAGTATTATAGTAGAATGGTGCACTGTAATACATTTGGCCCGAGGGCAAGAATGCGGTAAATCGCACTGACTGTAAAATCCAATTGCAAAGGAAAACGTCAGAGGAAAGACCCTGCATTTGTACAATGATCAATTGAGTTTAGTTCTATATTTAGCTGATGCCGCTACCAGATCTTAGACCTGAAGTCTAACTGGCTTAACTGAGGACATAAACAATATCTGTTGCAGTGACTTATTAACTTTTGTATCATGGCAAAACACTTGAAGAGACATAAAAGGACAACTAGTTCAACCAAATTGTGCATATTTTGAACATTTCTACAATAGCATGAGACACAGTGGAGGAATGTTTTCTACATCCTGACATGCTGCAGATCAACTAAAGCAAAACCTCAGAGCTTTTCAACTTTTAATTTCCACTGTATAATTTAGTGTGTTTGGACAATCAAGTACTTTAGTATTACTTCGCGATTAATTATTCTGTGTTTACATTTCCAAGGAATTACTGCCTCCACGCTTGTGCAAAATCCAAACTTGTAAATCCTTTCATTTTATTAATTTAATAAAATGTAATCCTCAATTATTTATCATTAGTTTTCCCATGAAATACGTTCTCTTCTGTTTGTGAATTCAAGAAGCATTCATTCGGCAAAAACATATTTTCCATGTATAGCTTATCCTCTCTCTCTGTGGCTGTGTGTCTCTGGGCAGGATACAATCTTGTTATTAGGGTCTCAAACCCAGGACCTTCTCCAGACGTGACTCCCAGACGAAAGGTTTTGGGTTCGTAAGGACCTTGAAATGTCCTTGAAATGGCAAGGTACCTCAACCCAGACATTTTGATTTGTATGTATCCGAGTTCACTTGATTTGCTCGGATAAATGATTTGGTAATAGTTTTGACTGGCATCTAAACACAGGACCGTGCGTCTCCAGCAGCAGCAGCAGCAGCATGCGGAGGACAGTGGAATACGCACAGCGCATAACTTTGCTTTGTCTCAACAGGTTGACGTCAGCGTCAAGTGTAGGAGCGTCATGGCTCCTACACTTGGCAGCTGACACATTCTATTAGCTCATGCACACCCGGTTGCGTGCCAAGTGTTGCTGTTGACACCCGTGTACGTACAGCGTAAAGTAAGTACACTCAACAACAACAAAAAAAAACTTTTGGGATCTTTTGTATTGTGCACGGCTGGGCTTCTGTTCCACACGCTGTGAGTGACTGTGGCTAAAGGGTGAGATGTGCTGTGAAAGGTATTGACTTGTGCCTCTCAGAACCCGTGAGTGGAGGAGAGGGAGCGCCGGCGGACGGAGAGAAAACGTGCTTTCAGTGGATTTGTATCAAAGCTTTTGTAATCGTTCAGTCGTTTCACTTTTCTGCGAAAAATTGACATTTCTGATCTTTCAGATCTATGGATCAATGCTTCCATCCTTGCTAGTAAACAGGATAAAATGTTGGATGATCGTCCCGCTAATGTTGACCGCTTGATCAATTATGCGCTCAGCGTAGCGTCAACAAAAGTGTACACCGCACCAGGGATGCAAATCATTTTTTGAGATAACTGTTTGCAGAGTCAGGCTTTTGCCGTTTACGACCAAATTTTTTGTAGTGCAACGCCTATAAGATGGATCAGGATCACCCGATACAACTCAATTCTTGAAATTAAACACAATGAAAATGACAAGGAGCAGCCCCCGTCGCGTTAAAGGAGCGGGATGGTACGTAGTATCTTTTGAAATATTTACATTTACATTGACATTAACATACATTCACATAAATACCACGACAAGTTCAGTGGATTGGAAACACTTACATTATATACATTCATAATTACTATTATTTGCTTTGCTGCCTTCCATTAGACCCCTGATTAACAGGAAAGAGGGGAAAATAAGAGGGTTAGGATTTACCCCCAGAATTTTTTTTCTAGGGATCATATTACATCTTACAGATGTAATATAGAAATGTAAAGGACTGCTCCGAATAATTGAAAGACTCATCCCATCTGTTCCGATAAACATATTTATGTAATTATGTAATTAAAGTAGCTTTCAATTGAGTACAAAAACCCGAGCCAACGTTGCCTTCACACACAATATGGTTTGACAGAAAATAAACGAGAAAATAACTTTTTTCGTCTCCTTTGTATTTGTGTGGTCTGTCTTTCCATCTGCTTCTTCTTCTTCTTCTTCTTCTTCTTCTTCTTCTTCTTCTTCTTCTTCTTCTTCTTCTTCTTCTTCTTCTTCTTCTTCTTCTTCTTCTTCGAGTCTGTTCCGGTCCATGAGGACAGAGCACTTCACACATGACACACACACACACTCTCTCTCTCTCTCTCTCTCTCTCTCTCTCTCTCTCTCTCTCTCTCTCTCTCTCTCTCTCTCTCTCTCTCTCTCTCTCTCTCTCTCTCTCTCTCTCTCTGTGTCTCTCTCTCTCTGAGAGAGCGGAGGAAGGAGTGGCTAAGCCCCGTTAAAATAAACTTGTGTCCGTGTTCAATACCGAGGAGGGAAATTGGTTTCGTAGTCTTACGAAAACAGCGAGGTCTTTCTAAATCTACAATTAAAAATCACCAGCATCTGTCCACCCAAAAGAAACGCCCGGCGGCGCCGAGAATGAATCGATATAAATAAACACTCAAGTCGTCAAACGAATGAGAGGCTGGATTAATTAGCTCAGCGCTAATAGCCGGATACAAATGTCGATCAATCATCTGGTGTATGATTCATCTCTAAGCGTGGATGTCTGACACGCCGTGCCAGTGGTTTACACCAGCAGGCACGGCCCCAGTCATTACTGTTTGAGGTCAGGGGGGGGGGGGGGGGGGGGGGGTGCACCAGACGCAGGGTGGTGACAAAATGCTGTCCTAGTTTCCAGCACCTCAGTGACCGCGAGGAGGACAGGAAACTTCAGGAGGATTTCAAGTGGATAACACGTGTGTGTGCACACGCACGCACGCACACACACACAGCACGCCCACACGCACGCACACACACACACACACACACACGCATACATACACACACGCGCACACACGCACGCACACACACACACACACACACACACACACATATACACTCAAACACACTTACCATATCTCTTTGTCTTTGTCTCTCTCTCTCTCTCTCTCTCTCTCTCTCTCTCTCTCTCTCTCTCTCCTCTCTCTCTCTCTCTCCTCTCTCTCTCTCTCTCTCTCTCTCACAAATGCACACACACAAACACAAACAAACACACACATACACAAAACCACAAACAAATCTACACAAACACACACGCACACTAATGCACTGACCCTCCCCCCCAATCACCCACACACACACACACAATCACACACACACACACACACACACACACACACACACACACACACACACACACACACACCAATCATACACACAGAAACACACACACACACACACACCTGCCCAGACAAACACACTAAAGCCTCACTAGACAGCGGTCTAGATTGTAGAAGTAGCTGTCAGCCAGTAGCCCACTGCTCCACTGCTGGCCTCACCGTCTCTCTCCACCTTCCAGTATTGATGCTGCTGCACTACTTTAGCTTCAACTTATAATTGGCCTTTGCAGGCTTTGAGCTAGGTGATTGTGTGTGTGTGTGTGTGTGTGTGCCTTAGAACTGGCATCAATGTTTGTGTTGCTTGTGTGTTGGGTTGTTTATGTGTGCTTGCATGTGTGTGTGTGTGAGTGGGGGGGGGGGGGGGGGGGATGTGCGCATTAGAACTGGCATCAATGTTTGGGTTGATTGTGTGTTGGGTTTTTATGTGTGTGTGTGTGTGTGTGTGCGTGCGTGCGTGCGTGTGTGTGTGTGCGTACGTGTGTGTGTGTGTGTGCGTACGTGTGTGTGTGTGTGTGTGTGTGTGTGTAGCTGCTCCTCTTTCAGTATGTGCGAGCCACAGTTGCCCAAGTGCTTTGGCAAGCGAACAAAGAAAGTTGGCTGTGGCCAGCGATTGGAACAGACCTGTCAAGGAGCAGGTGTTATTACGCTCAGTCACGTCCACAACCAACAACATGTTCAACTTTCTGAAAGCCCACTTAAAGTGACAGCGCTAAATCCCCTTCGACACCGCCACACAAGTCCACAAGTTAAAGGGGAGGGGGGAACACAAACTTCCACTCTGGCCGGGTGTTTTGATGTCTGATGTGGAAATACGCACACAACTGAAATAGGGCAGATTTCCCCTAATGATGGGATTTTTTTTTCTTCAGACAGTACAGTTCAATGCTGCAGCTTTGGACAGTAAGTGAAACTAATGAACCGCACATATTCCTGCAGACAATTTGGGATTATGTTCATGTTCTCCTCGAGAGGCAAACAACAGTAATTATAAATATGCCTACATTTATATCCTTTCACTAATCATACACTGTTGGTTTCGATATTATATTCCATATTCCTGTGTTGTGAGAGTAAGCACCTATTAGGTTCCTCAAATAGGTGTTAGCTGTGCAATTATTTCAGACAAACAGTACATCCACCAGATAGATTCAAAGTCAAAGTGAAACCTGTGACACATGGAATGATACAGATTGCAGGACAATATGGTGTGTGTGTGTGTGTGTGTGTGTGTGTGTGTGTGTGTGTGTGGTGTGTTTCCCAAAATGTCTGTTCTGGATCCTCAGAAATCAACTGCATGCCTCAGAACACAAATGATCAAATCAGAAGACAGGACAAACATTTTCTGACAAGAATAACCGTCGACGGGGCATGGACACATCTGTCCTGTTGTCAAAATCCATCCATCCATCCAACACACACACACACACACATCAACACACAAACCTACATACACACACCTACACACACACACTTACACACACAACTACACACACAGACAGACAGACACACACACACACACACACACACACACACACACACATACAGACACACACACACACACACACACACACACACACACACACACACACACATACACACACACACCTACACACACAATTACACACACACACACACACACACACACACACACACACACACACACACACACACACACACACACACACACACACACACACAACTACACACACACATACGCACACACACACACCTAGCCCTACACACACACACACACATGACCCTACCGCGCGGTAGTCTCTCGCTGTCAGTCAGTTTTGCGTCAATCTTCAAGTGCTGTTGGTTGACGTGCTGAACACTTTGTGTGTCTTGTTTTCCTTCCTCTCTTGGTTGGGTTGGTTCCTTCGAAAAGCTCCTTTTAGCACGCAGGTCGGCTGAAGATGTAGCCGAAAGAAAAGCAGTAAGTCCCCGGGGTCAAGGTCTCTCGTTAATAGATGGGGAATGTTAATACAGCGGGGCCGCTAGGATCAATACAATTTCCATTAACGCCCATTTTCCCAACAAAAGAAGCTCCAGGCCTCACTTAGAATCCTTAAACAGTTTTGCATTGGATTTTCCACCCAAGATGTAATACCTGGAACATAACTTACGTTGTGAAACTTTTCTAATTCAGGGTTACACTGTCATACTGGACTTACTGGACTCATTACCGTCACTGCTATAGCATAGTATAGTAAAGTATTGTATAGTATCTTCTACTTGAATTTTGAATCTTGAATATTGTAAAGTATAGTATAGTATTTCATAGCATTGCTTTAAAAATGTTGAATGTGGGACTGATTACTTGTTACTTGTACACATGGCAAAAATATGTAATCTTTTGAAAATGTAATCTCATTATTGAAGTAAAGTTCCTGTATGTCCTTTGTATGCGGCACGGCCATCGGTGTTACAGGCGGCAGACTCTTTGAGACGACCCTGATGTTGTCTCGTTACACTTTTACATTCCTTGCTCTACCCCCAGGATGTGTTTACATTCATGGGGAGATGATTCTCAGACTGATGTGACTCGTGTGTGGCTCTCCAAACTCTGTAGCAGGTGGTGGAGGAACATTCTCCAGCTCACCCTCCCCTCCCCCCCTCCCCCACCAGCTGACGTCCTTGTCTCTTCTTCCATCTCTTCACGCTGTCGTCGAAATCTCTCCGGGGAGCTGTAAGCGCTTTAGGCAGAACAAGGATCTGCATTTTATATTTGTACCTTCCCTGTGTGTGGCAGTCGCCTTTTTTTGTCTTTAGATATACATATATATATATATATATATATATATATATAAATGTGTGTGTGTGTTTGTGTATGTATGTATGTGTGTGTGTGTGTGTGTGTGTGTGTGTGTGTGTTTCTTTGGTGATATGAACTAGGTGGAGGAAACATAAAGGATGCGCTAAAGAACACTTAAACCATTACACTTAAAATGCATGCTGCTGGAGGAAATATTTATTATAGTGTACTCTGCAAACATTCACATGCACAAACACATGCACACACACACACACACACACACACACACACACACACACACACCAACACAAACACACAAAACACACACACACACACTTTGATCATGCAAGACTTTTGATCGTACCGTGACAGCAAGACAGAAACAATCCCAGTCATCATATTGCGCTAAATAGCTGTTGAGAGTTGTGAGAACGGCCAGGACTCTCAACAATGCAATCCCCGAGGTACTCTACCCCCTCTACCCGCGGGTAAGCCATGCATTGAGGCGAACAAGAGCATGCGGCCGTGAAGTGCGGATTGACAGATATGTTTAAAATGGCTCGACATCGCCCTCGTCGGTTCTGCTGGACCCTTCCGGGATGACAGACAAACAGAGAAACAAAACGGTTTCGGAGAAGACATGAAAGGCGGGAGGCCTCCATGAGAAATCAGGCCTATTCAAACCCAATCGGTTGTTTGAGAACACGAGCCGCTGACAGACGGACTGACTCAAACTGGTTTCCCCCGGAGCAAGAGAAAAATAAAGACGCAAAGACAGAGGGTGTTTCCCTGGTAGGTGCAGACAGCTAGGCTTTCGTCAGTCCAGGACAGGCGAGATCTCTCTCTCTCTCTCTCTCTCTCTCTCTCTCTCTCTCTCTCTCTCTCTCTCTCTCTCCTTCTCTCCGTCCCTCCGTCCCTCTCTGTTCCTCATTCCTCCCCATGGCTACTGTACAGTACTGGTGATGAGGGAGGTGCAGCAGACTGATGCGGGTCAGGGGACGTGCTCAGCAGATGATGCATCGCTGTGGGTTGATGGTTGTCTGCAGACACCAGCTGGAGGTATTTCCATTGTGGCATTTCTTCATTCATTCACAACATTGTTTGCAGCATTTCTGTGATAAGGTCGCTTTTTGAAAAGTCATGACGGATAAGAAAGAGTGAAGCAAGGCCACAATATTATACTGGCTATTGCTGTCATGGTGATTATTATCAATATGAAGAAGAAGCTCGAGACGAGTCAAAGACCCAAAGATTAAAAAATAAAGTTGGACGTTTTAAATTAAAATATACAGTACATTACGTGGCGGGCATTTTATTAATAAAAGTCCTCATTCAGGTGTTTTTTGTTTGTTATAGTTCTGTTCCTTCCTCTTTGTCAAAGATAAATAACAATTATTCAAACTGTTTCAAGTCTGGAAAGCCAAGTGAAGTCTCACCAAGCAGGCTAGCACAAAATGTTGTTCAGTCACACGGAAGCACAGAAGCATCGTCTAGCGCCCAGAGTGCGTTGGGTAAACCCATGTCAGGTAAACCCCTGTCAGGTAAACCCCTGTCAGGTAAACCCGTGTCAGGTAAACCCGTGTCAGGTAAACCCCTGTCAGGTAAACCCGTGTCAGGTAAACCCCTGTCAGGTAAACCCGTGTCAGGTAAACCCCTGTCAGGTAAACCCCGTGTCAGGTAAACCCCTGTCAGGTAAACCCGTGTCAGGTAAACCCGTGTCAGGTAAACCCCTGTCAGGTAAACCCCTGTCAGGTAAACCCGTGTCAGGTAAACCCCTGTCAGGTAAACCCGTGTCAGGTAAACCCGTGTCAGGTAAACCCCTGTCAGGTAAACCCGTGTCAGGTAAACCCGTGTCAGGTAAACCCGTGTCAGGTAAACCCGTGTCAGGTAAACCCGTGTCAGGTAAACCCGTGTCAGGTACGGACAGAACATCATATTTTAATAACTGACTGACTGATGGTAGTCCAACACGAATCAAACGGAGAAAAAAACGACTAAACCAGTAAGCTCACATTCACTTGTTTGTGCGCTCGGCCGTTTAAACAATACCGTCGTATTTATTTCCGTGAGGCTCGCGTGACAAATAAATGGAACCCAAATTCATGCTCTGTGACTTTTAACCTTTAAAAGATGCTGAGGCGCTTTTGACGGGACCGCACCGACCCCGCTCACACGAGAACCGGAACATTCCGGTTCTGAAAATGTCTCATCATCATCATCATCATCATCATCATCATCATCATCATCATCATCATCATCATCATCATCTTCTTCTTCTTCTTCTTCTTCTTCTTCATCTTCATCATCATCTTATCACAGTTGAAAGTACACAGAAGTCCTGCCAAGAGCAATCACGCAGCACAAAAGAGTGTAATTGCAGGTCCCTGGTTTTCACATGCAACCTGGTTAACGGTCCGCTGTGCTTCCTCTGTCTTGGCCCACGAGGAGGAGGAGGAGGAGGAGGAGGAGGAGGAGGAGGAGGAGGAGGAGGAGGAGGAGGAGGAGGCCGCGAGCTGATGTGGCGCAGTGTCCCCCTTTGTTGTTGTGGTGGTAGTGGATGGAGGTAGTTGGTGGTGATAGGTGGTGGGTGGTGGGTGGAGGTAGGTGGTGGTGGTGGTGGTGGTGGGTGTTTGTGTCTCTGTCTGCTTCAGGCTGTGTGGGTCGTTCAGGCATGGCCTCCTGGCATGGAGCACCGTTTTATCGTATGATCCTAGGTATGAATTATACTGCAAACCTTTCCCCTTAACCCCTCCTGTTTCTCCTCCTGTTTTGTCATAAGCTGCCTCATTCTGCTTATTATATTGCTACAACTAGCAAGCAAACAAAACCCACTATTACCGTTTTCACACTGGGCTAAAGTACGGTATTCACGGCGCTGCAAAACCTACCTACCTTGGGTAGGTGGTTTCGATCCTGAAGTAACTAGTTTGGGTGCAAAGCAATACAACTACTACGGGTTTCGCTTCCCGTGTGAGCAGAAAACCTGGTATCGAGTGCGCAGCCAATCGTGAATTAGAAGAGAGTGTGAACATATGTGTAATCGATGCGCACTAGACGGTATATATAGACCCATAATATCAGCAGTATCTCCTTTCTCAGATGAATCTGCCGCTACAAACGCTACACTCTTTGTCTAAGTTGTGGAATGGAAATTTCACAAGACAGCCATCTAGAAAAGCCACATATCTAACTAGCTATCTATGTGTGTCTCGGTACAGCCATCCATCAACTTTATGTGTTGCGTATGGTATGTCCTGACGTACTGTACAATTATCCACATTTTCTCAGATGCTCGTGTGCCAGGGTACTACGGGAAGCGACTCGTGAGAGTGTGGTAAACATGAAACCATCATTAAGGAATAAAGAATGGCGGTACACTGGTTATGTTGAAAACACCTACAAGTGCTGAACAACATGTAACATTATATGTCGGGATTTCTAACCCGGTTGCATGCACGTGGGGAGAGGGGGGGGGGGGGATAAAGCATATTGTTTCCGTGAACTACTTTACATTACATTACATTACATTACATTACATTACATTACATTACACTCATCTAGCAGACGCTTTTTCCAAGGCAACTTACAATTTGTGTGTTTCAACAAAGGAAGGTAAGAGAACAACTCGCCACCAGAAGTCAAAAGCGCATTTCATTCCTAACAAGTCTCCATGAACTGAGCCAGTGCTCAGGTAAAAGTACAATAAGTTTAGGTAAAAGTACAATAAGGTAAAAATACCATAAGTTGGCAAACAATATAGAACAATATAGAACAATATCTACCTAACAATTTACTTAGACAATCTACTTAAGTAAGACTTAGTAAGACGGTAGTATGTTCACGTAAAAAGTGATACTTTGGTCACATTAAGAGACTACAGTACTGTAATACATGTATAAACAGTATTGTTACCATGAACGACTGTGGTCATATAAGCCAAGTCGCTGTGCATCGTATACAGTATGTTCATGTGTAGTGTTTACAATGGTGAATTTGTGCAAATAAGTTGGAGGAGAGGTTGAAGAAATTGACTAATCGAAGACTAATCATTTGACTATAATAATAATAATAATAATAATAATAATAATAACTGACATTTCCTCCCTCTTGTGATTCTAAGAAGGCTAGCTTTGGTTAACCCGGGCAACAAAAAACGTGATTTATGAACATGGGCTTTCTATTGTTCCTTCCAAAGGGTGGGGCGGTGGTGGCTGTTACGAACCATCTGCCTCAATCCAGTTGTATGAGTTCAAACTCCACCTGTTTCATAGCTGAAGTTTCATAGCTGAGGTTTCCATCAAACCCACCACTCTTAACAGTGTATGCACATGAATTTAACGGTTTAAACAAGACAAACAAGAGGAAGCCTAGAGGGCTACCTCAGGGTACTGGAACTAAAATAACGAGAGACTTAAAGGAAAGTCAAGGAGCCTTGCCCTGTTCCTCCCACTTCAAAGGGGAGCCCACCCACCCTTCTATCCATCCTTCCTTCCCTTATCCTACCCAGCAGTCGCAGACGAGCTCCGGGGGGGGGGGGGAGGTGGGGTGGGGGGGGAGGTGGGGGGTGGGGGAGAGATAGAGAGTTTTTAGAAATCGAGAGCCTGTTTGGGCTTGTGAGCGGCGGCACACGCAAAGGCTTTCTTGAAGCTCGCGACTTGCCTCCGGGGCCGTCGGCCCCCCTTTTTTAACAATGCGAACGCTGTGTGACTGCGGCTCTCTCCCAGTCCCACTTCAACAGGTTATCTCGCCGGACGTCTACGGGGCGGCTGGAGTGCCGCTGGGTCGGCACACCGTCGGCATCGTCGCTAATCTGTTCCCGGTAACTTAAAGGATGGAGATCTTTGAGCTACAGGGACCAGATTAGTGCCTCATTCCATCCTGCATTCCGCTTTTTTGTTTTTTTAGAGGGATTTTTGTTTGTGACGTTCTTGTTTTGACGCACAGTATGTTTCTCTGTCCTATCTCTATCTAAGATGTTGTCTATTTTCGGGAAACAGTTTTTTCTTTTGCCTTGCTACACACTAGTGTTTGTTTCTTTGCCAAGAACAACAATGTTGTTGTTGAAAGCTAGGCCTACCTGTGATTACCATCCGGGGTTTCAATTGATTTGGGAATAGGAAATTGTTTACTAAAGTTCAAAGACCTACAACGTAAGGAAGCCTACGTTTTTCAAGTTGAATGTGGCTAGTTATAAATTACTTTATTATGGCAGTGGCAAAGAATTAAAGGATAAATTATCCATCGTTTGTCGCTTTTTCCAACCGTGTCCCTTGTTACCACGACAATTCACATGTGATAGTGCCCCACTTTAACATTCCCAGATAAAGCTGGGACTGTAAATGAATGTTATTTTAGATCATCCTGAGTCCTGAGAGAGAGAGAGAGAGAGAGAGAGAGAGAGAGAGAGAGAGAGAGAGAGAGAGAGAGAGAGAGAGAGAGAGAGAGAGAGAGCGAGAGAGAGAGAGAGAGAGAGAGAGAGAAAAAAGAGAGGGAGAAAAAGAGATAAAAAAAGAGAGAAAGAGAGAGAGAGAGAGAGAGAGAGAGAGAGAGAGAGAGAGAGAGAGAGAGAGAGAGAGAGAGAGAGAGAGAGAGAGAGAGAGAGTCCTGAATTGGGTATCTTTTTGTCTTCTTCCTTTTTTCCTTCTTGCACCCTGCTCTCACCTCACGTGGAACTCTGTTGAAGACATTAACATGAAACTTATTTTTGGCGATCACAGGTAAAGGGGAATTATCATTTCTGTCCTGGGGCCATTTTTCCACCTTCGACTTGCCGGTTTCACCCAGAACCTCGCCGGTGATTTTCACAGACATGACTCAGGGCGGAAATATCGTTCTCACACACGGGGAGGGGTGTTTTCTTGGGGGGTAAGTGAGTGTGGATAATTGCCTTCAACTAGGAGGTAATTGGGGAGTT
>CM051004.1:11222599-11235099 GCA_027704905.1 Muraenolepis orangiensis | reverse complement strand
TTACTTTTTACTTTGCTTGCATTCTACTACAAAAATATTTTGTAGTAGAATGAATTTCCCGCTAGGAATTTAGCGGGAACCCCCCCCCCCCCCCCCCCCGCCCCCTCCTCACACAGAGACACAAAAGTGTCTTTCATGCCTTCATCCGTGCAGAAGTACAATCAGGGCTTTTTAATTCCAGAAAGCGGAGGTTTGTTGGAGAGTATCATTTAATTCATATGAACAGCAGGAGAGCTGAGACAGCAGCTGTAAAAGACTAAAGTTTTGGCACGGGTCTCAAACCGGCGGCAGCAGTTCTCAAGGTTACGTTGTGGGGCGGGGGAGGATGGTGGTGGTGTGTATGTGTATGTGTATGTGTATGTGTATGTGTGGTGTATGTGTGTGTGTGTGCGTGCGTGCGTGCGTGCGTGTGCAGAACAGGTGTAGCGCTGCCCTGTTAGACATGTTAATGAAATCATTAGTGCCAGGTTCTCCAGCGATGGCACAGTCCCACCGGGGGCGGCTGCGTGAAGGAACCCCCCCCCCCTGCCGGCTGTTTTGCTCACCCGTCACACCGCACATCGCGATGGCTGAATCCTGATTTAATTAAGCCAACACATGCAGCCCTGCACCGCTGCATGTCACCGATCGAAATCACATTTGAAGTTCCTGGATGTGTCATTGAATGGAAAATCCGCTTTCATACTGTATGAACACAAAGAATGACTTAGGTTTCTCTGACGCACAAAGTGGCATTTGAATACTGTGATTATAGTATATGAAAGGTTACCAGCACTGTAAAACCGAATAAGTTAGCAGAACTCAAAAATTTTGAGGCAATGACTTGCCTCAAAATTTTTGAGTTTATCAACTCAAAAAACTCAAGTTCTCAGTACTCAAAAGTTTTGAGTTCTGAGAACTCAAAAGTTTTGAGTTCACAGAACTCAAATGTTTTGAGTTCTCAGAACTCAAAACTTTTGATTAGGTGCTACTTAACTAATTTAAGTTACTATGACTTAAAGTTGTCAGTTTTCAGAACTCAAAAGTTTTGATTAGGTGCTACTTAACTAATTTAAGTTACTATGACTTAAAGTTGTCAGTTTTCAGAACTCAAAAGTTTTGATTGGGTGCTACTTGATTATATTCAGTTACTACGACTTAAAGTTTTCAGTTTTCTATCCGTGGGAATAAGTTAACAGAACTTAAAAAAATAAGTACACAACCACATTATTTGAACTTAATAAAAAATAGTTTTATGTACACAAGTCAAACATAAATACAATAGAATCACTATAATTAAACAACTTTACAACAGTTAAATATGGCAAATAGAAAATAAAAACAAATAGAAAATAGAAAAAATGAACAGTGCACACTGTGTAGTAGGCCTATTGATAAATGTATAGAAAGAAGGATACCTCAGTGAGGTATTATTGAAGGCCTTCTGAATCAAAGTTCTTTGCTTACTTCTTAAGGCATTATTGTGACAAAGGGAAAGAACTTTGATTCACAATAATAATACCTCACCCCACATCCTTTCTACACATTTATCATCAAGTCATTCTTGAGTGTCTGCAACCTGGGCGACAGTTTACCAGCTTCTAGACCAAGTACAATCTTCTGAACGAATTCAAAAGTGTTGGTCAGCGCTTTAGGATAGCTGAGGTGTAGTGCATAAATCAGTCCAAACATGACCAGGAAGGCATCACCAAATCTGGGGAGGCTGATCACGATGTCACTTTCGAGGACAGAGATTTTCACAGGCTGGTAGTGAACTGGACTTGTGTCATGGTCACTGATGACAGTAAGGAGGGCCACAGCAACATCGTCAAGCTCTGGCTCATCAGGCTCCTGAATGAATGAAAGAGACATACTAATCACAAACTAATCCATGGTTTCTACTAATATAAGAGTTAAATAGAATTATTTTTTCCACAAAATAGTACTTAATTTATTTTATAACGTTTTTTTTGGTTATTGTTGTTGACAAATCATCTCTCCTTATCATTTAAGTACTGCTGGTGCAGCACAAAGCTAAGTATATGGAGTTATGTTTGTAAGTTGTAAGTAAAAACAGAAGATGCGTGTTCTGGACACAGGAATCAGCCAAGTTACCAGAGAATCTAAGTGGCGGGAGATAGACTGATACTAAGCTCAAGAACACATACAGGAAAATGTTTTACTAAACTTCTTGTCGCTTTGAACAAAACACCAAGCCAGTTCATTTGTAGTAGGGTGAAATAAAACAGACCATACCTCTCCAAATCACACAAACTGTATGGATAGACTAAACAAGGGTAAGTCCTAAAACATGTTAGTATTTTGATTAACTGTTCACTTAATATACAGTGGTACTGTTCATTATTTAAGGAGACTCACTGTGCAGGTTCTGAAAAATCCAGAGACTTCCTCGTTCAGATACACAGGAAGTGCATGGAGAACAGTGGTGCGCCTGGTGTGGATGTCATGGATTTCCTATTAAGATAAAAAACAGAAGTGTATATACTGAAAAGTTTACTGAACAATGTTGATTTTAAACAGTCCAATCAGAACATATGTCCACAAATAACCTCTACACATCTTTAATGCAATCAGACAAATAGCAAACACAAAGTGGACTAATTGTAAAATGTAAAAGCTCATTTGAATCATTGAAGCTGTCCAATGTTAGAGGTTCAACCTACGACATGTATAATAATCTATTCACCTGTTCATCGTGGATTCGTAAAATGTCTGCCAACGCAACTGCTGTGGTCCCAGTTTTAGTCGCCTTCTGTCGAAATAACGTCATCAGTCTACGAATATGGCGGTCAAGCTCTGCGTAGAAGGTGTTGGGCAGGTTCCGGTTTGTAACCATCTGGAACTCTGCATACACCTACATTTAAAAACAGCATCAGGACAATACAACAACATCAATTAGTCAGTTCAACTTGGAGGATCTCTTAAACTTCTATAACGCAGCAAATAGCCGCCAAATGAGTAAGAACCACAACTTTCACTTTAAACCACACAGAATGTGCAATATGTTAACACAGGAAAAAAATATCCATATTACCACACTCTATTTTAAGAGCAGGCCAGGTCCATGAGCTCGTTCACTGGTGGGCAGGAGTTTACTATGGTCTGTCCGCGCAGGGCAAATGTGGTCTGCATCATCTTGGTAATGAGAGGCAGGTTCTTCTCAGTCTTCTTCAGTTCTTCAGCAATTGTCTGCCTCAACTGCTGAATGATGACTGAAATGTACACACGCAATCAGTATAGAGGCATGGAAGAGGGCTGTGCTGCAGTCTGTAGTGTTTCAATAACTGTATTCTGGAAGTGAAAGAAGGAGCGCACAACTTACACTGCCAGACCATATCGGAACAAGCCACCTGAAAGGAAAAAAAATGACAAAGTTTAGACCTCCATCAACAACATTCAAACCAGAATTACTTACAACTCAATATAACAAAAAGTTCATTACTATTAGCTTACAAAAACATGACCATGGAATACAGAATACACAACACTGCTGTGCGGTCGGAAACCTAGGCTGTAAAAGCCAGCTGGCTAGCTAATGACCAGCTAGCCATAAGTTATCCCTTACACGTGTTCTAACCACCATGAATGGAAGGAAACCACGTGCTCGAAATTTTAACACCGTTTTGGGCTTCGGTTTGGTTTAGATAGTAAAAGTTAGTAACCAGAGTTAGCTCTTAAAAACAAGATTCATTTTCCCATAACCTGAATACATTTACATTACATTTAGGGCATTTGTCAGACGCTTTTATCCAAAGCGACTTACAAAGAGTACAATTGTTGAAGACAGCAATATATCTCCGTGGTGCATAAAGATAAGAAAAAGAGTAGGTTTCAAGCATTCCTGCTAAATAGTGCAACGTTATATGAGCCTCATGTGCTCTGCACTACACCAACATGCGAGACTAGCGAGAACAATTGAGCGAAATTATATTTTTAAATCAGGTAGATTAAATGAGCAGAAATAACTAACTATAATTGGTATAATGTATGTGATGTATCTATTAATTAATTAATACTTTAAGTAACTTACCATGCACTTTGGACAAGATCTTGGAGTTCTTCAACGCGGTTGGGGGGAGGAGAGCAAATGATCGCGGTGGAGTGGTGTGGAGTGGGGGAGGGGGGTGGAGCGAATCAAATGGGGGTGGGGGGTGGGTTGAAACCGCCCGTCAAGGGGAGAGGGGGGAGGGGCGTGTTGCTGAAACAGTTCATGGAGGGGGGAGGGGCGTGTTGCTGAAACAGTTCATGGAGGGGGGAGGGGCGTGTTGCTGAAACATCGTCTGACCCTCAAGGGTGGCGACTAGACCAATGTGTGCGTTCATGCAGCGTTTCCGCTGGTAAGGTTTCCACGGCTAAAACCTTGCCGCCACACCATACATTTGATAATAAAGAATAGGGCTGTCAAGGTTAATGCGTTACTAACGCGTCGCCGTTAACGCCCCCCCCCGTTCGGACCTGAAGTCCCGCCGCCACCCTCCCCCCCCACCCCCACCGCTGGCCATCGCGACCTGAATCCCCCCCCCGTCTGACACCCATGAGATCAATTCCACAGGAATCACTGCTTCCATGAGTATATACCACACACCCAACCCCAGATAAATGCCAGAAGAACCCATGCCTGTGGATTAAAGACCAAAGATCGTACCTCTTGTCTTGTGTTCTGACCGACGCGAGTGCGAGTGCGCGCGATATACAGAGTCATCATATACAGTCCTTTAAAGTCCTCCCCAATACCCACTATGATGTTACTGACATCAGACACATGAATGTTGAAACAATAGAAATCAGTGGAATTTATCATTTTGAATATGTAATTACTTAATTATTTAAATTATTTTATTTTATTTTATTATTATTATATATTATTATATTATTATAATTATGATTTAATTATCGTGCTTAAGTTATGCTTTTAAGTTATGCTTACTTAATACACAAATAGTTCAAGTCAATCAAGTTAATCAATCAAGTTAAGTTGCAGTTACTCAAAAAAGGACGACAAGTCACACGAACTCAACATTTTTGAGTTCGTAGAACTTTTTTGAAACTTTGAGTACACACTACTTAATCTATTTGATTACTTTGAACATTCGGGTTTACAGTGAGTAGGTCCTTTTGGTTGGATTAGGTTTGCGTTTGCTTTTGGGATTTTTAACTGCAAAATACTTTTTTTCCACATGTAGTATGCTGAATCTGGTTCCTGTCTGTGTTCCTTTAATTACTTTATGGATTTGCGGTCATGCGGGGGAAGGCTGGGGTCGTTCTCAGTTACATAACACAATAAGACCCCAACTCATCATCTTCCAAGCGCAACTTGTCTGTCAGAACAGTTAGGGAAGTTGCGTGCACCAGTGTACACACACACACACACACACACACCACACACACACACACACACACACACACACACACACACACACACACACACACACACACACGCACACGCACACGCGCACACACACACACACACATGCGCTCCAGTCTAACTCGCAATAAATCCATCTGTACAAGAGGTTTCGTAGCCAGATTCACAGGCACCGGCGTTACTCCCTCATCATATCGAGCGGCTCCTCCAGCCGAAGACAGAGCGCACCGTGGATGAATTGATTGGTTGTCAGCGGGCCGATGAATAGCTCTGCTCATTTTGCATTGAGAATACCAGATCTTTTTCTTGCTTTTTTTTGCTTTCCTCCCTGAGCTTTGGAAGGGTTTATGCAGTGATGAGAGCGACATGAGATGAGAGAGAGAGAGAGAGAGAGAGAGAGAGAGAGAGAGGAGAGAGAGAGGAGAGAGAGAGAGAGAGAGAGAGAGAGAGAGGGAGAGAGAGAGAGAGAGAGAGAGAGAGGGGGAGAGAAGTGATCAATAGGATATAGCCTTTGTGTGGGATGAATACACCCAGGATGCGGCATTGATTGTGAATGCCGATTGATCGTCTGGAATCGGCTGACATTGACTCTGCATAAATGATACATGTCCGGTCAAGTGTGCCCCACACAATGAGACTTTTCCAATTTTTCAATTTGGGAGGAAGTCTTGTCCACCACAAAGAGCTTTTTTCTTTTTTCCTTTCATAAAAGCCTACTTTTTTTTTTAACGGAAGAAAATCCTTGAACGCTCGAGTCAAAGAAACACGGAAGCTTTCAACAGTTCTGAAGCTATTTCAACATACCTTTGAGTCATTTACCAAACAAGGTAAAAGGTGTTTTTTTTAAAACACCGCTCCTCTCGGTAAGCTGACCGTTTGTTCCCCTGCTAAATGTCCGCCGGTCAGCCGCGCGTTCATCCACTCTGCACACAAAGCGCCTTAACTAGAAGGTAATGCAAATTAGGCCCGAATTAATTGCTTTACATGCAGGGGTGGGGTGGGGTTTGGGGTGGGGGATGGAGGGACGGGGGGTGGGTTTGGGGTGGGGGATAGAGCGGGTCACTTACGAGGCTGACAGCACATCAGCGACGAGTCTCTTCTCCTCCTCCTCCGGCCTGCAGCTGGTTGGAGCCGGGCTGCGCAGACCTCCCAATGACCCGGGACATCGTAAGATTCGGACACATTTGCTCTTTCCTCTTACCGTACCAAAGCCAGTGGCACTAAATACAAGACCATGCAGGGAACCAGCCTATGGAGAGATGGGGTGGGGGATGCGTTACCAGTGGAAATGAAAACATTCTCAGCTGGCCACTGTCAGCACCCATTTTCCCACTCAGCACTCTCCTACTTAGTCTGCCACACACACATCTTAAACAACCACAGAATATGACAAAATAACAAATACAAATAACATTTATTTTTCCTCCACCATTGAAGATCGGAGGAGGTTATGTTTTCGCCCATTTTTGCTTGTTAGATTGTTTGTTATGTTCGAAATGTGACTAAACTTGGTGGTTAGATTACTTATGGGCCAAGGACGATTTGGGGCGCACATCCGGATCCGAATCCAGATCAAGGGGACCTTTTTGGTGTGGCGGAGGTATGCACTCTACTGAGTGCCCTTTAGTAATATTTTGCAATAAAAGGGCAAAGCACTATCTTTAGCCCCCGGTGTGGCTAAGAGCACCATTGCGTTGACAGACATGAAAAGCAACTGGACAACATGCACCCTCCTCAGTTGGTTTGTTTGTATTTTCGGTCTTCGGACTCCTCTGCACCTCCTAGCATAATGACGGCTCCGTGGCCTCGCGGCTGCGGTGGAGTTTCGCTGGTGACCGGCGTGGGTTATTTGCGTGAGTGTGAAATGTGTTTTGCTGCTCCAAACCTAAGTGGACAGCAGGCTCTGACAAGGGGGTAAGCTCACAGACGTCCGTCCCTGAGTGTCACTTAGAAAAAAATATAGGCACAGCGTGTGGATGCACTGGACTAGTTTATTTTTAAAGGTTAAGGGCTGTCAGCATTGAGCTTCTCCGTCTACTTATAATTGCTAAGTGGCCACTTACTTCCCAGACTCTGTACTTATTGGTGATTCTCAGGCTAGGTAGGGTTCAGGTTGACTAGTATACGTAGACCATCCAAACTGCCTTGAAAAACCCTGGCGCAACACGTTACACAAATTACCTAAACGTACCTCTTCTTTTCCTCTTCAAACTCAGGAATGCTTGCACGCACATGTGCACAGGAATTCACACACACACACACACACACACACACACACACACACACACACACACACACACACACACACACAAACACACGCGCATAATTGCTTGGGCCCGAAAATGTAAACAAGCTCCAAGAAATGATAACCAGACATTGGCTGTATCAAAGGGTTTTGTACGTGATGTTACAGTGTTGCGGGCAGGTGTGTACGCCAATCCTGTTTGTGCCGTGGTCGCCCTGTTTCGGCACACATGAGTTCCCAATGAGTCGACTGTAACCAAACAGTCATTAGCCAGTCTGACTGTAAGACTAGAGAGAGAGAGAGAGAGAGAGAGAGAGAGAGAGAGAGAGAGAGAGAGAGAGAGAGAGAGAGAGAGAGAGAGAGAGAGAGAGAGAGAGAGAGAGAGAGAGAGACAGAGGGAGAGAAGGCATGAGAGAGAGAGACAGAGACAGAGACAGAGAGGGGGACAGAGGGAGAGAAGGCATGAGAGAGAGAGAGAGAGAGAGAGAGAGAGAGAGAGAGAGAGAGAGAGAGAGAGAGAGAGAGAGAGAGAGAGAGAGAGAGAGAGAGAGAGAGAGAGAGAGAGCGAGAGAGAGAGAGAGAGAGAGAGAGAGAGAAAGAGAGAGACAGAGACATAGACAGAGAGGGGGACAGAGGGAGAGACAGAGGGAGAGAGAGATAGAGAGAGAGAGAGAGAGAGAGGGGGACAGAGGGAGAGACAGAGGGAGAGAAGGCATGAGAGAGATAGAGAGAGAGCCATGTTCGTGACTTCAAAAGAGTCGCCCACGCTGTGAGAAGTCGCTAGCCGCAGACCTCTGCATAGCGCTGCAGCCCTGCAAGCCATTAGCGTCCCGTTGTTGTCGGAGAACGCGCACGCAAGTATTATCATGGTCTCACAAACCCTCAGAAGAGACATACTGTAGATAGCTATGGAGCGCTCTGTTTTGGTTTGGTTTTTTTCAGGACTATTTAGGACTAACAGGTGGATAATATCAAAGAGACATGGAACCAATGAATGATTAATAGAGATGAAGACATGACCAGAGAGCTCTGTCTGAGGGCTTGAGGGGAAAACATTTTAGGCTAACTATTGTGAACCCTGCACAATGAAAGAGAAACAAGTGAATGAGTCGTAGCGAACATGGTTTGGATCAAACGAAGCATCGTCCTAAAGGTCATTTCTAAGTATCTCGATCGCTTCTAACGCAGTTGTCTGTCTGTCATTTACCGAATGCTTTGGTTTAGCTCATGTACACAAATTAGCTTTAAACTGTTGTCGTTTTTGTTGAGAAAGTACTATAATCGGCAGACATGTTGCATCCTGTGAGAAATGTTAATAGGCTGGATAAAAAACAAGTAAAGGTATGTATATCAAAGCCAGGTTACCAGAAAGAATGATCAAAGCTCCAAGATTCATCCACTCGCTTAAAAAGGCAATAATTAGACATAAGTATAGACAAAGCGAATGTATGTACCCAAACACTTTGGAGTTTGTTGTCACGCACCATGACTACCCCCCCCCCCCTCCCCCCCGCCCCTCGCCCTTGTGTCTTCATCAAAGTGACCATCTTAGCAATTATCAATTGTGCAGGCTAATTAGTATTTAACTACGCACACATTCTGTTTGATGCTTAAAGATTTAATAAGGTCTGGATATGAAGAACATTATTTGTGTGTGTCAACATTAACATTGCATTGATGTTTTCAAACATCCCCTAGCACTGAAACTTTAAGCTATGACTTTAAGCCCTATTCTCTCAGCAGGGGGTGAGTTGTCTCATTAGCGGTATTATCCGATCAGAAGTTAGCATTAGCAGACGAATACCCACGGCGCTAGTGGTAGCGACGACAAGCGGATGAGTCGAGTTGAGAAATCAAACTCAAAAACCCTCCAGCGGCCGATGCTTCAAATGCTACATGCGTTCGATGTGACGAACCAATTGACTGCATGCGGTGTTGTCTTTCTCCGATTGGGTTTGCCTGATTGACTTTGGGGTTTTTGGCAGGTTAATGAGTCGAGTTAGCGGCGGCATGGTCCACGTTCCATCAAGCTAGAAGTAGCCTGGTTCCATCATGCCAGCCCTGCCTGGGTGGCTCTGACACTGACAAGCTTGGCAGGACCACACCTCGGTGGCAGGGTGTCCGGTGTCACTACAGTGTGTGGGCAGTGTGTGGATGACAGGTTGTATGACAGGGGCGAGAGACATAGAGACTGACAGAGAGGGAGAGAGAGAGATGGATAGTGAAAAAGACGGAGAGAGAGTGGCTAATTGGAGGTAATCCGGGATCATGTTTGGGGCTGACCATTTTTGAGCTGAGCTTGGGGAAAGTAAGGAAACCAACGGTTGGAAACATTTGCTTTGGTCAGTGCGGAGGATATTATACGGGCAGGGATACGGTGCATATTGGAAGAACACATGTAAGTCATTATAAGAGGGAAATTAAAGATCATACCCTACAGTACCTGGAATCTCCTGGAAGTGATATTTGATCGCCCGGCCTCAAAGCTCGGAGCCAAAATACACTCCTGCGTGTAATGTCAACTGAATGGGAACTTCAACAGCAAAAGTACTTATTCTGAATTAAACGCTTATTAACATACCAGTATGAACCTGAGACCGGAGAGAATGGAAGACACAGGATCATAATCCCTTGTAGAAATGTTTTTTTTCTTCTGTCCATTCTCATTTATTTTTCCTATTCGAGGTCAAACTATGGTTAACAAAACCGACTGCAGCTCACCTTCAAATGAAATGCAGCCACGTTTAAAAAATAAAATATATATATGTATATCCAATTAAAAGACTAGATAACATTTTTGCAACCCGTGAATCCTGCCCTAAAGATCCCCCACGCAGGGTGAGGCAAGGTGGCGGGGAAATGAAGCGTTGAGAGGTGTTGGCTTTTTTACAACAGTGAGCTTCAACTTAACATCCACACAACGGAAACGGAGACCCACTCGTGCCACCACCTACAAGCACCATTTTGAAGTCTCAGACCATTAACACTCCATACATCTGCCAATAAAATGTCATCCTCGGAAACCAATCTTGGGGAGGAGGGTGTGGGGGGAAGGGGGGGGAGGGGAGGGGTGGGGGGGGGGGGTGGAGCTACACCGCTGGCAGGCGGGTGGCCTCTGCGTGGTCACAACCTGAATGAGATCAATTTAAAACGAAAACAAGAAATTAATCTGGCGAGAGTCTTTGGGGAAAGGGGGGGGTTGGTGGGGGGGGGGGGGGTGCGGACCGCTGTCTCCTCTCCTTTACCTCCTGGAAGAAGTTAAAAACATTGTCCAGACTTTCTCGCCTCAGACCCCGTGAGAGCTGACTCCATTTGCTCTGGTCCACTCAGCAGATTCCATCCCATTTTCCCATCGATTTACTCTCACCCCGACACACACGCACACACACACCGGTACCCCCAGCCAACACTCCAATCTCCACTCTCTCTCTCTCTCTCTCTCTCTCTGTGGAAGAGGAGCAAATTAAAAGGCTGACACACAGAGCTATAGTTCAGACTGGGAGAGCAGCTGAGTGGCACCGCAGCGGAGACCTCTATTTCTTCTCCACTCCCCGGTTCCCAGCGTGAGCGAGTAAATTAGTCAGCGGGAGGATAATAAGGTTTTAAAACGGTTGTCCGGTAATACGATAACACTGGGCCGCCCTCGCAGCTGGCCCCCGACGCAGGTTTACCAAAACATGCGAAAATGATGATGAATGATTGTCAGTCAAGAGTTCACGTGGACATATTCATAACACAACCAGAGAAACGATTGGTTCAATGTGAAAGCCTGCGTTGGTTCCAGACTGGTCATATTTTGCAATGCTACGCCTCGCAGGCCCTTTCGGGGCCACATGATTCCACTTCCTTCCAATCCAAACCTCAATGAAAGCCATATCCCTCCAATTTGCAGCCGTTTAATAAGTTACACAGTCATGTCTGGCTGGTTCTGGGTCAGCGTGGCTGTCCAATGGGACTGCCACTCAGACGGAAGTGCCCCTCCAAATATGTGTGTGTGTGTGTGTGTATGTGTGTGTGTATGTGTGTGTGTGTGTGTGTGTGTGTGCGCGTGCGTCTGTGTGCGTGTGTGTGCGTGTGTGTGCGTGTGTGTGTGTGTGCGTGTGTGAATACAGTATATAAATACAATGGTAACCTGCTACCATAGTATCAGGTTTTGTACTGCAAAAGCAACCAGTTTGAAGAAATTACTTCTGAATAACATATGATTTATATATATGATGTTGTATATTATATATTGTATACGTATAATGTGTAAGTTACAGAATGGGAATGTTATATTCTGAATCTTTCGTAGCCGAGTCAAGTTAAGACACAAGAAATTCATTTTGTCTTGGTGGTGCACTGCTACAAAACAAAATAACTTAGGACTTGAAGATAAATGTGTGCATCTTTGGAACTCTTCTGGCCTTTGGTGTGTGTGTGTATGTGTGTGTGTGCGTGTGTGTGTGTGTGCGTGTGTGTGTATGTGTGTGTGTGCGTGTGTGCGTGTGCGTGTGCGTGTGTGTGTGTGTGCGTGTGTGTGTGCGCGTGTGCGTGTGTGCGTGTGTGCGTGTGCGTGTGTGTGTGTGTGCATGTGTGTGTGTGTGTGTGTGTGCGTGAGTGCGTGTGCATGTGTGTGTGTGTGCGTGTGTGTGTGTGTGTGCGTGCGTGCATGTGTGTGCGTGTGTGCGTGCGTGTCAGGTGGTATGGTGTTCATGTACCCCCCTGTATTGAGGCTGACACCACCGCTGAAAGCGAAATGTTTCCTTCGGTGTGGAACAGAGCGCGTCGAGCAGAGACACCTGGCTTCAGGTGTTCCCTTCCCAACTCGGATCACCCAAGATATGAAAACATATTCTCTCACCCCTCTCCCCCATCTCCCCCCCCCCCCCCCCCCATGCCTCAGGCGGT
>CM051004.1:11200099-11210099 GCA_027704905.1 Muraenolepis orangiensis | reverse complement strand
ACGTGTGTGTACATGTGTGTACGTGTGTGTACATGTGAGTGTGTGTGTGTGTGTGTGTGTGTGTGTGTGTGTCTTGGAGGTTGAAAGGTCTGTGCTTGGTTGGTTGGTTGGAGAGACTGTGTGAAGATGCACACAAACAGACAGACACACACACACACACACACACACACAAACAGACACACACACACAAAACAGACACACACACACACACACACACACACACATATGTTCTCTGTCACACTCATTCTCCGGCTGTTTCCCATCGATGTAAGCGACCGTTAGCGCGTTAGCATCCTCACGTCCTGCCTGAACACCTCCCATTTGTAACTCTTAATTGGATCGCCGCCCGGAAGCAGATGCGCTCTTCCTCTGAAAGAGCGCTTTTGTCCACTTCCCTCCCCGTTTCGCAACTGGAGGTTCACGCAATGCCAGACGCTAATTTACACTCGGAAATTGGACCTCGTAATGGAATCTTCCTGTATTACATTACCGTCCCTCCCTTTTTCGTTTATTTTGTATCCGTTCATAAGGTTGTTAAGTTTACACTTAACTATACACGTGCTATTGAACCTTATAACGGTTGGCGCATGTCTTTTTGACCCGTCCATGGCCCCCCCCCCCCCCCCCTATACCAGCAGGGGGCCGACTCTGAATCTGAGGGCCTAGAGAGCCAGTCGATGGCCCCTTGGACAGGGGCCATGGACTGGAGCATGTGTCCCCTACACACAGACATGCGTGTCTTCCTAGCGTGTGGGAAAGTGGAGCATCTGGAAGAACCCCCCCCGCCCCACACACACACACACACACACACACACACACACACATCGCATTCAGTCCCCGCCGGGCCTCAAGAGGAGCTGGCATCGGCGGAGATCTTCGCAAGAGAGAGAGAGAGAGAGAGAGAGAGAGAGAGAGAGAGAGAGAGAGAGAGAGAGAGAGAGAGAGAGAGAGAGAGGAGAGAGAGAGAGAGAGAGAGAGAGAGAGAGAGAGAGAGAGAGAGAGAGAGAGAGAGAGAGAGCATGAATGGAGAGCCGACAGAGAGAACCTGAGAGCCACAAGGAGGAGGAGGAAGAGTAGGAGGAGGAGGAGGAGAGGATGAAGAGGAGGAGGAGGAGGAGGAGGAGGAGGAGGAGGAGGAGGAGGAGGAGGAGGAGGAGGAGGAGGGGGGTGGAAAAGACAGCCAGGGGCGGGAGGTGGCGAATGAATGAGGGAGTTAACGCAGGGGGTTCAAACGGAGGTTGGTCGCAGCAAATAAACACGCGACCCCTTGTCTGCATCACATGGGCCGGTGCAACAGGGGGGTGGAAGGAAAGGGAGCGGGGGGTAAAGAGACGGGAGGGAAGGCTCTTGAAGGCGCTTGTTCAGCTCATAAACATGTCCAAAGTTGAGCCTGAATCGGAAAGAAATTACATGGGAAATAATTGATCTAGCCGCTGTCTCTCCAATCAACCCTCCGCCCCCCCCCCCCCCCCCCCCCCCATTCCTCTCCATCCTGGGACAAGCAAAAAAGGTTGACGGGTTTGGAACAGTGAGACGGGTGGGAATCTTTACACAGTCAACCGCCTTATTATTCTAAAAAAAATATTTGACTTCCACTAAAAGGGAAAGTTTTAAGAACGAAAAAAGCTTTAGAGCTTTTGGACAACCGACCGAATTTCAAAGAATTGGCAGAGGGTGGCCAGGCGGCGATCCACGGAATGAGCTGGAATGCTAATGCACGCTAACTCAATTTAGTCCCTCTCCACCGTTGGCCCCCGAACACCACAAGCTCAAGATGGATGGTCACGTTTTTCTCTCTCTCTCTCTCTCTCTCTCTCTCTCTCTCCTCTCTCTCTCTCTCTCTCTCTCCTCTCTCTCTCTCTCTCTCTCTCTCTCTCTCTCTCTCTCTCTTTCTCTCTCTCTCTCTCTCTCGTTCTCCCATGAGTAGTAAACATCTGTTCGAGCCTCCCCATGACACGCGACATGCAGACACACCATCTGTCCTTTGTCCTTTGTCCTTTTGACTGCCATGCCCCCCAAAACACTGAGTGTTATTGAACACTACTCGGGAGGCAGTTTGAATAACCTATTGATATTTAGTCATTTAGCAATCATCTTCATCCGAATGGACTCTGCATGGATTTTCTTTTTTTTTTGCTCTTTGCTCTCGTTTTCTGGGCAGGTGGGTTTAGATTTTAAGGGTTTGGTTATAAAACAACGACGCCAGGAGAGCGTTGGACGGGGGAACAGTCCGAGGACGGGGGGGGGCCCCCGCAGGGTCAGGACCCGAGGGGGCCCCCAGGGGTCGGGCTTCCAAGAAACAGAAGCACGGCATATGGCCGAATAACATTCGTTGTTATTCATATTTTATTGCGTGCGTTAGGGTCACGCAAAAGGTATGACCCCGAACATGGGTTGAAAACACTGATGCTACTCCATCACCGAAAGAATAAATAGCGTTGGTCGTAGTTTATTCCTCAAGGCGATAACATGGAACCGCGTATTGCGTGTACATGTACTTAGGTAAAAACAAGCAGCGGTGGACAAAATACACAATTCCAATACTTGAGTCAGTATAGATAGAGTATAGATACTCCTAGTCAAATATTACTCCAATACAAGTGAAAGTCGTGAGTATCTAAAAGTACATTTTCTAATTTGTCTAATCTTAATTGTCAACACATTGTTGTACTGTTGCCACAATGCATTTACAGAACCTTATGACTCTGAAACAGCCTAAGTTTGTGCGCCCCAAACAGATCTAAAACGATGTGAATCGTTCTTCATTTAAAAACAAAATGATGTACTTCAGATATGGCCATGGGTGCTATGCTGAGGAATCCTCTTCTTTATCCGCCGAAAATTCATCAACTTCAAAACTTCAAAGCTCTGCTTCAAAGTAAGGAGAAACGGGACGCTTCATAGAAATGAATTGGAATCAAAAGTACATATTTTTTTCTCATAAAGTCATTTGTTTCCAAAAATATATAATAATAATGATAATAATAGAAGAAGAAGAAGAAGAAGAAGAAGAAGAAGAAGAAGAAGAAGAATCATAATAATAATAATAATAATCATAAGAATCATAAGAATCATAAGAATCATAAGAATCATAAGAATCATAAGTAATAATACTCAAGTAAAGTACAGATACTCGAAAAAAATGAACTCAAGTACAGGACTCAAGTACATGTACACTTCCTTACTGTCCGCCTCTGAAAAGGAGTGCCAGCCACCCTGAGGTGAACCAACCACCATGGCTCTCCAGCAGCAGGACAAAAGGCTGTTCTTAGTGAAACCAGAGAGGAGACCAGAGCATCTGGTAACCTGGACACAGGGCGAGCGAGGTAGCCCAGCCTCACAGGAAATATGCCAATAATGCAAGGCCCTCCTTCAGGTCTCTTGGCAAGCCGAGTGCGAACCTGATATGTTGCCATTGCGATGTCTCCCCTGCTCTCTCCTGCTCTCTCTCTCTCTCTTTTCTTTTCTTTTCTCTCCGTCTCTCCGTGTCTTTTGCTCTTTCTGTCACTCTCGACTGAACTTCTCTCTCATCCATCTCTCTCTCTCTCTCTCTCTCTCTCTCTCTCTCTCTCTCCTCTCTCTCTCTCTCTCTCTCTCTCTTTTTTGCTCTCTTTCTTTCACACACACACACACACACACACACACACACACACACACACACACACACACACACACACACACACACACACACACACACACACACACACACACACACACACACACACACACACACACACACACACACACACACTTTCTCTCTCTCTCTCTCTCTCTCACTCTCTCTCTCTCTCTCTCGCCCTTTTGCTCTCGGTCACTCTTTTATTTATATTTAGCTCTCCTTATGTTGGAGTTTCCCCCACACACACACACTCACTTTTTTTTCCTCTTTTTTTTCTCTCTATAAATCACCTCACTCCCCTCTATCCTTATGTAAGCCCCCCCTGCTCTCTCTCTCTCTCTCTCTCTCTCTCTCTCTCTCTCTCTCTCTCTCTCTCTCTCTCTCTCTCTCTCTCTCTCTCTCTCTCCCCTCTCTTTCCCTCTCTTTCTCTCTCTCTCTCTCTCTCTCTCTCTCTCTCTCTCTCTCTCTCTCTCCTCTCTCTCTCTCTCTCTCTCTCTCTCTCTCTCTCTCTCTCTCTCTCCCCCCCCTCTCTCTCTCTCTCTCTCTCTCTCTCTCTCTCTCTCTCTCTCTTCCGGCTCTCCCTCCCTCTCTGTCACTCTGTAATGTTTTCAGCACCACCTCCACCTTTCCTCCGGTGCGAGACAAGGGATACGCTGAAGAAGTGCCAGGATTCCTTCGCTGTTGAAAATCGTCTTTCTGTCGAGGTGTTGAACAAAGAGTCACTTGGTCCAGGAAGTACACGACAAGATGTAAGTCTGGTCGGGTCTCTCTCTCTCACACGCACGCACGCACACACGCACGCACACACACACTCGCACGCACGCACGCACGCACGCACACACGCACACACACACACGCACGCACACACACACACACACACACACACACACACACTCCCACACACAATCAAGATGTACTCTTGTAGTGCTTGCCAAACCTCTCAATTTCTCTCTCTCTCTCTCTCTCTCTCCTCTCTCTCTCTCTCTCTCTCTCTCTCTCTCTCTCTCTCTCTCTCTCTCTCTCTCTCGTATCTCTCTCTCTCTCTCTCTCTTCTCTCTCCTCTCTCTCTCTCTCTCTCTCTCTCTCTCTCTCTCTCTCTCTCTCCTCTCTCTGTGTGTCACTCTCTCTCGGTCTCTGTCTCCCTCTTTGTCTCTCTCTGTCTGTCTGTGTTTCCCCCTCTATCCGGCCCCCTCTCTCTCTTCCCATCTAGTAGCAGGCAGAAGCAGCAGCGTTGAAAACAAATAGAAAACCAAGCAATAAGGCGACACCCTGACGACTCCTAGCAAATTGCTTTCTCTTGTGTTTCCCCCTCCATTCTTTCACTTACCCAGAGGGCCGCCGGTTGAAAGTCAAAAGAGCCACTGTCTGTCTGTGTGAATGTGTGAATGTGTGTGTGTGTGTGTGAATGTGTGTGTGTGTGTGTGTGTGTCTGTGTGTGTGTGTGTGTGTATGTGTATGTGTATGTGTGTCTGTGTGTGTGTGTGTGTATGTGTATGTGTATGTGTGTCTGTGTCTGTGTCTGTGTGTGTGTGTGTGTGTGTGTGTGTGTGTGTGTGTGTGTGTGTGTGTGTGTGTGTGTGTGTGTGTGTGTGTTTGGTGTTTGTGCGTGTGTATGTGTATGTGTGTGTGTGTGTGTGTGTGTGTGTGTGTGTGTGTGTGTGTGTGTGTATGTGTGTGTGTGTGTGTCTGTGTCTGTGTCTGTGTGTGTGTGTGTGTGTGTGTGTGTGTGTGTGTGTGTGTGTGTGTGTGTGTTTGGTTGTTTGTGCGTGGGTGTTTGTGTGTGTTTTAAGGGGGTAGCAGAGGAGGAGGAGAGGAGGAGGAGAGGAGGAGGAGAGGAGGACAAAACACACAAGTAGATTTCCTCTCGGACACAATCTCATCATCTTTTGTTGCCGGTGTCAGGCAGATGGTGCCGCCTGGAACCTCCATCAACCCCCTGCAAGGACTCACATCCACAAGCACGTGCACACACACACACACACACACACACACAGACATAAACACACATAAACACACATAAACACACACACATGCACAAGCACATCCACATCCACACCCACATGCACACAAGCACGTGCACAAACACACTCAAACACCACACACGTACACACACATACACGCACACACGCACACACGAGCGAGGGCAGCCATAAAGCACACACGCACCCCACGCTCCTTGTAACACACCATACATTATTTCACTAGCCGTCTTCCCCGGGTTCTGTGCTGCGGTAATAAAGCCCATGCGTTCCCAGAAGATGTCATCACGTAGCTCGACCGGCGCTGCTGTTGTAGCAGCGCTGCCAGCTCCCCCACTCCTCTTCTCCTCTCCTGTGAAACCAGCCCCGCAGTTTACTCCGCCTGCACACAACACACATGACCCCTCTTTGAAAAATGAAAAAAAACTCTTGAATAAAGCTGGCCTGTGTTGCTTATATAGTCGTCTGACGCAGATGTATTTTTTATTCCAAAACGATGAGGAGGAGTGGGAGGAGGAGGAGGAGGAGGAGGAGGAGGAGGAGGAGGAGGAGGAGGAGGAGGAGGAGGAGGAGGAGGAGGAGGAGGAGAGAGCGAGCAGTTAACACGAAACCAGCAGGCGAGGCGTCTTGTGAATGGAATGCCTGCAGGTGAGGCTGAGGAGAGCGGGCTTTGAACACACGATACCCCCCCCCCCCCCCCCCCTCTCCTCCTCCTCTGTGGGTAGTCTGACACCCTGACCGCTGGACCACCCTGCGTGTTTTCGACGGTGTCTGCGTGCCGCCAAAGACGACGCCAGAAAAAAGAAACGCCAAAGGATGCTCGGGAAGCTACGTTCACACATCTGTAATTGGCCAGATAAAATGGATAATTAGCGGAGTGAGAAAAGTAGGTGGAATGTGATTATGAAAGGAAACTCCACGTTATCGGTTTATACCGCCGTCAAAGCCCCGGTTTCAAAAATAACACTGAGCCGCAGAGGAAGTTGGCGCTTATTAGATTCGGATGTAAAATGAGAAAGAAACCTGAAACCTTTGGCAGGGTTTGTGAAATGTGGTGAAACGGAATAAAGGAATTATAACAGCGATAGATTGTGGCGACAAAGTAACAAGGTGAGAACGTCACCGCTCGCGTCATAGTGTGTTTAACGGGCAGGTGTGGGTGTGGGGTGTAACTGTTTTGACTTGAAAGACAAACTGCGATGGAGCACACAGCGCCGTGGACTCTGTGACAGGTCACCCAACCGTTCAGGAAGCTGTGAAATGCATTTGTGTGTGAATGCATGGAAATGTGTGTGTGTGTGTGTGTGTGTGTGTGTGTGTGTGAGTGTATCTATTTTCCCAGGCTACTCTCCCCGACCCCGTGTACATGAACCTGCCTATGTTTTCATGTTTTCATGCTCGCGGACCCAGCGTGTCGACGTAATCTCTCATTACCCACCCACCCACCCACATCTCCCATGTGTCTCATACCACCCGATGACAACAGAGCATTCAGAAGAGGAAGCAACTCATCCTCACACCCCCCCACCCCCCCCCCCCCCCCCCCCCCCCCCCTCTCTCACTCACCCCCATTGGTTTATTGGCCGACCGGCGAACACAGGGGGAAGCGGCATTGACACATCATCGGCACGGCTCAAGGTTACCGTGTCATAACCTGTTTGCAGAGCCAACACCTGCAGCAGCTGCCTGCTCTCCAACTCCTCCGTCATCACCCAACTCAACCCCACACTGTGTGTGCATGCGTGCGTGTGTGCTTGTGTGTGTGTGTGTGTGTGTGTGTGTGTGTGTGTGTGTGTGTGTGTGTGTGTATGTGTATGAGAGAGCTACTACCAGCTGTAAGGGTGTCATTCTGTCACCGTGGTGAGTGGCGACAGCGATTTTGCTTCCGGCGACACCGCGGGCCGAATACCGACACCGATCATCGCACGACAAAGCAATAAAAACGACGATAAATGCAAACAGCAACCGAGCAGTGAGGTAGATGCATGAGTCCAATATGTCTGTCGCTCGGAAACCCCGCCCAGAGGTCCGATATCCAAACTAAAAGTGGATTAACAGCCGACACTTTCACATCACAGTCATGCAATGTCGTCGTGTTTTTCATTGTGAGTCATCATCGCAAGCACTTACTTTCTTTCTACTGCTGGCCTTAAGACCCCTGACCATATGGACCTGTTGCATTGAAATGACTCACGCTCACTCACAACACCATCTCTAACCGGGTCCTCTGTGAATTCATGAGAACACATGCAAATACATTCAGCGAAGCCAGACGAGTCAATACAAGCCTCTGTCTGTCTGTCTGTCTGTCTGTCTGTCTGTCTGTCTGTCTGTCTGTCTGTCTGTCTGTCTGTCTGTCGAGGAGGAAACAAAACAAACCAAACAATGTTTGCATAAGAGCGTCGTCGGGCTGTTTGCATGTTGATTATATAACCCACATGCAAGTCAACCAATCCCGTTTGGATCGTATTGCTGACAAACAGCCTCGCACAGCCCCACCAATGACCATCCGCCATTGGCCCTGATATATCGACTAGGCTGCTTTAATTAAGTAGTGCTTTACAAGGGCCCTTCTTTCATGTCAAATGAGAATGAACCCTGGGAACAACAACAGCGACTTTACCCTGGGTTCAGCAGGAGCCGAGGAAATTGAATAAAGGCAATTGGCCCATCGCCGTTCATAGGCTGCACCGAAATGGACTGCAGTTTGGGTCACGGGAGTAAAAAATCCATGTATACATTTCTGACAGGATCTGACAGTTGATCTATTTTGAGTGTGTGTGTGTGTGTGTGTGTGTGTGTGTGTGTGTTTGGCTGGGATGACTGGAAACCAAAAGAATAATGGAACAAGACTTCCCTGCTTCTTAATAGAAACGCATCGGTCCTTGTGCTGCGTGCGCTTTTTGGTGTGTTTATGTGAGCCGTGTGTGTTTATGTGTGGTGTGAGCGAGCGTCTGTCTATGTGTGTGTGTGTGTGTGTGTGTGTGTGTGTGTGTGTGTGTGTGTGTGTGTGTGTGTGTGTGTGTGTGTGTGTGTGTGTGTGTGTGTGTGTGCGAGCGTGTGTGTGTGTGTGTGTGTGTGGGGAGCGTGTGTCTGCGTCTGTCGGCCATCATGTCGCACTAGACCGCAAAGCGCATGCCACACAACAGATGGACATTTTGAATAAATAAATAAATGTTGTGCTTGACAGAAATTCGGAGCTCTAACTGAAGCCCTGCTTTTCCCTCCTCTCTCCCTCTCCCCCTTTCTCCTCTTTCTCTTCCTTTCTCTCTCTCTGTCTCAGTCTATCTCTCACTCTTCTTTTTTACTTTCTCTCCATTACTCTCTCCCTTCCTGTCTCTCTCAGTATCTATCTCTCTTTCTTCCTTCGTCTGTCTATCGCTTTATAGCTCTGTTTCGTTCTCTCTCTTTCCTTCCTCTCTGGCTGGCTCTCTCTCTCTGTCTGGCTCCATCCTCCTCTTTCTCCTTCTTCCCCACTCTTAGACTCTCTTTCTCTCTCTCTTACCCAACCCATCTCTCTCTCTCTCTCTCTCTCTCTCTCTCTCTCTCGCTCTCTCTCTCTCTCTACTCTCTCTCTCTCTCTCTCTCTCTCTCTCTCTCTCTCTCTCTCTCATCTCTCCCCCCCTCTCTCTCTCTCTCTCTCTCTCTCTCTCTCTCTCTCTCTCTCTCTCTCTCTCTCGTCTCTCTCTCTCTCTCTCTCTCTCTCTCTCTCTGTCTCTCCCTCTCTCTCTCCCCCTCTGTGTGTCTGGATGTCCCTCGCCCACCCCCTTCCCAGACAACACACGGGCCAGCTCATGAGCTGACTCTGACCCAGCAAGCCTTTTGTCTGGCTTGGCAGCAGAACAGATTCAATCATGTCTGAAGGTCAGCAAGCTAAAAGGCCCCAAGATGCCTCCTGTGTCTCCCTCAATAGTGCGGCCAGAAGAGACACACAGAGTGGTGTGGAGGGGGAGGGGGGGGGGGGGGGGAACATTTTACATAGTTTGTTCTGAAGAAGAGAGAACAAAAAGAAAGACAGTAAGTTATTCTGTAAGTAAGCATGATTATACTCTTCATGGAGAAACGGGGGAGGGATACATTGGGCCTGTCTGAAGCCTTACTCACACACACACCATCATCATCGTCATCATCATCATCATCATCATCATCATCATCATCATCATCATCATCATCATCATCATCATCATCATCTTCATCGACACTGACACTAACGTATTTCTGTTTGACAAACTGTTTAACTGCTAAACTTTTAATAAGGTAATTTTAACTGGCCCTGGAGTTCCACTAAATCCAGCATGGACAGAGTGCCCATAATACAACCAGCAGTTTTTCAATTATAATTATTATTTTTTATTATATTTATTTGTATTATTATTATTATTAGTAGTAGTAGTAGTAGTAG
>CM051004.1:11187599-11195099 GCA_027704905.1 Muraenolepis orangiensis | reverse complement strand
ATTAAAGATGCCAGAGCGTGTAAAATAAGCTATTCAAACTGCCCAGACCACTCCCTAAGTGCTAAGTGTATATGAAAATGCCTCTATATTGTGCCGGCCAATGGCAAGGCAAAGAGCAGCGTGCAAACACACACACGCACACGCACACACACACACACACCTACACGTATGTGTGCACACTAATACACACACACACCTGTCCAAACAGGGGATGTGACAGCCTATATTGATGGGACACAGCATGACAGATAGGCCCATTCATTTCCGATGCGGAAGTGCAACAGTGTGCTGGAGAGAGGTCAGTTGTCAGTGAGCGAGCGCTGGATAAACACCACCTTTATGATCGCAACACGACTCTCACATGAACTTATCCTTTTTTACAGTACCACCATTTTGTGCAACTGCTGATACAGCATAGAACACACACATTGCTTGGATTCATTTGACCAGAATTGCCCTGGAAAATAGCAATTCCATTGATAAAGTACAATGTATCTCTGTGCACTATTATATGATATTAGCAATATTGGTACTCGGTAGCCCCTTCACGAAGGAAATACCTCCCCCCCTCTCTCTCTCTCTCTCTCTCTCTCTCTCTCTCTCTCTCTCTCTCTCTCTCTCTCTCTCTCTCTCACTCTCGCTCTCTCTTTCTCTCTCTCTCTCTCTCTCTCTCTCTCTCGCTCTCTTTTTCTCTCTTTCTGACACTCTGTAACTACTGTATTGCATCACTACCACATTACCTACTTACATGTTACATCACACTGCTCTTTTGCCCCGCTGTACATAGTGCCACTGCAGTATGTTTACACACAATTCTTTATGGCAATTTGTATTAACCTGTTTGTGTTTAATTTTTTTTTTAAATAATCAATATTTTTTTAATTGCTGTTGTGTGTAAAGAGTGACCGTAAGGGTCTGTCTGTCTGTCTGTCTGTCTGTCTGTCTGTCTGTCTGTCTGTCTGTCTGTCGCTCTCTCTCTCTCTCTCTCTCTCTCTCTCTCTCTCTCTCTCTCTCTCTCTCTCTCTCTCTCTCTCTCTCTCTCTCTCTCTCTCCTCTCTCTCTCTCTCATCACCCCAGCATCCCACCCTCAGCCAGTGAAGAGGAGAGTTCCACGTCGTATTACCTGTCAAGAGGGCAGATTTGGCAAAGGGTGAAAAACAATCCGGGGAACTAATTACAAAACAGGGATGGCAGCCAAAGGTCGGTCAGCCCGGGCCGGGCGCTTGATTAAATCATCAATAACATTTTAGCGTTCGTCGGCCATTATCGTCATCGTCCTAACAGTGTTATTAATCCGCCTCGCAAGTCCTGTCCATTCATCAGCAGACGCGGGGACAGATAAATAATATCTTCCGGGTGAACGAACGGGGGGGGGAGAACCACTGTGCAGACGATGGAGATGATGGATCCGCTCAAAAACCCCCAAAGTTAGAGACTGAACTGTTGGAGATCTGACTAAAGCATTTGTTTCGGCTCGGATCCTACAAACGGAGCCGCTTGAAAATTCTTCACACCCTGGAACGTATATATATAAGACTAGTTTTACAGCCAATGCATCACGGATTGACAGAGGAATTATTCGGGAATGGGCTTGGTGTATAGATTTACATGGGAGTTTAGAGGATGGCGGGATATATTTCATGGTGGTTATGTTTTATTGTCTTATAGGAGCTCTCAACTGTTGTTTTTTTCTAAGGAACGCTTTTGGAGGGCGTTTGTAGTTCAGTACAAGTCGTGTATTATATTTATTATGTTTTTAAAGTCATACATCCAAGGAAAAATGCTGACTGTCTGGGAAAAGGCAGAACCATGAAGAGGGTGGGAAAAAATAAGGGAGGAATTTGAGTCCGATTTCCAGCAGGTGAACGGAAATGACCGCTTATATGCTTTTTTTTTTTAACATGCAAATCACCATATAATAACCACAATACAGACCTCTTACTGTAACTCTGTCCTATATCAACATAACCCATTGGGTTGAGGTTGGCATACACACAACAAATGCTTTGGAAAGATCCGAAGGTCGCTCTGGGTGAATACAGAAAGAGAGATCATCACATCAACAGAAGAGTGCAGAAGTAAACCTCGCCGTGCCAAGTCCGTTCTGGATGAGCTGACAATCCCATTCCCTCTAAAGAGAATATGGAATGAGCCTGGCTGTATTCCTGGCATTTCCCACCACCATGAACCAAAGTGTGGCTCTGAGCTACATCCCCGAAGTAAATAAATACATGACGAAAGTGCGGTTTCACAACTTTTTGAGAAACACATCCCCATACCCTGGGTGGTGGAGGACACATTCAGACCAACAGGTACATTCCCTTCTGAATGAAGCCAGAAGCCCACGAATGTTGCAGTTCAAGAGTTCTTTTTTTTTACAAGTTATTTGGTTTTTGCCCTGTTAAAATATTGCTCCACCGCTGAACTGCTGAATAAAAGTGACGAGGGACAGAAGACAACAAAGGCAGCTGTGGTGATGACCAGGGGAGGGGAGGGGAGTGGAGGGGAGTGGAGGGGAGGGGAGTGAGGGGAGGGAGGGAGGGGAGGGGAGGGGAGGGGAGGGGAGGGGAGGGGAGTGAGGGGAGTGGAGGGGAGGGGAGGGGAGGGGAGGGGAGGAGGGAGGGGAGTGGAGGGGAGGGGAGGGGAGGGGAGGGGAGGGGAGGGGAGGGGAGGGGAGGGGAGGGAGGGGAATAATTCACTACAACACAACACACTAACACACAACACACTCCTACTTTGTGCCCGCAGACCAAACCCACTACGAGCAAACTGCAAAGAGACCAAAATACCACAAGAAGACCACTCCACCGCCGCACCCCACCGATCGCCGTCGTGGAGGGCCCTCGGGAGGACAGAGGCGCTGGAGCACAGCCTTACAAGTCAACTCTCAAACTGCTCAACACACTCAACACCTGGTCTCAGGACAAGGAAATGACCAAAATGACTTCTGGAGTGAGCCTCGAGCCGTGCGTGATCCCCCTTTTAGAACCTCACCGAAATCCCCCTGGGTCCTAGAGTCCTCCTGTTACACACTGTAAATAGGAGCCAGACAATGTGCCAGACAATAAGATGCCTGCAACCCTGCATCCCGCACCCTTATATAATATACATATAATATATACTAATATAACATAGTATATCATGTACATGACAGATTTACAATTGGAATTTCAATATGTAATTAAATTGCATATTACAAAGTTATGCTTAGTGCATCATATAGATAAAAAAAAAACATGTTGGCATTTCATATCTGAACCTCTCTCAAAGGTCATATCTCTTATGCATGCAGAAAGATGCCAAATGGATTGCACTCAAATGGCTTTCACGTTTAAGCCCGATTCAGACATTTGCACCATCCGTGTCATAACTAGTTCATCCTGTGGTGGTGTGTGTGTGTGTGTGTGTGTGTGTGTGTGTGTGGGGGGGGGGGGCTTTAAAACTTTACAACCGCCTTTACAAAATGTCAGCCGTTCTCCGACTGGCAACCCCGCATGCTGTTGCTGCGGCTGCTTCTCACAGCAGCCGTGTAATGGAACCCCAGGACAATAAAACAAAGGTTAAGCAGTAGACCTGTGTCTGTGACAGAGTGCAGAGGCAGCACTGCGGGTGGGGTGGGGTGATGGGGGGGGTGGGGTGATGGGGGGGGGTGGGGGGGGGCCCCTAGGTGTACCATATACTTCCCTCTGTGTGAGGCCTTTGCAGCTTGTCGTCGTAGGTACATACACTGCCTGGCATGCTTTCTGTCTCCGCCCCCCCCCCGCCTAACATGGGATCTGACAAGCCTGAGACGGCGATTCCTCGAGCAAGCATGCGGTCGTGCCGCATTCCCGCCCTGCGATTATTTACACGGTGGTGGCTGTGTGAAATATGTGCGTAATTGTTTGGGGCCTTGGGGATATGTACGAGATGTTGTTGGCGATTACAAATTGTGTGAGCAGCCTCTTTGTTTTGTTGCTGCGTTACACATACATTTGTTATCTAAATGCAAATTTAGCTTTTTTTGCATTGCAGGTAAAAGCAATACTTGCAATGCATCAGACGACATCCAGACGCCGTGCGTGTGGTCAGTTATACTTTGGATTTTGTCTGTCTGTCTGTCGGTCTGTCTCTGAGGCGCTCTTAACAAACGTCATTGTTTGACATTTTGACAGTTATGGCACGCCGTATGCTTAGTCTAGTCTTCACCTTGCAGTCTGAAAAAAGGATTTAAACGTGTCCCAAAGGTCCCCACAACAGAATCCAACAGGTCTTAAACCTGTTGTCTTTCTGAACTGGTTTTTATCCTGGTTTGGCATCACTGCCTCGGGGGACTTGCTGAGGAGCATGTCCTGACTCTTGATATTCTTAAACAGATTTTCAGTTCAAATATTAATTGGAACTAAAAGTAGTATTGTTGCCGTGTAGCTGCAGGTTCAATTCCCAAATGTGACGTAGCGTACGTAGAAACAGCATTGGCATGGGTGCACCGCTTTGTGCCACCAAATTCAACTCGTCAACTAGTCAAATTGTCGCTTGTCAAAATTGTCTGTAGATGTGAATGGTGCCTCTGGCACCCAGGAATGGTCTAGTGTGTAACAGTGATGCAAACACCAGAATTAGACCTTATACCTTGAATAGGAACGTCACTTAATGTGAACGGATGGTGTAGTAGTAGCTATACAAACATACATAAACACATGTTTTCCCCTGACGAGACCACTGCAGCTTTGGGATCATTACAATCTAAAAATTGCGTCTCGTTATTCCTAATCATCATCACACACTATTGTCAAAACTACTGCTTTGGAACTAAAATGTAGTGAAATGCACCACTGGTAACTAGGAAATGGGGTAAAAGACCAGGATAAGGTGCTCAACCCCTGATAGCCCAGGGAGTTCATGTCTCCACAACAGACTTGCAGCCATTAGCGTGCACTTAGTCATACATGTTTACAACCCTTACATTTAACAGCCCAGATAGAACATGCCTCTCTCTGCCCAATAAAAAGTCCCAGGCAGAAAGTCCAGACTATACTGCGCCTCCTCCCCTGGGTTTTATAGTGCAATAAAACATGTTTACATGTGTTCTGCCTGGTTGGGATCCATAGGTGAAAGGGTTATCAAAGTTACTCGGTCGGACCGTGACCTTCAAAGGATTCTTTTAGTTTATATTTGAGTGGGGTTTTTTTTATGTTGGATTTACCTCTTTTCTACGAGTTCGCTGGGTGTTTCTCATCTTGTGCACGCCACAGTAATCGTAAGTTGGGAGAGAATCCCGGGAGGTGAGATTCCCATGGTAAGATGGAGGAGGGGGAGGAGGGGGAGGAGGGGGAGGAGGGGGAGGGGGAGGAGGGGAAGCCGCTTCGAGGGATTTATCACGTGGATCAATACTTAGGTTTGGAAAGGAATTCAAGAGCAGTCCTTGACCTTTTTGTGTTTGTGTCCTTCAAAATGCAAGTTGACAGGTTCTTTCCACAGATCCCCTCGGCAGTTTCCAGGCGCCTCCCATTGACCTTCGCTGTCGCACTTTAGACGAGTCCAATGCGAGTCATCGCATGACAAATAAAGTAGGTTTGAAGATGTGTGTTTTTTTAATGTTTTTATTATTATCAACGGCATTTAACAATTGCATGCCTGTCTCTCTTTTCAGATGCCATTCCCTGCATGCTGTTCTTCTTTGTCTTCCACCCGTTACATATTAGATCAGATTCAAATGTATTGTCACTGCACAGCACAAGTACAGTACAGCGAAACTAATTTGGCATCTAACCAGAGTGCAACTATTGCAGTAAAGTGCATGGTAATATACAATGTACAGTGGTTCAATAAGATGGAAAAACTGTCAACTAAGTATAAAAACGGTATATAAAATAGGTAGAGTATAGGGAGTAATGATTAAATGACATTTCCCATAACCATGTTTTAAAACATACAGTGCTATACATTTCAACTTGAGAAATAGAAGCAGATAAAAAGCGCACACATTACTACAGGTCCCCTGGATGAACATATTTCACGAGGGTTATCGGTTAATGTGAGAGGGGTTGAGAGGTTCCTCTGCCTGACGGGGCCCATCTGTAATGTGGCATAATAATGTTTTTCACGCTACATCAAGTAAGCACTGCCAGCCTGCCAGGCCAAGACCTAGTCTAGCCTACTAACTGAGAGAGACAAATAGAGAGAGAGAGAGAGAGAGAGAGAGAGAGAGAGAGAGAGAGAGAGAGAGAGAGAGAGAGAGAGACAGAGAGAGAGAGACAGAGAGAGAGAGAGAGAGAATAATAGACAACAACATTCAACACTACTTTACATAGTAAAATGTTTTTTCACAATCCACACAGACCTTTTCAGGAGTTTCCGGAATCCAAATAACGTATTGTTTCTTAGATGCATGTGTAAAACATATATATAAAACACTACTCTACAATAGAGAGGGCCAGATTGCTGGAATATTCCCCTTTTGTTTGTTTGTGCCTGTATTCTGGATGAGTGCCAGGGGTGTCGTGGGCCCCAGGGTGTCAGGGCCCAGAGCCCAGGGCCCGGCTAGATCAGGGATTAGGGAGGTGGCATTGAGATTGGGGTTATGGTTTGGATTTAGGTGGTGGGTTTAAGGTTCAGCAGATCAGGCTTCAGGTCACAGCCAAACAAGATGGGAAGGTGTCCCGCCAGGCTGGAGCTGCAGTCAGGCCCCTTTGACCACTGCTGCACTCTGTGCAAGCTGAGCTGTTTTTGTTGCCCCTCGACCCCTGCACCCTGCATGCATTCATCTGGTTCTCTGCATGGGTGAGTGTAGATTATTGAATATTTTCATTTTGCGCTAATATCGGTTAAAGCTTGGACTTCTTACTACTATGTGTACCCTAAATATAAACATCAATCTACTCACGTATTTGGAAAACTCTTTTTTTTTGGTATTTTGGTCTGGCACCTTTGTCCGATGATTTGAAAGTGCAATTCCAGTGGAAGCAACCTGAGACAAGAAATAAGCCCACAGTTGACTTCACAAGTTAATAGCGGAAGTTAAATACATCGTCAAAAACCATTCAGGGTGCGGTGGAAAATTGCCTGGCAGCACGTAGCTACAGAGAACAGTGTCGAAAGGTGTGAAAATCAATCTGACAGCGTTATACATTCTTTTGAGAGTTCCCTAATAAGGCTCTTGTCAACCGGCCGTTACACAAGCCGCCCTCCACCCCTCACGTGTGAACGTGGCTTCATCAGTCGAGCGCACCGAGAATTAAATATCGACGACGCGTAAGAGTGCACACACGAGGAGAGCCTCGCTTGTTTTCTCGCATGAGATGTTTCTGAGAGGCCAGAATTGGAATGACACGCTCTCAGTACGCTCCGATGCCACGCCAGAGGCTCCTCTGGGAAACCGCGCCCTCCCGTTCCCACAGCACACCTGACGTCCGGATTACTGGCAGGTGAGCAGACGCAGACATACCACTTAATCATCCCGCTCCACCTGGCCCTTAAGCCCCCCCACCCGCCTCGGGGATGCATGCCCAAAATCATCCG
>CM051004.1:11170099-11175099 GCA_027704905.1 Muraenolepis orangiensis | reverse complement strand
AAGGAATCTCATGAAAATGGATGAGCCTGTCAATGGGATAGCTCTGTTGTTTTGATTTTTTTCTTAACTTAGAAAAAAGAAATATAAAAAAATAAACTCTTTCTGACCAAAAAATGTATTTTCAGTCTTCCCTTTGTGCGCGACTCTTAGGCTTGTGATACACATTTACACTATGATTCAATGATTCATGTATACATTGAAATCAGCCTCTGCGATAAGGGAATTCAAACTACTCACAAATGCATGCGCACTAACGCATGCATCCACACACACACACAGCACACACACAGGCACACACACAGGCACACACACATGCACACACACATGCACACACACAGGCACACACACATGCACACACACACATGCACACACACACAGGCACACACAAACACACACACACACACACACACACACACACACACACACACACACACACACACACACACACACACACACACACACACACACACCAGCTGCACATAAAATCCAGCTCACTGGAAATAACGATTTCTTGAGCACTTTGTGATTATCACATGCTTTTGATTACCATGTCATACTGTGGCTGTGCCTTCGACGTGCACTAAGCCTATGTGTGCATGAATAATATATGGTTGTCCTCGACTTCACCACAAGAACACACCAATGATGTGAGCTCCTCTGTCGCTGTGTTTATGATCTCGACGGTTTGAGAATTAGCATTCATCTTTTTCATGTTTTTATTTCGCCGTGACGGTTGTGTCATGTCGGTAGTAGCCCCGGTAATGTGGAAATACATCTATCGATGGGGATATGTCTAGGACGAAGAAAAACAGCAGTGGGAGACCAAAGGAGAAGTGATATAAACATAACAAGGTTGTGTTGGTGTCATTTTTTAATGAAAGACACGGCCATGGATACACTACTGGATACAAGCACAAAGGAACCACCAAAGAATAAATGAATCCTAACTTGCATCGCGTCACCGTGGCTTGACATAAATAAAATGTGGACTGATCCATTGAACAGAGAACCATTAGTTTAGTTTTGTGTACAATGTACAAGATATTTATTGGCCATTTGGGACAATGGAACGCTTACTCGCCATCCCCCCCCCCCCCCCCCCCCTCCGCAGTATGAATCTCTATGAATCTAAAAATAAGATATACAATAAAAATGAACAAAATAAAAAAAACACAAAGTGACTGATAGATGATATGTTCATGTGTTGAATTGTGCAAAACATATTTTTAAAGCATTTAAAGTGCCAGTAGTGGAGGACCACGTGTGTGTGCAATCTTGACCCCCCCCCCCCCCCCCCCCCCAGGGCACAAGGCCGGGTTCAGCTCCCAGCCACTACCGCCACCACCACCGCCACTACCGCCACCACCACCGCACCACCACCACCACCACCCCCACCACCACCACCACCACCATCATCATCACCACCACAGCCACCACCACCATCACCACCACCACCACCACCACCCAACGCACCCCTCATTCCTTTGTACCGGGATCCCCTGGGGGCCACAGGGGAAATAGCTGCTGTCACAAAGAGTTGTCTTTTCATTTGTTTCTGCAGAGAAAGGGCAGGGGCATTAGAGATGCAGACCTGGGGTGTGTGTGAATGTGAGTGTGTGTGTGTGGGGGGGGGGGGACCAAGAATTCCACGTCTCCTTGAACCCCAGATCAGAAGCAGAGCAGATGATTGACATGGATGTCATGTGCTGTTAAAGCCCTCCAACTCATTCAGAAGCAGATATGTTGAATGAATACCACACCACACATACCATAATAACACTAGTAATAGTAGTAATAGTAGTAGTAGTAGTAGTAGTAGTAGTAGTAGTAGTAGTAGTAGTAGCAGTAGTAATAATAATTATTATTATTAGTAGTAGTAGTAGTAGAAGTAATGATACGAGAAGCAGTACTAGTAGTAGTAGTAGTAGTAGTAGTAGTAGTAGTAGTAGTAGTAGTAGTAGTAGTAGTAGTAGTAGCAGTAGTAGTAGTAGTAGTAGTAGTAGTAGTAGTAGTAGTAGTAGTAGTAGTAGTAGTAGCAGTAATAATTATAGTAGTTGGAGTAGAAGTTGTAGTAGTAGTAGTAGTTGTAGTAGCAGTAGTATTAATATAATATTAGTTATAGTAGTAGTAGTAGTAGTAGTAGTAGGAAGGAAAGGCAGAAATAAGGCACAAGAAAAACAAAACAAATCATCCAAGCAAAACGCTCAAGGCCAGTTGTATTTGATGAGGAGCAGCGCTCTCTGTTGGGGGCTCCGGGCAGGAGGAAGATGCTAATGGAAAGCAAACACAATGGCGTGTGGTCCTGAGGAGAATGCCTGATGTAGCACGCCATTTAACAGGGAAACCAGACAGCGAGGGGCCAAGAGACAGACAGAGGACCTTAGCGTCTCACAATTATTCGCAATGCAGTGGTGTGCGGAATGCGTGCTTGACTTTGACAGATTGACACGAGACGGTGAGAGAGCGAGTGTATAAATCCTGAGCTTAACCCATCGTCGAGCGCAATGCCGTTTCACTAATGAAATAATAGCTCAACTCTTTAGGCATGTCAATTCATGATATAGCAGAGACTTCCTTGCGACCCGTACCACGCCGCTTGCCAAATAGAAGAAGTATTTTGAGTGTGATTCTAAAGCAATTAGAACCCTGCAGTGCCCAACCAGCCCAGTGTGCGGAGTCAGCAAAACAGCACGTGCTAGCGGTATTTTCGGCCATTGTTTAAGGGTGTGGTTTCTACGCTTCTACCCCAGGTGGCTAGGTAGTTCACACCCATCGTCAAGAGACCAGGTCTCCATGCCTAAATCATCATCTCTAAATCTGGAGGATTGAATCCTCTTTATTGGTCACACACATGTACACACACAGTGACATTTGTTTCTCTGCATTTAACCCATCCTTGTATTAGGGGCAATGGGCAGAAATTGTATGGTCTGGTGCCTTAAGGACACCTCGGCAGTGCCCAGGTGTTTCGGGGACTTGAACCGGCGACCTTCCGGCTCCCAAGCCAAGTCCCAACAGACTGAGTTAACCTGCATGCAATGTTCTCTCTGGGGATTTGTGAAGCAACACGAGGCTTCAACAGGGTTGGAGCTTCACCTATAGGCTAGGATTAGGAGTCCTTTGGAATACTTTGGATGGCAGACTTGTTAATGAGTTGTGGGTTAGACCGCGCCATGCAAATACTGTAGACAGAATAATTGTATTTATTTTGGCCACTCCTTCCTTCACTTGATGTGTCGGAAGATCACAAAGTTGACCTTTGCTTTATGGCAGCAGAGAATGTTTCAGTCCTACAGATAACAGGAACCCATAATTGACTGCGTGACCAATCGAAAAAGAACGGTGGCTAAAATAATAGCATAGGTGTTATATGTCAATGCCGATCATCAGATCTCGTTGTCTGACAGTTGACAGTTTAGCAAGTTAGGGTTGTTCTCGGAGGCACACTGCCCTACAATTAAAACCAGGTAGCCTGTCATTGGACTGGCGCCTCGCTAGGTCGTACGCATATACAACACATCTCAACAATGTGAAAGACAACTTGAAACGGCCTTCAAACTCACATCTTGTGTTTGAAGTGTAGACGCCTATTCGAGTTAAACAGGATATTGGAGCGGGACATGGTGAAGAAGGGAGGACATTTTGTGATCACGGGTAGATCAATGAATGAAGCCGAATCTGTTTCATTAACTTAGTCTCTGAACTGAGTTCACATTCTTCTGTTTCTCTCTCCACAGTTCGGTCTAGCCTCCATTGCAGTGAAAGCCTTTTGCAAATATTGATGAATGAATCATGTGACCCCAGAGCGCTGACCAAACCAACGGCCGGGGGGGAGGGAGTTTGGCTTCAAGACGGGCAAGGAGTATCGCAGTTAATTAGCACATTTAAAATAAATCCTGCCGTTGCCCGAGGAAGAGCGACCTACGGACCTATCACAACGGTGTTGATCCAAAATAGACATGAAAACATTCGCTGAAAAGCGATGTTAACATATGAACAGAGAGCTGAAGGGAAGGCTTTTCACAGATTAGAATATGTTTTTTTGCTGTACTTCCGACTGGTTTCGGCAACAGCGAATTGGAGATCTTTGAACAATGAAAGGCCATATTTAGAAATTCATTGATTCCCAGCACACACCAAGTATGCCAGGCTGATGTTTATTGTGTAAAGCTAATGTGAATTTCAGGACGTTGTTGTTGTCTAGTGTAAAACCCAACCCAATTTGAATATGTTGTAATCATATCATATGTATCTTATTTTTTATAAATTCTTAAAATCAATTCTTAAATATATAAACGGTAGGCACGGAGATACACAACCCAAGCACACAAACTTTTCAACCTAAAATGTGTGTGTGGGTGTGTGGGTTTTAACCTTCACGCTTATGATCTGTAATCATGTGTACAAAAAAGAAAAAAAGACCCCGCCTGTGCCTCCCATCCACTTAAAGTCACACATGCCGGCTCGGCGACATCATCGCGCTTCCCAAACCTGTGTAGTTAGCAAGGCAGGTGTTACCTCAACGCCGTTTAGACGCAGTAATTACAGATCGCTCTGGCAATTATGCCTGTTTCCCTGCCCCCCCCCCCCCCCAATCTCCCCCCCCCCCCCCCCCCACACACACACACACACACCTGGTTGGGTTGTCAAGATTCCTCTGCATCAGGGGAGCCGGGGCTGGCACGTAGCATCTTAATGAATGTTTAGATTGGCGCAGCGCCTGGCATTTTTTGGAAGAGAGGTTAGTGCTGTGTTTGTGAGGGAGGAGGAGGAGGAGGAGGAGGAGGAAGAGTAAGAGGATGAAGAGGAGGAGGAGGAGGAGAATGACATTTTTTGAACAAAACCCGAGGCCCATCTCTCACTTGAATGCAACAAAAACCTACAGAGCCGGGCGTCGACGCAAAGCGGTCACGCTTTCTCACGCGATTAGCATGTTGTGACAATGGCGCGAGTAGCAATGTGTGTGTTGCTTGGCTGCGCCGTCTGTGTATTCCTGGCTT
>CM051004.1:11160099-11162599 GCA_027704905.1 Muraenolepis orangiensis | reverse complement strand
GAGAGAGAGAGAGAGAGGAGAGAGAGAGAGAGAGAGAGGTGGAGGGGTTAAGGAACCACAAAGCGTCTTTCTTCAGTGTTCCTCCTGATCATATCGCTCCATTCCTTGGCCATGGAGATGAAAGACCGGTCTGTAATTGGAGAGAGGGAGAGAGAGAGAGGGAGAGAGGGAGAGAGAGAGGGAGAGAAAGGGAGAGAGAGAGAGAGAGATAGAGAGAGGGGGAGAGATAGAGAGAGAGGGAGAGAGGGGGGAGAGGAGGGAGAGGGAGACAGGGAGAGAGGGAGGAGAGAGAGAGAGAGTGAGAGAGGGGGGGAGAGGGAAGCAGAGCAAGAGGGAGGAGAGCGGTGGGTGAGTAATGAGAAAGTTTGAAGGAAGAAAAGGAATGAGGAAGAGAAAGAGGGAGTGAGCCCCGTTGGAGATGATCTGCCAGAAAGTGACTTTACTTTTCTACAGTTAAAAATTAAGGAAAGGCAGCCCTCAAAGCACACACACACACACACACACACACACACACACACACACACACACACACACACACACGCCTCCCGCTGAGCGCCGGCCACTTGATTGACAGTGTCCCGGCTGTAATAACTTTCCTTTGTGAGCGGAACTCAACACTTTGTCTTCCTTGTTGACGGGGGCCCTCAGCCCCGGAGCCCCAGGGCCCCAAGGCCCCGGGGGCCCCAGCCTTGACTTATAATGACTGGCTTTTGTCCGTCTAGGAACTGTTGGAAGACCCACAACTGGCCTCTCCCCCCTGCCCCCCTCCTCCCCCCTGACATTGCAACAAGAGACCCTACACCGAAAGACCCTACACGAGAGACCCTAGACTAAGAGACCCTACACCGAGAGACCCTACACCAAGAGACCCTACACTGAGAGACCCTACACCAAGAGACCTTTCACCGAGAGACCCTACACCAAGAGACCCTACACTGAGAGACCCTACACCGAGAGACCCTACACTGAGAGACCCTACACATAGAGACCCTACACTGAGAGACCCTACACTAAGAGACCCTACACTGAGAGACCCTACACCGAGAGACCCTACACTAAGAGACCCTACACCGAGAGACCCTACACCGAGATACCCTACACCGAGAGACCCTACACTGAGAGACCCTACACCGAGAGACCCTACACTGAGAGACCCTACACCGAGAGACCCTAGACTGAGAGACCCTACACCGAGAGACCCTACACCGAGAGACCCTAAACCGAGAGACCCTACACCGAGAGACCCTACACTAAGAGACCCTACACTGAGAGACCCTACACCAAGAGACCCTACACCAAGAGACCCTACACTAAGAGACCCTATACCGAGAGACCCTACACCGAGAGACCCTACACTGAGAGACCCTACACTGAGAGACCCTACACCGAGAGACCCTACACCAAGAGACCCTACACCGAGAGACCCTACACCGAGAGACCCTACACCGAGAGACCCTACACTGAGAGACCCTACACTGAGAGACCCTACACCGAGAGACCCTACACCGAGAGACCCTACACTAAGAGACCCTACATTAAGAGACCCTATACCGAGAGACCCTACACCAAGAGACCCTACACTGAGAGACCCTACACTGAGAGACCCTACACTGAGAGACCCTACACCGTGAGACCCTACACCGAGAGACCCTACACCGAGAGACCCTACACCAGAGACCCTACACCGAGAGACCCTACACCGAGAGACCCTACACCAAGAGACCCCAAGACAGACAGACAGTCACATAAAGAGTACAAAAAGGGTGAGAGAGACAGGTGGCTTCACTAGTTGTCAACCTCTTGTACTTTAACCTGAGCACTGGTTCTGCTCTTGGAGGCTTGGTAGGAAGGAAATGCACTAATGCAATGTAATGTATTTTTGTCTATATTTTGTTATAATATATGTGTATATGTATGTATATATTATATTATGATGGCTTGTTAGGAAGGAAAACACACTTATGACTTATTTTCTAACCCTATCTTTTCTACCTGTGAAATGCACTTATTGTAAGTCCCAAAATGTAAATGTGTATAAAATGAGACGGAAAGACATATGGACAAAAAATACAGACAGACAGATGGTAAAGGTAGGAGGACAGACATACAGACTAAAAAGGTAGATCCACAGACAGATTGATTGGATCCTATATCATCCCTAATGATCAGAGCCCAATCATAAATTAGCACCGCCTGGAAGACAGATAAATGGCCTGTGCCTGAAGGTATATAAAGGCTCTCCTCTCCTCTCCTCTCCTCTCCTCTCCTCTCCTCTCCTCTCCTCTCCTCTCCTCTCCTCTCCTCTCCTCTCCTCTCCTCTCCTCTCCTCTCCTCTCCTCTCCTCTCCTCCATTATGGGGAATGTCTTCCATTATCCCAGAGGAATGTTCCCGACGGTAACACTGCGCTTATCTCTTGCTTAAATCTGCAATGCTCGGGTCTCTGGTCCACCCCCACACTGCCTCCATAAAACAGTGCAATAAAAGAGCTTTTAACCCCCA
>CM051004.1:11090099-11150099 GCA_027704905.1 Muraenolepis orangiensis | reverse complement strand
GAGTGACTACTAGACGATCATCACACATCCAACAAATCAACTCTTACACTACTCCCCAGGTCATGTCCCCCCCCCCCCCCCCCCCGCCCCCCCCCGTCCCCCTCACATGGTCGTCTCATCCGTTCCTGTCGTCCTCTTAAAAGAAAGAGCAACAACACCATGGAATGTGCCGGTCGGCCAGATCAGCAGACGCACACACACACACGCACACGGCCGCACGCACACACACGCACACACACGCACACACACGCACACACACGCACACACACGCACACACACGCACACACACGCACACACACGCACACACACGCACACACACGCACACACACGCAGACACACGCACACACACGCACACACACGCAGACACACACGCAGACACACACACAGACACAGACACACACGCACACGCACACTCACGCAGACTAAGTGGGTGTGTGGTGCATCAGCGCTGTGTCAAGTGGGGAGTAGGACGATTTTTTTTCCCAGCGCCCGTCCTTCTGTGTTCACAGGGTTTGTCCGGAGGTGTTTCGGGACGCAGAGCCGATGCCTGACGACCGACTGTCACTGTAAGAATGAAAAGTCTTTCCTTTGGCACCGTCTCGGTGTCTAAGGCTACGGGGGAAAAGGAGGATTATAGAGCGTTAAAACAGGACGCTGAAAGGCAAGATGGGGGAAACACACCCCGAAAGAGCCGTTTGTGTGTCATTCCTAAAATAGACTTGTGTTTTGAATTCAAATGGTCTGTGTTTTTTTTTATTTTTCTTTCTTTCATGCTTTGTTTTTCTTCTAATGTGCTCTTTCCTCCCTATTTCTCGGGAGCTATAATCTCCTTAATATGTTATAGATGATAAATGCTATCATTAGCCATACTTACATCTCGGGAAAAAAACGCGATACACAGCGAACCTATTTTTAACGAGGGAAAACACACAAAGTAAAAAACAACAGGAGCCCAGCATGAGTCCCTGGTGTTTAACACATTTAACGTCGGCATGTCAAGTAATTAAGTAGTTTCTGATTAATTAGACTCTAATCCACTCTGGTTCACTCCCGTAATGGCACAACAAACGCAGGGAATCCCCAAGTGAAACGGCCGATAAGGAAACCTATTGAACATTTTGCAGTTCACTATAAGAAGTGCCGCAGAAGAAATTGTGGCTAACAGGAATATAAATTGCTTCGCCGCCGCTATTAACATTCATTACATTTTCATAAAGCTTTTTTTCATAAGCTTAATTAAGGGACTAATGACGGCATGGGAGGGGGTTTGATATATTTGTCTGCATGATTTGTCTACAAGTAAGTGTACATAATTGATCCAAATTGCAGATTCACCAGTTTTGAGACTTGTTGATGTTTCTGCTATGCGTGTTGAGGGCTGAAGACACATGGAAGATAGATAGAGCATGATTAGGCATGTCATTGGGTCAACTTAGCCTTTCCAAGATGAACAATGAGATAATTGTTGCTTTGCGATCGTATTTAACAGTTTGCGGGTTCTCAAATTTGGCTCACACACAGACCGACATTGTCTAAAATAATGAATTATTTTTAAATAAAACCAGACACTAGAATGGCTTTGGAGCCAACACTAACACTGACGAAAATGAGTTCAGACTGATGTTGTTTCGCTTCATCTTATAACATTTACTTACAGTCAGAGACAAATCTCCTAAATGATGAAATTACTTCTGGATCCAGAGACAAGGGGGACTGGACGTGAGGTTTACAAGGGCGCTATTAACATTACATTCATGAAAATACTAATACATCCTGAAAGAAAATTGATAGAATCAACCTGAAAGACAGACACACCAAGAGGGACCTTTAACGTCCAACATCCTGTGGCCAGCGCATATTACATTCCCCGCGTTAGACCAAGGCGATGAGGGATTGCGGTTGTGTTTAATATTCAATGATCGGGTGAGCAAAAAGAAAAAAGAGGAAAATCTTTTACAACCCCTCACATAAGGCACTTTTATGGAGGGAAGCATAAGCTCCAATGAGGAGGCTGAGATGGATGTCAGGTTTTTAAATACACTTGAACAGCCGTTTCCTACAATCTAACATACCCTTTTCGTTCAACTTTGAATCAGAAATAAAAATAAAAGAAATACAAAGAAACCCATGTCATCTCTGGGACACTAAATGGGAAAAACCCATTTTGATTATTACTTATATTGTATTTTTACTGTCTGAACATAGTCCAACTGTCCGATACAGATTGATAACCATAGCCGTCATATGAACAAACTTATTTGCATATATATTTAACAAATATATTATAGGTTAGTGTTCGACCATTACCGTGCTTATATGTTTTACAATAGCGCTTGCTGACATTTTCACTCACCATCCGTCTTTTCAACAATTCTCAATGATAAACCGGTAAAATCAACCTGTGTCCTACTTATCTCATCTGAGCCACAAAACTTGGGGAGAATCCCATGCGCAATTTTCCCCAACTGACCTTTCATCTGAGAAGAGCCACCCCCATCTCCCCTCGTTCCCCCTGTGACACCCGGCCCAGGACCGCACCATGCTAGTGTCACGGATCACAGCATCCCAAACCCACATCACAAATACTCTCCCAGATAAAAGGCCCTGTGGGGCTGGCCCTTTTTTAACCACGTGAAGTGAACTGTATCCACCGAAAGCTCAACTCATCTTTATCTGAGAGTCAATAATAATGTGTTCTGGAGCGGAGACTCACTGTGAATATAAATAAATGTATGCAATTCAGCGGTCGGCCCGTTAGTCGGTTAATTTGATTGCCATTTAGGATTCAGTCTGTTAAAAGCATAGTGCTTTGCCATTTAGTGGCGCGTTTATTGTGTGTACAGAACACAAGGTCAAAAGGAACACTATAAAATGATGATACAATATTATGCTACAGGCCCAACACAAAAGACAAAAGCAGCCACACTGTCCATCAACTCAACATCAATGAATCCTCCCCTGTGGAATTGCTCTTTCACAATCCATCAGACAATACCCCCCTGTTCATATTGGAGCAGCGAGCGGGAGCAGTGAAGCGTTCGGCGGGGAAGCAGGACATCTTCGGGGACGGGCACAGATCCCAGATCCCCGTGGCCTGCTGTTCCTGAGAGACGTCGGCAGCCTTTAAAGATTCTTCCCCCCCACCCGCTCCGGGGTTGGAGAGATGGGCACCGGAGATACCCATTATCTACGAGCTGCTGACCTCCAACTAAAGTCACAGTCCTGGGGCCAAATCACCCACCGAACACCACCACCACCACCACCACCAACATGCTCCAATCCAACTCTTGCCACGTCTCCCCCTTCCACATACACATACACACTGAGCCAGAGGAAAGCGGGGCGGTGGTAAGGGGTGAGGGCAGGGGGAGGCGGGGAGCCAGGTCGGAGCCAAAAAGGCTGACGTGTGAATGGAGACAGATGCCTGAGCAGAAAAGAGCCATGGCATCGGTGAAGCGGAGGCCTGCTCCATCCATTCTCACACTGCGGGAGGGAGGGGTACAGCGGGAGGGAGTGGGGGAGGGAGGGAGGGAGGGAGGACAGCGGGAGGAGGGGGAGACGGCGGGATGACTGGGGGCAGCCAAGAGCCCAGGTGACGGGCGGCGGGGACAATATCTCAGCAGTGAATTCATAAAAGACGACGGCTTGTTTTGTTGTTCCTCGCATGCCCTGGGACATGAATGCAATTAGAGAACAGCTGAAAGGTCAGGACTGAACTTCTGAAGCCACTGGGGCCCTAATGTACCACTGAGGGAAACCCTACCCTACCCTATCCCCTTCTCACCCGCCATGCCGGGTCAATGGCTAAGTGTTGGGGGGACAGTTTGTCTTAACTAATACAGTTCCCTACTGGGAACATAGTCTTTAGCAGGACTTGCTGCATGAAGCAGTACAGAATAGCCTCAATACACTTTTACGTGGCCATATGTGCTTAGTGAATGCTTTGGATTACATGGGTTTTGGTTTAATCTACTTTTCCAGGACCGTATACAGTACAGTACAGGACACACACATATATATATATATATATATATATACACACTGTATAATGCTGATGTCTGGGCAAGGTGACTTTGACACTGGATTTTGCTGATATATTTCATATCTGGGATCATTAATTAGTTCTTATCGCTTCTCGTATATCGTATATCGTTTGTTGGGTGTCAATGTGATACTCTGGTACTTTACATCTGGAAAATGTGAACGTAAGATTGCGCTCATACAAAAAAAAAACCTTGACATTTTCATCAGTCAGGAAGGACAAAATGTGGTTAAAATATGCGTTGGCTTTTTTGTCTGAACCTCTCATTTGCATCCGGCAAGATATGTAAACAAGCTAATTTAGTATCTCTGGACGTTCCCTATCAGCAACACAGTCTGTCAGAGGGCCATGCCAGGGAGGGCTCCATCTTTCCCCTCATCCATAATGCAACGACTACTCTCTCTGGTTTTCTGGAGGTTTTTTTTTAGGAGATCCATCTGCTCAGAATTCTATGGGAATTAAACTAATAGTCACTCAGTTTGGGTCGTTCCAAAATGTATGGGGAGTAAACTAGAGAAACGGCTGTGACTAACATCTTCTTGGGAAGCAAGGGTCATTGGGTGTTATCGTCAATATGGTTCCTGTAAAATGTTCATGAGCATTTTGAGTGCAGAACGCACTCCACATTTTAGGAGAACTTCCCCTTATGAGGTGTGATAAACCTCAATCCGTTGTAATTTGGAGATATTTGCATACAATTGTGCACCTGATAAGCAGTTTGCCTCGAGCCATAGATTTTTTTTAATTGCTTAATCCAAATATCAAAGGTATGGACAGCTAAAAGTAGATCACTTCATCTAATTGAGGAATTTTAGTTCAGCAATGGTGTGACATTAACAGAGGTGAAAGTGAATGCAGTTCTACGATGCATGCAATTTCAGAAAAAATAACCTACATAAAGCTTTAAAAGCTTTATGTACCCTGACCCTAACAGTTTAGAAATCGGGATTCAAACTGAAATGAATTCTCCATCTGCACAGGTGTAGCCAGTTACGCACACACACACACACATACCCTTGTGTGTGTACCCTTGTACCCTGTGAACAAATTTAAATCTAAGGGTTTCAGAATCTAGATACAATCTACATATATCTACATACAAGACCTTGTGTGGACAAGGGCCACTGTACCAACTGGAATGGAAAGGTGGTGCAGCAGCAGTTTTGAAATGCCACATGGATAATATTTAGTCTGCCAATACAGTGTGCATAGGTGTGTCTATGTGTGTGTTTGTGGATGCGTGAATGTTGTATGCAAAGGTGAGTCTCTGTTTGTGTGTGTGTGTGTGTGTTTGTGTGTGCACATGCTTGCTTGCGTGTGCATGCATGCGTGTGTCTGTGTAGACGTGTGTGCGTGTGTGTGTGTGTGTGTGTGTGTGTGTGTGTGTGTGTGCTTTCCACCCAGCGTCTATCCCCGGGGCTATATTGAATTATGTCTCTGTCAGGTCCCTAAGCCCCTCCATATTTCCTCAACTCTCCTCAAGTCCACAGCAGCCCCTGGATTCAGTATCAAATTCTCCCCATGCTGGCACTCTGTGCATCTCCCCCAGGTCCCTTTAGATCTTTATCCCAGTGTCCACATCCATCCATGGCCGTGGTTGGACAATGCAGCATTTATATATATATATATATATATATATATATATATATATACAGGATATATATATATAGGGGGGGGGGTCACCACAGATAGAACATGCAGAGATCTTCATGAACCCTTCACATATAATCAATCAATGGTTAACACTGCCAGGGTCAAATTGGCTCACCGCGCTGCCGGGCCACGCAAAGTAGACTGGACCAAAGGCCCACGTGCCATGACCAAAGTCCCACGGTTCCCACCACAAAGGTGATTATGATGTGATAATAGACAGTGTCCTGTTTTTACCATTACATATCTTTATACCTGTGTGCGATTACATGGATATATGAATCTCATTTATGTACCTCTGTTAAGCACTGTTAAGCGTCCTCAAAAGGCACCATCTCAATAACACTTTACGTAGTTACTTACTATTAATCTCCATGCCCCGCTGCCCGGCTATTCTAAAACTATTTGGCTGCTTTTCCTTGGCGATCAAGTTTAATTACGGGAACGGCCAATTAGCTCTGTGAATGTGTAGATTTCCCATCATGCAATTGGTGGACCGTGGAATGCGTGGACTCGGAACGCGAGACAGATTGGCGATAGGGTTTCCGAGGCCGGCTCTATTCCATTCTTGTCTGAATCATCAATAGTAAAGGGGCTGGGAATACAAGGCAAGGTCCGATTGCTTCATCTCCTCAAATGAGGCAATTAGGAGAAAAGGCTGAATGTAGATCAGGCTCACTAGGCTTCACTATGCCAAGATGAAATGCGATGCACAAAGCGCTCGAGGCGAGGGAAGAAGGGTGGTGGGATGGAGGCGGAAGAGCAGCGAGCACAATCTATTGATTTGGTTTTCCACCCAAATGCCATCAAAAAATCCTGCCAAAATTGATCAGTGAAGGTAGCCACCTCTGCTATCAATGCAGACAGAGCCGAGCACCAGAGGGCCATGAACCCCTGAACCAACTCTGAGAGAGCTCAGGAGCAGCAGAAGGGGACCGTGATCTTGACGATGAAGCAGCCCCCGAGGCCGAGCCACAGGGTTCAGCCAGGCATGAGACGGGGAAGGGTCTGAGACTCCCTCTGTCCTTTGGGACGCTTGCTTCCGACCACTCAAGCGCTTGATATGAAACAGAACAAATCAAAGTGTAAGATCGGAGAACAATCTGAGGCGAGACAAAAGGGTCACGACTACAAAAACGATAGCATGCGTGACTGAAATATTAAGCAGACTTTTGTTCTAGATTAACTGAGGCGCCTCTTTGGGGATGACTATTATAGGCTTACTCATAGTGAAGCAGTGAATTTGTTAACTCTGTTTTGTTCTTGTTACATGGGTGTAATTTGACTAAGGATAACAATGGAAATTTGGGAATTAAGCTGTGAGCGAGTGTAATACCTTGATTGCTATGCTTAAAATTTGGATTTTGGTTGCATTTTACTGACAAAATTGAATATAATGTAAATATATATATCAAATGTTGTATCATACATTTGGACCTATTTCATCATTGGCTGTTCATCAAGAACCTCAGGCACACAATTGCTTTGTTTTAGAGGCACTTCCTAAACTCTGCTCCTACCAATGCTCTTTATCCTATTCTAAGACTTTTTTACCCTTTTTTCTGATTTAATCTCAAATGACTATACCAGTTTTAGTTTTCAAGGAACAGTGTACCACAAAAACCTTCCTTCTCTTTCACATGGTAATATGAGTGTAACTGTTAAATTAATTTAGTCAATGTCACATTAAAATACAGCTTCATGCTATTGAATGAATAATATCTGAAATAAGGCCATACGTCATTCGTAACGGACTGTGAAATGAGTGATAATGTATATGACTTGACATCAAACAAAGGCGATCAAAAAGACAATACATGGTGCCACTGGTTCCTTCTGTTTCTATCCTGACGGCAGATGGACAAATCAGAAGTTGATGATGTTCAAGGAGGGCGGGCCTTAACAGTGCTTCTATATCGGGAAAGGTTAGTTTTTTAGATAAGAGCACACCTGCTGTCCAATGCAACACATGCTTATTAAATACATAGCAGACAAGGTGGCATTGTCTGCTGTAGCAGTCGGCATGGGCTTTGCAAGACCTCATGGAAAAAAAATCTGAATTCCAAAAAGGTCTGGTAATTCTATTGGATGCAATGGACATTCCAATTGGTATTAAGTATATGTTAGTCTTTTCCTGTGTAATAAATCTGAGGTAAATTTGGTGGAGCTCAAGTAGCGAGTAGGCTCCAGTGGCAGTGGCTACATGTCTTCTTGCTATGAGCCATGAAAGTGCTCCAACATCAGTGGGAGACTAATTCCACAAATGGGAATCATGGTTACAAAGTTTGGGAGAAGAAAAGTGGTCTTGTCTCTCATTTACCTCATCGACTCATCCAAGTCCACCCTTATCCCCTTCCTGCTCTCCATTTTCTTCTTTTATAATTTTTTTTCTTCTTTTGCCGACCTGGTTAGAATAAAGGCATCCTTTCTTCTTCTGGTAGTCCATTGCTTTTGAATCCATCTCCTCCATCTCTTCCAAGACGCCCTGCTGTGTCCCCATTCCTCCTCTCCTCAGCATGGCGGGGAGAGAGAGAGAGAGAGAGAGAGAGAGAGAGAGAGAGAGAGAGAGAGAGAGAGAGAGAGAGAGAGAGAGAGAGAGAGAGAGAGAGAGAGAGTTTGGCAGAGAGTGTTTCAGCGCTTCATAAATCCATGGCTGTGTTATCCTACAGTCTCATTTATTATCCTGTTAGGTTCAGGTTAACTGTAGCCGCGCATACTGCCCTGTCCCCAGAGGGCTCTCCAAGCTGAAGGCATCCTCTTGCCTAACGCGTCCTCTAACCCATACAACATGTGGGCCATTTAGATGAGAAATCCAATGATCCAGAGTTCATTTTGATAGAGGACTTTTATTTTGAAGCCATCCGCGACCGACGTGAACTTGATACCTCCGTGTTTGTATCATAAAGCCATAAAAGTGCATTAATATATGTCTTTGCATTATATCTTTCCAGATATCCTGCAGGCCTGTTTGGGACAGGCCTGTGTGGCGTGAGATTTAGAATTGAAGCAGGGCGATGCAACGCGGCTTGTGGTGGTGATCTGTCATTCGTTTCAGGTTTTGGGTTTCAACCATAATCTAACACACACCGCCCTGTGGTCATCCCATATGGGGCCATGTGAGCCTCTAGAACCCGTAGAGAAGCTGGAAGGTCACCAGGAGCAAGGTCACTCCAAACGACTTGTTACGACTCATTGCTCATTGACCTGAGCCTTGCTCTCAGCCTGGCAATGCTAAACATGTATGTGTTTGTGGATGTATAAATGCCTAGTGGATTATGTTCCTGGCACATTATTAAAAGAACATGAAATGAAATAACCATTGTCTATACACTGCAGGATCCCCACGTTTTAAGAAATGTGAAATAAATGTGATTTTAAACCAGATCAGTTGAACATCTGCTGACTGAATTTTGTATAATATTGTGTTATGGTATGCATGTGTGATATGTGATCCATGTTGTAGTGTATGTATCATGCATTTTGTAACCGCCTTCCAGGGACTACGGCCAAAACGTAGCCTTTTGGCATTAATGCAAAAACGAAATGTATATTGATTGCGCACTGCCCCTTTTAAATAAATGAATACAAGATACATAAATAATAATATAATAATAATAATAATATAATAATAATAATAATAATAAGAATAATAATGGAGAGTTGGGTATTTAGATTAGATTTATTGTCATTTCAAATAGGCTATGACTGGGAAATTGTCACAGCATTAAATATATATAGGTTATATACATAGTGTGATATATATATAATATATATATATAATGTAAGAGAGGCAAGTACAGGAAAGGAAAGGCTGGGATGAATGAATAGAGTCTTACAGAGAGGAACATTATAATTCTTCCAGAAAAGCAACACCTAGTCCTGAGTTCCCTAGTTCACACTGTGGCGGGAGCAGAGTTGGATGGGCTTGGCTCCCAGACTCCAACAGTCTGGAGGTGGCGCTGACGGTGTTGAAGGCCGGCGCAGATGAAAGAGCATTTCAACAGGGAGGACAAAGGATCAGATACATATCAGACACGGCCCTCTCCTCCCCATTCATTCATTCATTCATTCATTCATTCATTCATTCATTCATTCATTCATTCATTCATTCATTCATTCACAGAGGAGTTGGATCAGGTAAATCAACCCCAGGGTTCACCATATGTGGTTGAAGGACACAGCCATGTGTTTGGTTACGGTGGAGAAACGTTCTTCCAATGGTTTAGGGAACATCACGTTAGGAGGTCCGGGCAAAGACTTTTTCTTTTTTTTCTGTTTTAGTTTTGTTTTTCGATAAACAATCATCGTGAGTGTCAAAGACATCATCACTCCACCGATGGGCGCTATGGAAACCCTCTGGCCTAACAACCAATCAAAACAAGTTGTCGTCCACCTCCACCACGTATTCTGCCAGCGGATGAATAATCGCGCCAAGGATGTTTACGTTCACATTTGTTATTTAAACATGTCATATTGCCAAAATGACCGGTACGGGGGGAAAAGTTTGGTCCAAGTTTGATTAGTTTCCAATTATTTTGTTCTCTCTCTCTCTCTCTCTCTCTCTCTCTCTCTCTCTCTCTCTCTCTCTCTCTCTCTCTCTCTCTCTCTCTCTCTCTCTCTCTCTCTCTCTCTCTCTCTCTCTCTCTCTCTCCGTGTCAACCTAAAACCCTGGAGCCAGAGTGCAGACCATGCAGGGCCGTTCTCACACCCCAGGGTCCTGGAGAGAGAGAGAGTCATGGAGCCGCGGTACTTGGCAGGGCCACGCGTCTTCCCTCCCTCGGCTGCCTGGGCGACTGGGGTCTGTCTGTAGTGCGTCCAGGACCACAGCCCTGTCAATACTGTCAGAAGCCCTGCTGACTCGGGACAAAGTGCTGCGCCGTGTGTGCCTGTGTGCCTTCGTGTTTGAGTGTGTGTCTGAGTGTGTCTGTTGTGTCTGTGGGTTGTGGGATAACCGTTGCCCGGGGTTTCTATGAGACACACTAGGGAACAGGGCTCTACCTAAACTGTAGCACACGACAATGAGTAAATTAAAAAAAGGTTTTCTAGTGTAATGTGTTGCATTTTAATTAGGAAATAGTCATTATTTGCATTAAGAGTGTGAGAGAAATAGAGGTCTCTGTGAATGTTTGTATATTTGTGTGTGTGTGTGTGTGTGTGTGTGTGCATGTGTGTGTGTTGAACTCAATGCATGTGTGTGTGTGTGTGTGTGTGTGTATATTTAACTCAATGTAGTGTGAAATAGTGTGTATATATATATACAGTTTTTGTATGGCAATTTATTAAAGCGGTTGATTTTGTTTTCAATAATTTATATTTTTCAATTGTTTGTAAGAGCGTCATGAGGATTGCTACACAATTGTGTTAAACTTGTGAATGACAATAGAGGCATTCTGATTCTGATTCTGATTCTGGTTTGACAGCGGTCGATCACCTTTGTTGTTGTCCTGGGATTTAATGAATGATCGGCTGTAAATAAACGCAATTACCGAGCACCATAAAAATAGCATTTGGGGATTTTTTTTGCCCCTCTACAAATGAAAGAAATAGCACATTTTCTAAAAACGTGAAGATACTTCCAAATTCATCTGTGACCCAGTTGTTCAGAGCAGTGCAGTTTTTCAAACTTCAAAGGCAAACTCAACCAACTTCAACCAACTTCTAAACTTTCTTGCGTTCCATTGACTTCCCAGTCAGTGCGTGTCTCAAGGTAAATACTGTTGTGGATCTGCATTGTCGTCTGCTGGGCTTGCACTTAGCAGTCTCTCAGAGTGCCCGTGTTTTGTTTTTCTCTGTCACACAGCACAAAATATGAGACTTTTTAGGGCATTCACCGTCACACTTTTTTTTTCCCCACAATGATTTTAATTGGATTTTCAACCCAAAACGCAGGCCCGATAATCTTGTCATTTTGAAGCTGTACACCAAAGGAGCCTTTTCCACAGACAAAGGGGCTCAGGCGGAGCACTTTCAAATGACACACACCATCATTTCACAAGATATCAATAATGCTCTTAGCCCTTTTGTGAGACTGCACACTCCTGGGTAGACAAAAGAGCCGTCCTGTACATCAAAACTCAAGAGTGTTGACTGAAAAGTTGTCTGGTAATGACTCCAAAGACATGCGGACGCAAGGGGACAGACAGGTAAGGTATTTCAGAGTCAACGTCGGCAACCGGGGCAGGAGAAGGTGGCACAACCGAGGCAATTCTGTGGCCTTGTGGAACGTGTCTCATAATATGCCGTGTTGTTCCAGGTTTGACACCTGAACAACCCCGGCTGACGACAAAGAGCCTTTGAGCCAAACACTCAAACACCAAATTCAAAATAACCATGAGTACCCACATTCAAATACTTCGTATTTGCAAAAAAGGTGTATTTACTTATTGTTTTCAGAGAAAATGTATTTATGTTATTATTTAAAAACAATGTAAGTCAAGATTTTTTGTGGGTGAGGGTTTTGTGTGGATAAGTTAACCGTGATGGATGGTTAATAGATGTTTTTTTTTCTAGGTAGCAACATAAAACTTATTCACTCACTTGCTCGGACGCACGCTTGACCTGCTCGTTGTGTTTATCGCATACCACAAGGTACTTAAACGCACGTTGTTTGTTAATCAGCAACCTATATCTAATTGTAATTAGCATGCTCAGAGATGCTATCGGCAGCCGTCAAATGGGCCCTTTGTTGGGTCAGGAGTGGGGAGTCCAGAGGGCCCCTGATCAACAACCCTGATTACCCGCATTCTAAACCTCAAGTCAGGAACGCTGAGCAACAACAAGGTGGCGGGGCAGTCTGGTCTAGTGGGATGGGTGTTTGACTCCTGGGTGAAAGGTTCCTGGATGTCTACAGCCTAACTTGTGGACATCCTTTGCCATGCATGCTCATTACCTCCGTCATCGAAGATGGACTGGAGATTAAGTTTTTGCCCCCATTTAGTTTGACTGTTAGCAAGATAACTCAAAAAGAAATGTACGGAATTGGACACAACTTGGTGGATAGTTTGCCTATGGGCCAAGGAAGTGTTAATTAGATTTTGGTGCAGATCCAGACCGGAATCTGGATCCAGGGGACTTTTTGGTGTTGCGGAGGTATGTTCTCTACTGAGGGCTCTCTAGTTAATAACATAGATAGCTGTGGAATAAAAAACGTCTGATAAATGACTTAGAGTAAAATCGGGAACAAGAGAGCAGGAAATGAGGTCTTTAAGAGACGGTAAACACGGGCGACCGATGCTCACCACGTCCCATCCCTTGGCCCGGGTCTGTGGTGCCGACACCCCGGCCGGAGATCGGACCATCCGCGTCTCGATCCGCTGCTTTCTCTCCTTTGTGCTCAGGGGTTATCTGCTTCATCAAACAGAGCCAGGAGAACCATCTCCCCCTCCCACCCACCCCCGGGTACCGGTCCAGATGGCATCTTGCCTTCCCTCACATACACACACACACACACACACACACACACACACACACACACCACACACACACACACACACACACACACACACACACACACACACACCACACACACACACACACACACACACACACACACACACACACACACACCACACACACACACACACACTGATTGACTGACTGACTGGTCATCTCCGCTGGGCAGCTCTGGCGGTGCTTGGCCCCGCTGACCAGTCCACTCTGCCAGCCAGCAGCGCAGGGGGCACACAGGGCGCAACATGATAGATGTAATCTACTTCCAGCGGCCGCCCATTGGTCTGCAGTCTCTACGCCATTCATCAACTAAATGAATCGAAACCACGGGTTGCCTTAACTGGATTTATATTCGGTCGGGGGTAGCCTTGTTGTTGTTGAACCTTGTGGAAACGCATGAGAGGGAAAGAGCTCGCCTCTCTCGTTTCAGTAGGATGCCGTGTCTGGACTGAAATTTAATTTGCACTAATAGATTTTCACAACACACAAAAACCCTTTTGTGGAGAGAAAAACCCAAACCGTGAATGTATTTTGGCTCATCAGGCGAAGACACAGGGAGGTCAGTGGGAAAGGGGAGGCTAAATGAGCAGTAGAGAAGGGAACCAGACCAGAAGCGCTTCAGCGCATACGGTTGTCCTTGATGGGGAGCAACAAGGAATAAGCTTTTAGAATAATCAGCATAATGAGAGCTAGGGCTTCTTCAAGTACTGTAGTTAAATGAAAATAGTGCCTCACAAACCTCAAATACCGCGATAACAACGCAAAATGGAGTTGGTCAAATCATATTCACACCTTGCCTGACCACAGATTCATGGGACGTAAAGACATGGTAATTATTATCATGTTACTGCTATAACACCGTCGGTAAGGTGAGCAACAATCGCAAGCCGCCTTTGAACATCTTTTGCGTCATCGTATCGGGCCTGAGCATTATCAAGAACAAACGCTGATTCACAGTTTCCCCTCAGAGGACAAGGAGTCGTCGAAAACCACTGTCCACAAGCCCCACAATGTGTGCAGACAATAAACACTCCCCTTGGCTTGAAATCACACATGTGGTCCGGCTGGCAGGACAGAGACAGTTGTCTGTGTTGGTAATGTCTCCGAAGACAGAGCCGAGTGTGTGTGTGTGCATGCGTGTGTGTGTGTGTGTGTGTGTGTGTGTCTGTCTGTATGCTTTTATATGCATTTGTGTGTGCATCTGTGTGTGTGTGTGTGTGTGTGTGTGTGTGTGTGTGTGTGTGTGTGTGTGTGTGTGTGTGTGTGGTGTGTGTGTGTGTGTGTGTGTGTGTGTGTGTGTGTCATAAGGGCAAGTGATGACAAACAATGGCAAATTAGACTGAAGGCCCCCCTCTGATCTCCTCGCCATGCCAACAGAGGTTCAGAGGTAAGCACACACACACACACACACACACACACACACACACACACACACACACACACACACACACACACACACACACACACACACACACACACACACACACACACACACACACACACACACACACACACACACACACACACACACACACACACACACACACACACACACACACACACACACACACACAGAGCACCCCTTCCTCTGTCTATACACACCGAGAAGCAGACAGACACATCACAGCTATCACTGTGGCTTTCTTCACAAAGGAAAGTATACTTACAATGTGGAAGTGTTTGATGGAGAGTGAACACATTGTGAAAGCAAATTCAAGAAAAAGCATCTGGAAAAACTAACCATACAAAAAAAAGCACAATTCAAGGGCTGTTAGACGCTTATTTAGGGCTATTAGTTTTCCGTAGTGTTGTGCTTGCAAATAGGCCAATTGAATGACTATTTTTAACAATGTTATGTTGATTCTTAGTTTACAATATTTATTACATTTAGAAATTGAACAGTGACCTTCTGTCAGTGTTCTAGATGGCAAAGCTACATAAAAAAGGGGAAATTGGCATGCTTAAAAACATTATTTTTATGAATCTAAAAAACTGTATTGTATTAACATCTCACTTGAAACCAGAGGGTCACCAGAGAGAGATCGAGATGGAGAGAGAGAGCGATAGAGAGAGAGAGAGAGAGGGGGGGGGGGGGGGGGGTATGCACACTGGCCGAGCTACTCTTGGCTCATCTGGTCACGGCCATTATCCTGCTAACAGGATTATCCTCTGACTCTCTCCTCTTTTCCTCCCCCACGGTGAAATATGTCTCACAGTGCTCCATCTCTGTCCATCGGACCCCCCAAACTACAAACCAAAGATGTCAGGGTGTGGGGGTTGGGGGGGGTGGGGGAGGGGTGGGGGATGGGGGAGGGGTGGGGGGGGGTGGGGGTCGGTTTGGACTCCATGAGGAGGTATCAGTGAACCCTGCAGCTCATCTACTGTGGGACATTCTCCCTAATGGCGGGTTGATGTAGCAGTGGATGGCGTGGCATTTCCACACACCGTTAAGAGGATGAAAGTCAGGGAAGGTTTGGGATTCCAAGTCAAAACACAGCAGATCAAAGTGTGTTGTGAATACTTGGTATCTTCTTGGATGCTTCGTCTTTGACTTTTAGATGATGGAATATGTTTAGAGTCTCGAGCCAAGCACACGCATTTGTGTAGCTGTGTAAATAGAAACAAAACCTTAAATTACCGCTGCTCTGACTCAAAATCGTAACCTTTTTGACTACACTCACTATTGCGAAAATGTGTTCTTGATTATTCGTGCGTTTTTGCAGAGATTATGAAAATACATTTGTGTTGTGAAATTGTGCTGTGCTGAGGTCATGTCAGATGTATAAAGTCATCTGATTCTACTGGCCTATCATTTCTCAAATATTATTAAAAATGTTTCTAAATAACATAAAATAAATCGCTTTTTTACAGCACATACCCGCACTGGGATGTCGCTAGGTTTGGAAAATAATGAAATCAATAGCAGATGCATCTCTGGTTGCAAGTATAATTTCCTTTGAGACAGAGAGCTCGATGTGTACTTTTGGCTGCTAACTTGCTGTAGTATCTTTGCATTCATGAGAAATTAAATGAATAAATAAAACATTTATTGAGGTGGTAGGCGAGACACCTCAAATACACAGAAATATTCTACGTGGTTTTACAAAAGAAGCATATCCAACAATTGAACGCCCAGCACTTCACCTCTTTTTAAGGGGGAAGTTGGCAGCAGACTCCCAAGCAAGAAAAACCTGCTATGATGCAAAGAATAGCAATTATTACTGCTAGTAGAGAGGAGTTGCTGTCTTAACTGCCACACAGTCAGCAATCTGACTTCTTCTTCTTCTTCTGTTTGTAAGCTAGAGGTAAATAAAATGACTGGGTTGTCACACAACAGACTCATGTTACTCTTTTTTGATTGCTCATCTTCTTCTTTGGGAAACGGTTTCAATGATTGAACGAGCTGGTGTCATATTGACGGACAAATCGGACAGGGCATGTCCATCTCGGTTCACCGGCATAGTAGCCATCTATCTGTGCTTTAAAACACAGGAATTTGTTTACACGACTTCTCTTGAAACCTGCCACGAGTTAGTTGCTGCTTCCCTCCGTCAAACGAGCGGCTATTCCGCCACCGACTGCTCTTATATTTCAAGGTAGGTTCAAGGCTATTTAAAGGCACGGTGACCTCCTCAGGACATTCTTACTCACTTAACTGGCCACGGGGGAACCGTGAATCCATCTTGGCCTAATGGATTTAAGAATCCCGCTTTCCCGCCTCGGTGATAAATGACTCGGAATGGACGGCTAAAGTATCACTCTCCGTGGCGCGCGTGCCTCCATTCATTCCGATAAGAATCATAAAAGCCCGGGGGAAGTTCGCCTGGCTTGGGTCAATATCCTGTTCGAGCGGCCATTAAAGCGCGCGCGACAATGGATGCTAATACCGTCAAGGTGTACTTCCATCCTTCTGTCATTGGTTTCATCCTCAAGGTGAATTACAAATGGTGGTCGGGGGCCGCTGTGTTTAGCCCCCATGTCCGCCACTGCCGCCGCCACCGGGAGATAGCGATGAGGAAGGGAATGACGCAATCAATCAGTGGTCAGAATGAGCATGTATGGCCGTCCGTCAGGGGAAGCCCCCGCCATTTAGATACACAAGACACAAGAACCCGCCGTTTGTAATTTTGTGATAACACAGACTCCATCAGACGTGGGCACGGCTAGATTACAAAATGGATCTTGTCACGTAATGGATTGTGGGTGGTGGGCGATGAGGGGGGGTTACTGGACGAGCACATGGGCACCTTTTGAGTGTGCACGTGGAATTGAACAATCCATATTCCTTTCAACGCTTTTGAACATAATAGGATTAGGGAATATGTCGTTAACGTGACACGCTTCACACGTTTTGTATTTCATTGGCGCTGATTGTATTATTTATGTATGATGAGAAACAATGCATTGTTTTGCTGCAAAGCTGTTAAAAGTGGCGAAGATTGGGAACAGCATCTTATCCACTCTGGTCCTCAGCACCTCAAGGCTGCTGCCTTAGTCCCAGGCTGTACTCACTGTACACACATGACTTTACTGCCACGCACAGCAAAAATCGGATTATCAAGTTTGCAGACGACATAACATCATCCATATTACATTACACTATCATACTTTTGCTGGACTTTCTGGAATCATTACAGTTGTTGCACTGTTTTGCACTGTCCTGCACTGTATTCATGATGCTGCTGCACTACTAGAACTTGAAAATGCTTTTCATTGCTTTTTTCACAATTCAACACATATATGTATATATCAGTATATATCAACGTATATATCGGTCACTTTATTGTTCTTTTTATTGTTCTTTTTATTGTGTACAGCATTGTTATAGTAAAGTGTTGTATAGTTTAGGTATAGTACATAGTATGGCATATAGTGTTAAATTGTAGGGAATTCATACCGCGGGAGGGAATGGCGAGTAAGCATTCCATTGTACTTGCACTGCATATGGCAAATAACAATCTTGAATCTTGAGTCTTGAATGCACATGAGAAGTCACACAGGTATTGTGTCAGTATAAAGATGACTAACACGAAACCCCACACTGTGATTTGATGATGCAACAGTTCCCTTATTATTCTCCCAAACCCCGGAGAAGCTCAACAGGCCCGTCTCACAGAACGCTGACACGTCATTTGACGGACGTGTTTTGGAGACTCGACTTGGATTTGCCGTGCGGCGACGGATGTTTTGACATGACCCCGATTACCTGCGGAGGAGATCTGTGAGGTCCCGCCGTCTGCTGGAGATACGATCGGCACACCTGCTGCCCGGGTCAGTGCGCCTGTGTGGTAGCAGCATGCTGTAACAGGACCCTGTTTATCCCCACGGGTTTTAGTTATTAACTCACCTTGGACGGTTTACATGGTGCGGTTTTTAAACCATGCCTGATTGGAGATGGTGAGAAGCATTGGTGATTGTGATGATGATCACCACTGGAAGACCAAAGCTACATCGCTACATCCCATGAAGACAGCTTCTGGGGTATTCGCCGTATGTATCATACGCTTTAACCATGTGTTCAAGCGTGGTTCATCTGGGCCAGTTGGACGGCAAGGACGGAAGTAGCATTTCCACATCAAAAGAAAACGTAGACATCGTGAGTTCAATATATTTTAACCGTAACCAGCCCACGTATAATGCAAAAGCATCGTAAATACGAGGTCATGTGCTGTTCAAATGTGCAGGGCTTAGCCCGCTGAGGGATTGGCAGCAGCGTGCAGTCCTGTTACTTCCAAGCCATTGTGGACGATATTGAGGCGTGGTGAGGGGCATTAGCAAAATGGAAGGTTTCCAGTGACAGCGAGACATCTCGGGAGGAAGTCGCAATGAACCCTCGCGTCTCTGACCTTATCTGGCCAAGCCATGCCCAGGATCCAATTCAGGCAAATGCAGAGTAAGCACAGGAGCAGGCATTCATAGTAGTATTTTGCATCCCCCCCACCCCACACACACACGCACACACACCAACCCCCCTTCGCCTGATCAACTCACAACCACATGGCGTCTGCAGGAGGGCGATGTGTTGGGATTTGCTCACATGACGGCGAGGATTAAAAGAAGAAAAGAAAACCCTCAGGGGGGGGTGGACGTGAAGGAAATGGCCCCGGGGGTTCTGGGCTTCGCTGGTGGAGCTCCATCATGAAGACAACCCCCCTCCCCCTAACCCCAACCACCCACCTTACCCTAAAGCTCCACTCGGTACCCCATTCCTCCATGCAGCTTCCATCCTTATCCCCCCACCACCCCGGTATGAACTCAATTCAATCAGCATCTCTTCACAGTCGTTCCCGCGGGAAGAAAAACCCCAGTGTTCTTTAAACAGGTAGAGCGAAACGCACTGAGCATTAAGGACTGTTTTTTTGTAAATTGTGTTTAAAAAAAATGAAAAGAAAAGGAGAAAAAAGGGGTATTTTTCCGATACCCCTGACTCCCTATTATCTCCACCCGCGTCTGCCTGGTTCCTCCACAACCTCCAGCTGTCTTAATGCAGTTACACACCACATTCCACTGCAGCCAGGGGGATAAGTCCAGCCTCAGGCCTTTGACTGAGTAAAGGTGTGTGTGAGATTGTGCACGTGTGTGTGTGTGTGTGTGTGTGTGTGTGTGTGTGTGTGTGTGTGTGTGTGTAAGTCTGTGCCTGTGCATGTTGTACTTTACTTTGAATTAATAAAGTTGGATTGTGTTTGTGTACATGTGTGTTTGTATGTGTGTATGTGTGTGTGTGTGTGTGTGTGTGAGTGTGTGCGCCTTTGTGCATGCGGGCACACACACACAAAGACCTAGACACATGCATGCACATGCACGCACGCACACACACACACACACACACACACACACACACACACACACACATGTGTGTGTGTGTGTGTGTGTGTGTGTGTGTGTGTGCGTGTGTGCACATGTGTCTAAGTGTGTGTGTGTGTGTGTGTGTGTGTGTGCATGTGTGCGCATGTGTCTAAGTGTGTGTGTGTGTGTGTGCACGTGTGTGTGTGTGTGTGTGTGTGTGTGTGTGTGTGTGTGTGTGTGTGTGTGTGTGCGTGCGTGTGGTGTGTGTGTGTGTGTGTGTGTGTGTGTGTGTGTGTGTGTGTGTGTGTGTGTGTGTGTGTGTGTGTGGTGTGTGTTGTGTGTGTGTGTGTGTGTGTGTTTGAAGCATTTCATTTAAATCCCTCAGACCCTGTACCTCCCTATCTCCCTCCACAGTATCTTAAGCCACAGTATCTCACTGCAGGGGCAGCTCGGGGTGCAGCCATGTGTGTGTATGTGTGAATGTGTTTGTGTGTCCTCATGTTTAAAGGCCCATTTCTGCCTGCCTGTATTTGTGTGTATGTATATATAAAAAAAGATAGATATACTGTATATATATTTATTTATATATATATATATATATATATATATATATATATGGGTATAGAAGGAACAGGCCTGAAGGCCTCTAGCAATACGACCGGCTCCTGCACATATCCCGTGATATACGCTGACAGGAGGACTTAATATGCTCCTCCGAGGTCAACATTACAACAATGAAAAAGCTTTTAAGGTTGAAGCGAGTGGTAAATCCTCACACACACACACACACACAACTATGTGGATAGCTTTAATAAATGTAGCAGATGCACCAGTTGAAAGTTTAAACCAGATAGGGGGGATAGGGGGGTGCTCACTCCCCCGGGACAGCGGGACAGGCATCCTGCGCCGCGGAAACCTTATAAGGACGGGTGATGCAGATTACTGCCAACAGGTATATGGGTTTTGGTAGTTGCCCCTTGACCAGTGCACGGCACTCCTCTTACACTGGGAGCAGTTGGCTTTATATTAAAGCTGCAAATCTTGTGGAAACGCGATCCGCCGAGATGTCAGTCTGCCCCCAGGTTTTTTTTTTGCCTCTAGCTTTTTTTTGCCTCCAGGTCCATTTCCTGTCTGAGACAAGACGTCGTTCACTCTTTTCATTGCTTTTGGTTTTTGTTTTTTTTACCGAGCCGGAGAGTGTTCCTTTTGTAGAAAGCTTTCTTAGACTTTAATTGTTCTCTTAAGTTGGTGGATGTTGCCTCTGCCCTTCTAACAAACAGCGAGATGCACGTCACTCGTGTGTAAGCAGCCCTTTGGCCTGGAGCACACACACACACACACACACACACACACACACACACACACACACACACACACACACACACACACACACACACACACACACAGCAGCAAAAGTAACCAAACATAAATAAACAAAACAAGACTAAAGATACAAAACACACACACACACACACACACATATATATATATATATGTGTGTGTGTTTATATATACAATATATATATATATATTCTTACACACACACACAGACCAACTCCACACACACACACACACACACACAACACACACCACTCACTCACTCACAGCTGTTTCTTCCAGTGGGGACTCAGTAACTTCTCCCTCTGGGTGTCTCCTATGGTTTTCTGATGCCTCACATGCACTGCTCCCATGCGGTTGTCATGTGACCAAAAGGTCATCACTCGTGGCCAAAAAACCCTCAGAAAGGGTCCAGCCGGAGCACACTCCTACAAACCCCCCCCCCACCCCCCCAAAAAAAAAGACCTTAGTGGAGCTGGAGAGAGTTTATACGAAATGTGATAAGGGCCCGTCATATCCTTACAGGGATGCAGATGTCAGCCATTGGCGGGGGTTAAAGCTCCAGACAAGGGAACATCCGCTACACGAGAACCAGGCTGTTGGTGTTTGGACACTGGAATGAGGGGAAGGATGAGATTTATGATCGGGGGGGGTGGGGTGGGGGGTTGAGGACGAGGGAAGCGTCTGCATCAACCCCTGCGCTACCGCCCTGTAGTTGAGAGGCTCACGGTGCGTGGTACACTAAACAACACACACACACACACACACACACACACTGACCGACGCATACCACGGGAACGTACGCTAGCCGGCTTCACACCGAAGGGGAGCACACCTACAGTCGGACGCAGACGAAAGTGTGTGAGGAAAAAATGGAACAGTATTTTCTCGGGGGGGGGGGGGGCTCGCGCACACACACAGATAGTTAATCTCTTGCACACAATCTGTGTGTTACAACATTTTCCCCCGTAAACAGACATATTTCTGTCTGATTTGACCATAACCAGGCTGTAACCGGCTGTTGTATAGAGGCTGGAATGTGTGGGAATTATAAATAAGTCACAAATTAAGATTAAAATGTTTGCACAACGGCTGATAATCTTTTTTTTTGGAAACGTTAATTTGTAGTTTTTATACTATATCACCGGTTTGGGTGGTCAATTCCTAGTCATAAAGCCATCAAACTGCCAACAAACTGCCAACAAACTGTAAAACTGTATCACAACTACCTACCTCTCTATACTTTACATATTTATTAATAAGATACCTGTATACTGTACATGCCATATATATTTAAATCTGTTGATAGAACTGCCCCTACTCCTGTATATACATATACATTTATATATCCCATACATTTACTGTATATATGCTCAATTGTATATACATTTACATTTATATATTTTTATCCTGCTTTCAATAATTGCATACCCCTGATCACCTGTTAAATACTCCCTTACCTGTATATACAGATACCTATTATTATGCTCATATCACATTTAATACCTAGACTGTCTTTTAACCTGTACATTTAAACTGTAAATTATATTATATTGTCATGCACTTTACTGCAACATTTACACTCTGGTTAGATGCTAAATAATTTTCGCTGTACTGTACTTGTGCTGTGCAATGACAGTACATTTTAATCTAATCTAATCTAATCAAAAGGTAACTCAATTGTTATCAATTATGTTGACGTTCGCCACAATGCAACCCCTAACTGTAGCTACCTGTATATAACACTCCAATGGATACATTTGCATGCATGCACGGCCCTTCCAGTTTGAATGTGTCTCTCTCCATCAAGTGGGGCCTGAGGAATGCTGATCTCCCCTGTGTTCCCCTCTCCCAGCCTCATCACCTGTCCGCCCACACGTGCAAGATAGTGTTCTGCACACCGGCCCCATGTGTGTGTGAGTGTCTGCGGACAGGAGGGTCACGATAGGCTCCTCCCCCTGGTCATTGTTCTGCCGTCCACCTTTCTGCCCCCCATTTCATCACACGCATTTTTCTACTCTATAAAAACCCCATTTGTGGCTGGTACCCCCATCCACCTCCCCCCACCCCTCCACCCCACCCACTCCTCCCCCCCGCCCCCCCCCCCCCCCCCGTATACTTGCTCGCTCGCTGCTCTACCGAACCAGGAGGCTGTTAACGTCAGGTTAAGTTATTGATTTGCATAAACCTTTATCACCGCCACACAGCTCCCTAATGGCTTTACAAACCCACACTTCACAGAGGGAAGGGTTTGGCCACGCCTCCTAGCTCTAATATGGACCTGAACTCTGGGGAAGGCAAAGTCGTGTAAATCATAAGACGAAGGAAGAGGAGAACCCTTGGAAAAAGGGACTTAGGGGAAGGGATTTCACTTCGCTGCGTGCCAAGCAGGAAGTGGGGGGGAAACATATATATATATATATCAACAGACGATATAATAAAAATGTATAATGAAGGTATTTTCATCCTGACGCAAGGCATTTTTTATTTAGTCTATTGACTCTCCATTATCACACATGCTGCTGTTGTGCACACGATGTGTCACGTTACTCCCCTTTTGAATGATCACATCCTTCCCTGAGAAGAAGCAGTGAGCAATCTGTCGCTGGTTTCCCTGCTCCTTTTTGAACAATGCAGTGTACTCTCCAAGCCAGGGGAGGAAACTTAAATAAATGGACTTACTGTATTAGACATGGAAGATGTGCATGTGTTCTGTTAGCAGTTTGATTGTGTGTGTGTGTCACAATGAATTAAAATGAAAGCAACTTGGAACTTCCAGAGTCTTTTAAAGGGAGGGAAAATACGGAAAGATGGATTTTGGAAATTGGGAGCAAAGGGAGTGATCGGAGGAGTTGGAGGAATATCGGGGCTAGCATGTTTAAATATGATTAATTGTGTTGAATTTGGGTTGGCTGACAATCTTTCAAAGTAGCTAACGAACAATAAGAGGAGGAAGAGAGGCCCTAGCGGGACCACGTGGGAAGGACAGATGGGGAACAGGTGCACAGAACAAAATAGGTTTTCCCCTCCATTTTAGTCAATGTTATTTACAGAGATCTCGCCGAGATGGAGGCATCCAGGTTCAGCCCGAGTTCGGCACGTCTGGTGCGAGCCGGTCTGGCTTACTCAAGCTTTTTAAGGTCTGGTTCGCCGTACGCCTCAGCTGTGCGCGTGTGTTTACAGTGTACTTCGTCAAAGCTATAAACCCAACACGGCGTCCATGTGACAGTGTGAAACTTGGCAGGATTCGACTCACGGATATTTTGGCAGCTGTATGTGGAAACAAAGGCAGGTAGAGTACAGTCGGCTGAGCAGTAAAGTGGCGACGGCTAGTTGTTTTGGGTGTGTGTGTGCGGTGGCCATGGACCTACATGTGAATACACAAGTTACCTGACAGCTGTGTAACCCAGCGTCTAAAACACACAACACACACACATACATACATACATACATACACACACACACACACACACACAAACACAGGCACACACAATTGCCCTCTGACCCATAAACGTGGAGTCGTAGTCTTTGGTCCGGGCGGTACATTGACACCGCGGTGATGTGATGCTCAATGTGCAGCGACCCAGTGAGGTTCCAGGAGACACACGGCGCTACAGTGTTTAAACACACAGGGGGGACAGAAATGGACAATTTCTCAGTCGGCTGCACACCCACATATTCCTCATGTGTGCATCCCGTGAGCCCGTGTCACTACCCGGCAACCGCGCGTTGGCGGCTATAAGAGACAGGCAATTTAGCAAAGGAAAGAAAACAAAATAAGCTATTCCGTGAGGGCTGAATATGGTCGTCTTCGTGTTGGTACAGGTTTGGGGGTTTTCTGATATTGTGTCCTTGTTTTCGGATTTTATTCCGTCGCTCATTGTTTACCCTGGAATGTTGAGCGGCCACAACCGACTGAAATTTAAGGAGACCTTTTGGTTTATAGTAGCAATTGCCAGGCAGAGGAAACCTGATCTAAACAACCTTTTAAGGCAGGTACAAACACATTTTGCAACCTGTGTTGTACCTTCCCCAAGAGCTTCACGGGATTACACCCAAATGCATGTGTAGTTAATATACTTTGGCTTGGGCCTATCCACAGTTTACCTGTTGTTACATGCCCCAGGGTGCTATGTATGGGCATTGCTGCAAGCGTTGAGGACCAGACCTGCCTGCCTTTAAGACTCTACTCTAATCCACCTTGTGTGGGATGCCTGGGTCTCCATGAGCCACAAGGGTTCAAATCCTTAACAAATACCAACATAAGAAGCTTGTGAAACAGCCTTGAGGTGCGATGAATTCCAGAGTTTGTGAGATAGCATTAAAAAAACACATCAGATTTTTTGGAATATTTAGAACAGTTAATGACCTGCAACAGCTTGCATAGTTTAATGCAATGTATGTTAGAAATTAGTCACTTATGTCACAATTTTCACACATACATCAACTGCACTAGCCTGTCCTACCAACAGCAAAACTCCACTTCGTCAATCATTAATGAACACACACACACACACACACACACACACACACACACACACACACACACACACACACACACACACACACACACACACACACACACACACACACACACACACACACACACATACACACACACACACACACACACACTCACACACACACACACCGGCTGGCCGGCTCCAAGGTGCTTACTGCAGCGAGTGAGAAGCTTCCACATGGTCTGTCCTGCAGATAAGCTCCAGAGAATTCCCTGTTCATCTTATCTCAACGAGACTGGAAATAGCGCAGAGCAGCACACCTCACACTGTGTGTGTGTGTGTGTGTGTGTGTGTGTGTGTGTGTCCACTCATCTCAGCCGACACGTCAACACAGGTCCATCACTAACGGCACGTCCTCCCTCTGTCTGTCCTGTTCCTCTCCCCATCTTCCTCTGTGTATTTCAATCTTGAAGCGGCTCTCGCTTTGCACAATCACAGCGTCATTATGTTAAGATAAGAGGCTAATCTAGAGTGGTTCGGGTGTCAGACTCCCGGCCAAAATGTTCTGAGTTTCCATGGCCGGTGTCCACGGCCTACCTGAAGGCTCCAGCACAACGCTCATAGTGCCCTGCTCATTAACGCTGTGTCCGAATCCACTGTGAGCGGCTTTGGATAAAAGTGTCTTTGAATAAATGTGTCTTTGAATAAAAGTGTCTTTGGATAAAGTGTCTTGGATAAAAGCAATAGAGAACGCATCCATATCGATGACATTTGCGCATGTAAGTCATGTATTGTGACGTGTTAATCAAACAGCATGTGATGTTCCAGCCCTGTGATGTCTTTGGCTAGGTTTCAGAGGTATTACTTTTATTTTTCTAACGTACATCAATAGTCTTGTCCGTCTCCTTTGGTCCCTGTGTTGCCTTTGGAGCGGATTCTGTGGACGCGGTCCAAGAATGCAGGACTTGTATGATTCATCCCGCCAAAAAGGGGCTGGAGGTGGCCGGCGACGTCCAACAGACACAAATCTCTAGGTGTTCATCAAGAAATCCTTCCACAAACATAACGCATGTCGGCTTGTTGATTTTACGCCATAAATATCACGTAAATAAATAAATAAATAAATAAATAAATAAATAAAGCCCATTAGCAGGTCTGAGTCCAGTGGAGGGGTGGGGGGGGGGGCGGGGGCGGTGGTCTGCACGTCCCTCCTACACAAATCGCCTTTACTTGGGTACGCTCTCGCCTTTCAATTAAGATATGGCCTGAACGTTGATAATGTGAGGAGGCGAGACACGCTTGTTTGGTTTCAGCGCGGAGCCTCGGCCTACGATACGCTTCTGCTTCTGCACTCAACTCTCATTCCGTCTTTTAACAAATCCGCTGCGGAGCGTAACGTTGACGCGTTAACTTACGCACGACTCAAGGGTTCATGTTATCCATGGGGGGGGGGGGGGGGATCACCCAAAAAGCCCCACTGTTAACTTCTGATATAAAAAAAACAAAATGAGCAAGGAAAAAGGATGGCAAATGGAATGAATTCCATTAACCTGAGAGTAACCATAGCGATTCCAGGCCCAGGAGGTGTTTGGGGGGGGGGGGGGGGGTTTCTAGAAACAGAGACGCTTTCCCACAGGCTTCCTGTCACACAGAAACAGGCTGTTTTGACTGTTGTCTTGTTGCACCGTGTTACTATGACTCCCTGGCGGCCATCGCATTTTATTTTGAACGGTTTTGAAAAGCATCTGTTTGTGCTCTTGCGAATCTGGTAATGTATTAGTAAGTGTGACAAATATTCAGTTATGCTTCATGAGGAAGTTCAACTGGGTGTCAACGTTTTGCACATTACTACTTACTTTTTTGGCCATTTTAAAAAAAAATAGAACAAGAGTTATAAATAAGGCCTTTTATTTTTTATTTTATTTTAAGGTCTGTCCATAAAGTCTCACACACCAACTCTATATTTCTATTCTGCCACTACAAAAATGAAATGAGTGTCGCTGGAGGGACTTTGTGATGTGTGGGTATTTGCGCCGGTGCTGTGGAGGCACAGGTGGACCTCAAGCCGTTTGGTGGCTCAATGTGTCTTCTGTTCAGTATGAATCAGCATCTCTCTCACTACACTATATGACGGCAATTTATTTCCTTATTTCCCCCAACATTTAAATATTGAGGCTGGGCTACACTGCGAAGCGCTGGTGATGCTCAAGAGATGTTTTCAATGGTAATCATAGTTTCTATGCGTTGCTGATGAAATACTCTGATCACAATGCCTTTGAGAGATGAGGGGGGGGGGGGGGGGGGGGGGGGGGTTTAAGGGAACTTATTAATTCAAGTTTAGGTCAACCATTTGAGATACATCAGCTCTGAAGTTTTGACGTGTCTGTCTACCATCTCGGCTTTTGTCCCGAGGCAAATCTCTCTAATGGAGGATTTGCTCCACTAGTGTGTGTTCAATTAAGTCGGCTGAAGATGACTTGCACAATAAACCCGTCTAAGCAAGAGTTACACTATTCTCTTTTAGGACAAGTAAGTATCAAAAGCTGTAAACAGACAGAGCTGTAAAATAGCAATACGGAAATAAAAATATCACTTTTATGATAGTTATCTATCACAAAAGTGACAGATAAGCAAATAAACTAAAACAAACATTTGAATTAAGCATCCTTCCCCCATCATTCCTCATTGAGCAGATGCTCTGTAGCCTAATCAACCCATAATAGTAGGATCTTCTTGCAGCATGAAAACAATGGTATGTCAAGACCATTAATAACTGAACATACTGTCCTTCTTGGTGTGCCACGCAACCTTTAGCCAAACTTGTTTTGAATCAGATGTTCCTTGCAAACAACATTCATATTTTTGTTTTTTCATAAAACCCCCCAAAAAAGGAACTACTAAGCTGGCTCTGAATAGAAAACACATCTTCTCAGTCGATCAACAAGGACCTATTGTGTCAGTTAGCATACGAGTCTTGAGTGTCTCTCTCCTCCTGTCTTTGGCTGTGCAGCCAGGACATCCAACAGCAGGTGTGGCATATGGGGCCAAGTGCCCCAAATGGTGATGGATGGCTGGTTTTCCTTGTAATGTTTCCTATTTTAATAGCAATCTGCCTTCAATCGGCCCCTTGTTCTCACAATCCTTTATCTGGATAGCGCTCCTCCCTCCTCCCTCCTCCTCCTCCTGCACCGAGGGACAAGCGGTGACATTACTCATTTGGTTTTGTTAGCCGACCTGCAGGCGACCGGGGTACAGCTTCACCGTTAGAAGCAGTCGGCAGATGCAGTCCCGGTTTTTACACTGACGCTCGATAGATTTCCCGTTGCACTTTATCGCAGCTGTTTAAAAAAAATGAGATGTTCATTAGCGTTTGATGCTTCAATGAGCGGTTTTAAAACCTAACTTTTGGAATAAGACAGGGTTTGTTTTTTTGTTGCTTGGTTTTTGACGTTTTTGCCACCATGTTGCAAAATGGCTCATCTGTTGCAGCGTTCCAATGGGAATAGAGAATAATGGGAAAATGTCACTTCCAAGATGCAACTGTTAAATATTCTCATCAGAGGTGAATTTCAGGTCACATTGGTCCACAACAACCCGAGAGCTCTGAGACTGATATTTTAAATACATGCATCATTACAAAAGTATGTGCCATTGGCACGAGAGGTTTGATTAGTCCCAGTTGGACATTCTTTATTTTGCAAAAAAAACTAACTAAAGTACATCCCGAGGCAGTTTGAATTAGGGACCGATCAAGCCCGCCATTGTCAGAGTTTCGGGAACGTCAAGGGGGACAATCAAGATGGTTGAGGCACTTATCCACTCCTGGTTCCTGCTCTCAAAAGAGACAGAGTCCACTAAAGTAGGGAGCAAAGGTGGATTAGTCTGCATTCCCACCCCATCCACCACCACCTTACCCCCACCTCTCGACTTCCACCACCACCACCACCACCACCTTACCCCCACCTCTCGACTTCCACCACCACCACCACCACCACCTTACCCCCACCTCTCTACGACTACCACCACCACCTTACCCCCACCTCTCTACGACTATCACCACCACCACCACCACCACTTTACCCCCACCTCTCGACTTCCACCACCACCACCACCACCACCACCACCTTACCCCCACCTCTCTACGACTACCAACACCACTACTAACCCCCTTACCCCCACCTCTCAAACACAACCACCACCACCACCTTAACCCCCACCTCTGTACGACTACCAACACCACCACTAACGCCCCTTACACCCACTTCTCGACTACCACCACCACTACCACCACCTCTCTACCACCACCACCACTACCACCACCTCTCTATCACCACCACCACCACCATCCCCGGGTTCTGGACTCCACATCAGGACCATTCTCTTAGGTCCATGGATCCCACCAATTAACTTGTCACTCACTCCCAGCTTTCTTCTCCCACGGAGACTCTGTGGCTCCGTCCTGGGAACAGGCTTAAGCCCCCCCCCCTTCCACCCCCCCCCCCCTCCACACACACCCCCACCCTCCACCCCCCCCCCCCCCCACATCCAGTTTGCTATTGAGAAGGCGGCTACTGTGGTGTGTTACAACCATTACCTGCAAAGGGCCGATAGCAAAAACACATTTATTTGGAATAAGAGTTTTGTTTAGTTTAAAGCCGATGGTTCTCTAGTGTTCCTGGCGCTGGACGAATGAGTGCAGGGAAACCGATGAACAAAAGGCAAACCGTCCGTTTTTCGTCTGCCGAGGACACATGTTGCTCTTGAAAGAAAGAACGCATGAATCGTGATTCAATTTGTGACAGATGTTTGGGGGGGGGGGGGGGGGTTGGAATCAACGAGGAGACGTGGACACTTTGTTCCGGGGGGAGAAATACTGTATTTGTAACGAACCTGGAATCTGTCTAAAACATTTGGTAAGAATCTCTGCGACGGAGACGGTAATTAAGCCACCATTAATAATCTGTGTAATTAATCATACGTCTCTGACATCTTTGAAGGTACTCCCCCCCCCCCCCTCCCTCCCTCCTCCCTCCTCCCTCTACTCTCTCTGGCGAGCGAGGACATTTTACTTCTGGTGCGCAGGCCTAGATCGTCTAATGAGAGCTATTGTTTCTCGGCATACACACAACACACTCTGCATGGGCACGGCAGCCGCTCTGAGTCATCCCACTTGCTTTCATTAGACGCTCTCATTAAAACAAATGTAATTGCGGTCAACCGACCAAGGGTTTAGGAATGTCAAACCCCCCCTCCCTCCTCCTCTTGTCTTGTCTTGGTTAGGATGACCCACTATGTGATCTGCCCCATTGTTCAATGATATCAACTTGTTTATACATGTCATGTAAATATGTGAAATCCATGTCATGTGTGACGGTGAATATCTTCTGTGTGCTTTCATGTGGTTTGCTGACAAAAAAACGAAAAAAAAACGAAACGCATGAGAAACGAGCTACTCCAAATAATTATATTATTTCGCAGTTCATGTCGATTCTGAAAAGAAATGGAAGGGAAAAAGGCAAGTGAGGCCCAAATTCCGACCGTACGGCGCCGGCTACGGTTTGTCCCCGATGGAGTAAGCTGTTCTTTGGAATCCGGCCGCTTTTTGCGATGTTACGCCTTTATATTACATTGTTTCTACCCCGGTTTCTCTCTGATCAAGCCAAACATTGTTCTATTATTCATTCAGTTCACCAGAACGGCTTTTTTTCCCCAGTCGCTGAGTACTGTGAAACCAAATCTGTATATTGGTTGTATAGACAAAATAGAGGTCAATAAATAAAATATTGCAATGTCTGGTAGTGAGGCGGGACGATCAGCAAAACAATGGATGGAACTGGGCTGTAGCTAACATTGCTTTGTAGTTTAGCTTTCGTCCAAATTAAGGAATGTTTAATCGTATGTTTTTTCACATTTCTTGTTGTTCTTAATGTGTTGTTTCCCTTATTGATCAGAATCCGATCACAATGCCCTAATTGTCATGGCACAAGTACAACGAAATTGTGTAGCAGTCCTCACGGTCGCTCTTCACAAAAACCAATTGCAACATAGAAACTATTTCAAAGAACTTAATGAAACTAAATCAACATTAAAGAATTGCAATATGCAATTCGATTTATACATATTGCACTGGCCCTATGTACAGTAGTGCACATATTAAATGTATATATATACATACAAATACATAAATAACATAAATACATACAAACAAATATACATCAAGTACTTTGCGCTGTTCTGATTTGATTTGAAAAGTTGATTTGAAAACATGTGTTTTCTCCAGGTCTCTCTCTCTCTCTCTCTCTGGCTCAGCCTTTGTGTATTTCCCCCTCTAAACCAATACCATGAGGAATTATTCCTTGGTTCATTTTCAGGCTGGCTGTCGGTGGCAGCGGGTGGTGGGTGGTGGTGGTGGTGATCGGGTGGTGGTGATCGGGTGGTGGGGGGGGGGGGGGGGAGTGTGTACCTGACCTCACCCCCAGCCAGGCCGAGCACTAATATAATTTGGTATTGATTTCTTGTTGACCTACCACGAAGCAGTCATCATTCTGTAATGCGCTTCATGCGTCTTCTTAATGAAATCAATATCCCCCCCACCCACCCCCCACCCTCTGAACTCTGTCCTCCACGTCGAGTCCATTTTCTCTATAGGAGAGGGGGGGGGGGGGGGGGGGGTCAATCGTGTCGGCAGTCAAGAATAAACAGTTTCCCCCCGTAGATGTGGGGGGGGGGGGCGACTTTGAGAAGCATTGTTGAACGTCCACGAATATATTCGTCTTTCCCACACACGTTTCACAACATTCAAGATGTTTTCCAACGCATCCATTAGTGTGACACGTAGTCAATTAATGTGGCGACTCATCATTCTTCTGCCGTTTTATTTGGACGTTACATACATAAACAGTTAAGAGTTATGATTTTATGCGTCCAAATTGCCTTTCAGGGATTGTAAAAACGGCGATATTTGAGGTCGGGGCTTAACGACCAGATTCTGAGTCTGTCACAGCCCTTATTTGATGAGCCGGTACAACTGCTGCAAAAGAGGGAACTTCACCGCAAACTGGCAACGCAGGTGGTCAGTAGTCGTGCCATTGAAAACAACTGCAAGCTAACTTTTTTTGAGAGGATTTCCCTCGTGGTGAAGGTGAACCATTAATCCCCCATTGTTCTGGTTAATGGTGCATAACAGCTGTATTTGGCCAGAGAAAACTAATATTATACCTTTTGATTCATGTATGCAGTTAAAAAAAAATAACACACCTAAGTGTGGGTAAATATGGAGCCAGATCAGCACATGCACACACACACACACACACACACACACACACACACACACACATACACACACACACACACACACACACACAAAAAACATACACACACACAGGAAATGGATAAGAGCAAACAAAATCCCACAAAGTGTGCACACATTACCAGGGCTATTATTCCGCAAGGAGTATGTATGTCTGTATGGTTTGCCGTGATTAGACACCATATCTGTTGTTGTTTACTGTTGACACTCCTGTTGGTCGGCTCTCACCCGTAACGCGTGCCAGCTGTCCTCTGGACAGCACCGGGCGTCCTTTAATGTGCTTAGCGTCCACCGTCAGTTTGGATGACAATCGCTGGCTAGCTAAAGAGAGAGAGAGACACACACACACACACACACAAACACACACAAACACACACACACACACACACGTAACTCCCGTCAAGGTGACCTTCTCGCTCACATCTGATCCAATTCCCGCGAGTGGCGCTCGCCACAAAGATAATGTTGACTGTTGGACTTTGCACGTTTGTTATTTTTTCCGAAGAGAGGGCTTCTTTTGGAGCCTAACCAAGACATTAGAAAATCGTCGTACTTTTTTTTTCTTTCTGTTTGTCAACGCTGGAGTTGACACGGCGGCTCCAGTTTCGGAGGTTAAGTGGTGTTTAGCGGCATAACCGCTTTAAAATGACATTTGAAGTGTGTCCTCATCTTCGTGTTGTTTTTCCGATGAATCGACTTGTTCTTCCGGGAAAAAAAAAACGTCTCAGATATTTTTCTCAGTGTCAAGTTCCGACAACAACTTTCCCCCGCATTTGATCATTTGATTCAGTCAACGCCAAGTGAAGAGCATTGGAATTGGAACCAAATAAGTGTGGACATGTATTTATTTCTTAGCAGCATGATGAAGAATGCAGAAGTGTAATTCCACACACTAATGTGCCGAGAAATTGTCTGACGTCGCATCATCAGATAAGGACAGATACCTCCTACCGGGTTGTGAACCAACTTCACCATACCCACCCAGAAAGAAGAATGGAACCCATTCATTGCCGGCCCCGCCCCCAGACATAATGTTTTGGCCCATCTACCAGCATGAGGAATCCCTCACGGTTGGCTCAGGTTGGCGTAGTGGGATGATTGAGTCATGATGGACCGATTGTCTTGTGCTGGCGAACAACACATTGACCTCGCTCAATGTCAAGTCCTGTGAGACACATACACACACGTAAGCACAGGCAGGCAGGCAGGCATGCCCGCACGCACACACACACACACACACCACACACACACACACACACACACCACACACACACACACACCACACCACACGCGTATAGACAAATATGTACACACACACACCACACACACACACACACACACACACACACACACACACACAGATACGTATACAGGTAAATATATACACATGCACACACACACACACACACACACACACAAACACACTCACACATCATACAGTATGTAAACACCTGAAAAATGAAGGCCAGGGTATAGGAATGATCGCGCACACACACACACACACACATGCATATTCACATAGGTCTGGCACAATGGGTAGCTTTGAAATGTCGGAGAGATAGCCAGCGTGTCTGATAACATTGTATACGTGTCAGTCACAGTCACGGATGCTTGAAATATAAAGCGTTTAGTGTTTCTTTGCTTCAGGAAAAGCTTGATTCATACAGCGGTATGGACAGGGGGAGGGCCAGAAGGGAGAGGAGGGAGGAAGACCGGGGGAGAGGAGGGAGGATGGGATGAAAAATGAAAAGCATAAACAGTGTTGACAGAGGAAAATACTAAAGAGGAGACAGGGGTCCGGAGCATAGATGACTAATAACTCTGGAGTAAAAAGAAACACACACACAAACACACACACACACACACACACACACACACGCATGCACGCACACACGCAAGGTCTTCTCGGATGCCTCGGGTTGCAGGGGGACACAACGCACAAATCAAAAACACAAACGCACACACGCGATGGGACCCGAGCCCTACAAACACCGCCGCCATGGCAGAGGAACAATCAGAATAAGAACCAGAATGAAAAGGCCTTTATTGTCATTACACACAAGGTACAACTCAATTGTGCAGCAATCCTCATGGTCACTGTTGACACACAACAGCAATTATATATAAATTCCTAATAAAATAAATGTCATTTATTTAAAAACTAAACTAAACTAAATAAACAGAATGAACGGATTCAAAATATATAATATAAATATAATATAATATATATAATATAATATATATATAATATATATATATATATATATACATTAACATATTGCAGTGGCCCTTTGGGCAGTCGTGCCAAGAGTGTGTGTGTGAGGTCAGAGGCTGCGTGTAAGAGCGTCGGTTGAGGGCAAAAGCAGTGAGATTTAAAAACGTAAACAGTGAGCCTGAGCTCTACCCTCACTGTGTGGCTACTGAGGTAAGGGACCTGCACGGAACTAACTTCCTGCCTCTTTTTTTTTTTTTTACTGCCGCAAAAAGCAATTACAACACAGAGACTGGGAGTTGGGCGCCAGCCAAACATCTCCCCCAAACACCAGAGAGAGAGAGAGAGAGAGAGAGAGAGAGAGAGAGAGAGAGAGAGAGAGAGAGAGAGAGGGTGAGTGGTGTGTGTGTGTGTGTGGTGTGTGTGTGTGTGTGTGTGTGTGTGTGTGTGTGTGTGTGTGTGTGTGTGTGTGTGTGTGTGTGTGTGTGTGTGTGTGTGTGTGTGTGTGTGTGTGTGTGTGTGTGTGTGTGTGTGTCAAGTGTGAGAGTGAGAGTGAGAGTGAGTGAGAGAGAGTGAGAGAGAGAGAGAGAGAGAGAGAGAGAGAGAGAGAGAGAGAGTGAGAGAGAGAGAGAGTGAGAGAGAGAGAGAGAGAGAGAGAGAGAGAGAGAGAGAGAGAGAGAGAGAGAGAGAGAGAGAGAGAGAGAGAGAGAGAGAGAAAAGGGAGTAAGAGACAGAGACAGCTGGATGTACAATATGAGCAGAGGACAAAGAGAAACGTATGGGGGCTGGGGAAAAATAATGAAAACTGAACCTTGCCATGTTCATCGTTACACACACACACACACACACACACACACACACACACACACACACACACACACACACACACCACACACACACACACATGTATGTACAGTATGTACTGTATGTACACATCTATGATGGCAAAAGTTAAAAGAGAGAGAGGAACGGCCAACGCATCCACAAGCCTTGCAGAGAAACCCGTTTGGTATCCGCCTGCCAGCCAGAATGAATAATAAAGTCAACAAAGAGGCGTGGCAGTAAAAGGGAGTCACACTCTGCCTACAAGGGACCGTGTTGGCACCCCGTTTAAAAATAGGCTAGCATTTAAAATGGGCCAGATTGTAGATAAAGCAGCCGCTCTCTCGGAGTAATGAGCTTGGACCCACTGGCTCTATTAACATAGATAGAAAGACACACACCCCAGCTGTGGCAATTAGATGTTGGCAGGTTGCTGATTATTATTTTTACACATTAGCCCAGGCCCAATCGTCGATATTTCCCTGGTCAAATAGTCACAACACAACAACGTTGGCACAATGTTCTTGTGTGTGTGTGCGCGCGTGCGTGTGGGTGTGTGTGTGTGTGTGTGTGTGTGTGTGTGTCTTGTTTTGTGTGTGTGTGTGTCTTGTTTTGTTGCCGTGTGGGTGTGCATTCACACACTCTTGAGACGCAGCGAGGATGAATGAATTCAAGCAGAGGGTGGGGGGGGGAGAGATGGTTACAGTGACCCTGATCCCGTCCCAGCTGAGCTCTTCTTATTGCTCTGTACTGTAGTGCGCCACTCTCTCTCCACAACCCATTCTGGGAATCGACATTAAAAGAGTGCCATCACATAGAGGCCTAAGATACTCATGGTAGACAAACGCACACGTGTTGGCCGAGGGCCCCAAAAAGCATCTGGATGCTTTTGGATGTACCCGGCACACAGCCGGCCAACGGTGTGCGACACACGGGAACAAGGAGAACGCTACTCTGTCGCCGTCATCTTGGTGTCAAAGAACAAGAGCCACGCAAAGTAGTGTTGCTCTCTTCATTTTGTTTGCCAGTGGGGCTGCAGCTGCTTTAGGAGTCAGGGATATCTCTGAGAAGCAGATCTCTACCCTGCACTCCATTCGGCTGCCTGATTATCCTCCAGTTGGAGTCTAAATCGGATGCATTTTCCCCCGAAGCCCTAAAACCAGGGCCGGGCGCACTCGTGTCTGACAACCAATTATATTGAAGAGTGTTGTTTGCAGTTGCTTTTTGCCAAAAATAAAATGCGGGGCGGGCAGAGTTTATTATGTCGGGCGCCATCTCGGATCGATCCATAATTAGTCCGGCAGCATCCGACCAATGGGAACAAATTATAATCCACACAGGCGGGATCATTAGCGAGTGATCTTCCCTCCCCTCTACTCACCTCTCCCACGTTGTGGAGTGGGATTTGTGATGACACACAGCCTTTCTGTGTCTCTCGCTGCTCTGAATTTGCTCAGCCGCTGAGACCCACAGAGCAGACAGAGGTACATATGTCACATGCCATTACCTTGTGTACGCTGCAGACTGCCTGCACGCTACCACAGGAGTGTGCAGGATCCATTGAGGTTGATCTTAGAGATGATGTGAAACAGGACCAGGTGGGCGGAGCGTGTGGGGCAGCGGGTGGAGCCAGGGGAGGGGGAGCAGAGGCGGGGGGAAGCTGGGAAATAGGAACATGATATTAGGGCTCCCCCTATAGATCGAACGCTGTAAAGCATGTCGGGCCCTGGGCTGAGGATAGCATAAACTGCATTGCAATTATTTTGTTCTAAGCAGGGATATATCTGCCTTGTGTTCAGACAGATGGTGCCAGATGGCCGAGGTAGCTTACCTTTTCAGGGAAAGGAGATGAGACAAATTACATTTATGCTTTTCATTTATTAGTTCTGCGCTTTTGTCCAAAGCAACTTAACAGTTACGCTACCAGCAAGCAAGACATACGATCACTTTTGGGAGCCACAGTGACGTCCGTTGCATTTCAAGCTTAATGTTCATGTGAGACCAAGCGATAAACGCGGAACTAAGTCTAGTCTCACAGGTGTTTCAGCATGTGTGCGAGGATATGTGCATGGCCAGGGGAATGATCACAGAAAATGCTTTGAATTCACACATGGAAGGAGAAGAGAAAATAGAGAGATTAAGAAGAGACAGAGAGAGCGACAGAGAGATTTGCGCTGAGAATACCAACTGGATACCAGTGGTGGTGTTGTTGTTGTTGTTGTACAGTGGGGCGGCAGTCTAGCTCAGGAGGTAGAGCGGTCGCCTCACAACCGGAAGGTTGCTGGTTCGATCCCCGGCTCCTCCAAGCAAAAAACTGTCGAGGTGTCCTTGAGGAAGACCCTAACCCTAACTGCTCCCCGGGCGCTGTAGAAATAGCTGCCCACTGCTCCTAATACTAGGATGGGTTAAATGCAGAGAACACGTTTCACTGTATGTCTTCATGTATGTGACCAATAAAGAGGATTCAATCCTCACGATTTGTTTGTTGTTTGTATATTTTAGGTAGAGGAAGTGAAAGGAAAGGTTATGTATCACATCCTTCACATCCTTCGGGAGGACGTGGGTGAATATTCCACCTCTCGTTGCTCACCTCAGACGCTACCCGAGCCATGCTCTAGCGCTGCTCTACACAACCAGGGGTCATCTAGGACCAAGTAGGTTTCCATGCCAATGCACCAACTCGGCACCCGGCACACACACACACACACACGCATGCACACACACACACACACAGACACACACAGACACACACACAGACTAACATACACAGGTTTATCCCTTTAGCCAGCTGCCCATACACTATGCAGGAGTGGACGGATCAAGGTTTATGCTTACTTCATCACCGCTACGACAACGAGACCCTGGAGGTTTGGGTCATGGCTCGGGTAACTCGCCCAGGGGAGTGGGATATTTCAAACTCCCTTTGTCAGGTGTGTGTGTGTGTGTGTGTGTGTGCAGCGCTTTTGCACAATCAGAACCAACGGTTAAAAAAAAAAAAAGAGAAAAAAAAAGTCAATAAAGCATTTTCTTCTCGCCTCCAGCCAATCCCAATTTAGCTTGGAAAATAAGTTCTGCCCAAGCGTGGATTTGATGAGTCAACTGAAAAAACTTCTCCAATCTGGCTGATTGTCATCGGGACTTTCTTAGCATGGCATCATAACGGCTGTCTGCTCCGGATGACTTTTCAGCTGTGTGGAGTGGAGAGCACCCCCAAATGCCTTCTGTTCTCCTTTATAATTGTTTATTGGTTAAAAATAAATAAATAAATAAATAAATAAATACATAACAACAGCCGCACAGCCATGAAATAAGAACAAGCCGAAAATAATCAAATAAAACCAAGCCTCATTTAATGGACACAATCGGCGATGCGTGCACAAGAATGCACACCGCTCGCCGGGCGGGGGATCACATCACACAGTACTTCGCCGTCGACGCCAGCGGAAAAATTTCTGGGCTACGCAGCGTTGCGTTTCAGAGGAGAAGACGGGAGCCCGCCTGCTGAGAGTCTGACAGACGGGCACTGACATCAAAGGAGGCGCGCGGAAAGTAGGGTGATTCCTGTGGATCGTTAGGAAACGAAACACAACACGAGACAATATTGAAGAGCCGCAGCAGCAGCGGCAGCAGCAGCAGTAAGACGGGTAGACATCGGGAGGAGGCAGAGAGGAGACCCGGGGAGGCTGGGAGATGGAGATAGCTCGGCCCCGCTGATGAACATAAACCACTGGCTAGCTTGCTGGCTCCACCACCAACAACATGGAAGCCACCGATTTCAAGGGTGTTACATCAATATAAGAGAGAGAGCGAGAGAGAGAGAGAGAGAGAGAGAGAGAGAGAGAGAGAGAGAGAGAGAGAGAGAGAGAGAGAGAGAGAGAGAGAGAGAGAGAGAGAGAGAGAGAGAGAGAGAGCGCGAGAGGGAGAGAGGGAGAAAGAGATGTAACTAATGTTACATCACTAGTGCTGTCTGCAGTAGCTGGTGAAAATATGCTGATTGATCAAAGTGTGTGGCGGGAGAAGAATAATTCAAACTTTATCTACAAGTGAAGGGCCTTGCGAAGCGTGGTTGTCAGTGTGTGCCAATGATGGTGGCCCTCTGACGGACAACCAGAGGGGACAGTGGACACACGCATATAGTACATACGTATTGTACACACACACACACACACGCTTTTCCAGATCATGGTTGAGGCAAGTGAATTGACGGATAGGCAGACATAAACTCAACACAAACCCTGTAACAATAACTTCGAGTTCTTCCTCTAACTCCTCTCCTCTTTGGCACGGGTTGAGAGTGGACCGCCTGCGGTGCGAGCGTACCTCTAAACAAACCACTTCAGGTAAACCCCATGACCTCATCCGGGTCGGGGCCATCCGAATACAGTAAGTCACCACCAGCACCGACACCAAGCCAGCATATCCGTGTCTGCCAACAACAACAACAAGGCAAGCTAAGCACCTAGCGTGTGTGTTCTGCAAGGAGGGGGAAGGGCACTTTAGCCTTTATTGGACATGTTGTAGGGCCTGAAGGCTGAGGAGGCCAACAACCGGGGCTGTCTCTCCTGTCTGCCTGCTCAGTGCCAGTGTCTCCCTTATTAATAGCAGCCTTCGGCCTCACACTGATCCCAGAGGCCTGTGTGTGTGTGTGTGTGTGTTTGTGGATGTGCATGCTTTCATATAGAAATTATCTACTGTGTGCTTGACTTTGTGTGTGTGTGTGTGTGCGTGCATTTTGTGTGTGTATGCATGTGCGTGAGTGTGTGCACATGTATTTGTGTGTGTGTGTGTGTGTGTGTGTATGTGTATGTGTGTGCGCCCATGTGTATTTGTTTGTCTGTGTGTGTGTGTGTGTATGTTGCGAGCTGTAGCCCATACCCTCAAGGCTATGATGCTAATACTTGGTTTGGCTCACTAGAGGTCTGGAGGTGATGCAATTGAAGTGTTTTAGCATTGTTAGCTTGGCGAACAGCCCCCGAAAATAGCTAAAAATGTGTCTCCGAAAGTTTGTGTCTTCACTGTGCTTCCAAGGCAAACAAACAATGTGAAGCCACACAAATGGAAATGATGTAAAACTTTGTGTATAGACAGATTGAAGACGCAACTTGTTATGAAGTCATGTTCTTCTGCCCTCTGGACTTATCTTGCGCCGGGCAAATTGCTTCCTCTCTGTTCATTGAATGCAGAAGCAGACGCATCTCTTAAACATATAGATATACAGATAAACAATCTTCCTCCGCTTTTTCAATTATTGCTCACAGTGACTAATCCAGTAATCACTGTGTTACATCTTAATTCATTTTCTAATTTTATTCCTCAATCATGCAAAATATGGATATTTTTAAAGGGGAAAAAATATCCTCCTTGTTTGTATTTCCACGCAGATATATCTACGTCACACGTAAGCTCAAAGCTAACGTACAGTGTGTCAACCTAAAACCGCATGTCTAGTTACCAAGCGTCTACCAACACATCTGTGGAACAACCGAATAACTACATTGACCACGTTCTCTCTACAATTCCGAAACACAGATCTAGATGTAAATCAGTCCGGGTCGGGATGAGATCGGGGAGAACACGCCACCGCCTCACTTCCCTCATCTTTCATTAAGGTAAATAATAGAAAATGCACCGCTCTTTAGCAGACGTCCGCTGTGGTCTTTGGGTTTTTTTGCCACGCCGCCGTCGTCGCTAATTCACCACGGTCATAAAGGGCAGGCACTTGTCTTTCTTGTGGCTCCGCCGGCCACACCGTAACACTCACCAGATGTTTCTTTAGTGGGGAAAGCAAATTGTTCAACGGCGCGAATAACAAAAAATAGAAGAGAAGAGCTCCGGGGTTCCAGGGGTGAGACAGAGCGAGAGGAGGAGGAGGAGGAGGAGGAGGAGGATGAGCTCACTTTTCATTCATGTTAGCCATAAATACAGAACACATGCTGGCTATCCGTTTGATTTCTCCACCCACCCCTCCCCCCCCCCCCACCCCTCCCCCCCCCACCCCTTCCCCCCCTTCCCCCCCCAACCCCCCCATCCCCCGCCTTCTCCCCCATCCCCATTTTCGACACAGCTATAAATCAGACCAGGCCGCGGTCAGCACAGATATACGTACATCCTTAGCAGTTATGGAAAGGGGGGGGGGGGTGGGGGGAGGGTGGGGGTGTGGCGAGGGGGTGAGGGGGTGGGGGGGGGGGGGGGGAGAACAAGAAGAGAAAGTCCAGTACACTAAATGGTTTGATGGATGGCGTTTTTGTGCCATTTTAGCTGCGTTTTTTGGGTCCGGCACTATCAACTTGCTGGGGAGTCTACAGACTCCCACACTCCCGACAGTGACACTCACGAGAGCACGTTTCCTGGTCAGAGCAGGGGGGGGGGGGACGGGGGAGGGACAGGGGGGGGGGGGGCTCTGGTTTGTGTTGGGATGTCAAACTCATTGTTATCATTAAGATAAATCAGTGGGATCGTCCGCAAACAGAAGTAATTCGGTTCACAAACTGTAACCTTTTCCCAAGAACTCCACTGACGATACTCTTAAGTATTTTTGGAAAGGCAAGGGAAAGCACGTGAGAATGACCATTGACAAAGTCCAGAAAACAGGCATGTTTTTTTTACGTGTGATTCCATATGCGAAAGACAAAACAGACCAAAACCTTTTGTATTGCTTTTTTATCCAGCTAAAGGTGGCATGTGTCTTGCTTCTTTATTCATTTTTTTTGGTTGTGCATTTTTGCGCACCACCATCTATCAAAGCAAGAGACACTCGATGGCAGGACATCTGAGAGTGGAGGACAATAGACAATAAAGATGAACAAAAGGCAAATAAAGTTGGACGAGGGGTGAATATGATGACTGATGGTATTTCGGAGGCACCCTGCGTTGGCAGACAGACGAGAGAGAGCCGGGAGTTACGAGCATCTGAGGACGGAGGATTTCTTCACAACACTTGGGTGTTGGGTGTTGGGGGAGGGAGGGGTGTTGGGGGGGGGGGGGGGGGGGGGTGGGGGGGAGGGGGGGGGGAGGGGGGGAGGGGGGGGGGTTGAACATATGCCGAATAAATGACAGTGGTTTTTTTCCCCCGGTGAGAATGCGTAACTTATCGTGCTCAGGGTTTGTACGGGGTCTCTAACTGTCCTCTCGGGAACAAAGAGAAACTCGCAAGATGGGTATCACACCTGAGAAAGAAAGACAAATTATAAAAATGAAAAAAAAAACACCCACGGAAAATAGTGAGCCTGAGAAATAGGAAATGTTTTATTTAATCTTTTGGTAATAATGAGTGTTCTCGCTGGGTTCAACCATTGTAGTGTTATTGTCCAAGTAGAAAATTGGATTATTGCGAGAACAATGGAGGCGTGTGGGGATTATTATACCTTATTATTACACCTTAAACAAAGAAATAAGACCTGTTTTTCAAACGTTGAAGCACGCTGTGTTGTCAGCACATTTGAAGCTTTAGGGGGTTTCGCTGAAAGGCCCGTTAGAAACCAGATCTTAAAATATTACATACTACTATTATAGTAGGATATACTTATAGTGGTATAATTGTTATATAACCATCAACCCATGCACACAACTACATGCAAAACATGTAGGATGGGGCTGTGTCGACACTTAAATCACACTAAATCAAACTAAGCAAAAGATCACCTGAATAAATAAAACATTCTCATTCTTTCATTCTTGAATTAAACATGCATTTACTCTTACTCTCACTATATATAAATATCACACGCAAACATAGTGCGCCAAAAGCTATGGCTGTACACTGAAATGTGCTTCTTTGCATCACGCAAGAAGCATGATGCAAAGTCTACAGCGCTACAATGCAGTCAGTATTTACTGCAAAACGATGGCCCATGTTACATGTCGAAACGCTTTGGATTAGTCATTGGGTCCAAGTGTGTCAAGTGAGTTCAGTCAGTTTCACAGGCACCAAGTGTCCACGGACCACGCAAACCCCAAACTGTCAAAGTATGTTTTTCTTTTCTTTTGTGTTTTGTACATAGTCAATCAAAGCCAGAGACGGTTGTCAGTGTGCTCTTATTGCAATATGTCAGATTAGGTGTGCATGGTGACAGACAGGTTTTAAATTCCCAGCTGTGTCTCTGCTGCTGGAGTTGCTGAACTGCTAGTGTGTAGTAGCACTGTTGTGTGGCACCATGATGTGAACTTTAGCACCTACTGGACAAAACTACAAACAGGCAAATAGTAAGGCAGCCAAATTGTCATTTAGGCTAAATAAATACTATATATAAGAATAAATGATTTAATCCAGACAAATGCCACTTTTATTTAAATAGCAGACAAGATGTGCAGGACAAAGGTGTACTATTGTTACCGGCCCATCCCCGAGTCCGGACATTTCCGTGAAACAGAGCCACTGTTGACAAATGGTTGTGTGGCCCCCGTTCCCCTTGTTCCATGTACATCCACTGCCGTCTCACACCACCCCCACCCACTAGCTCTCAGCAGCCGCCGCAGCACGGAACACTTCATCACGCCGCTCTTCATCCCTGGTCTCTCTCAACTGTCACTTTTATATAAGGTCGGCGCTAGGGAAGGGTGTGTCACAGTCCCAGGACTGTGAGTGGTGCAAGACATTTGTTTTATTCTCAGATGAAAATGTGCCTCCCACTCCCACACCCCCCCAAACACACACACACACACACACACACACACACACACACACACACACGCCACCTCCAGCCCAGCTACGTTCCGTCTTGAACGGACGTTGCCAACTCATTTCTAAAAGCAGCACATCGAGGATTTCGAGTTCCTGGGAACGGGAGCATATGGTAGTGTCTGTAATGTACACACACTTGTACACACTGATAGAAGTATACACTACCAAGTGGTTCCGCAGTACGGAAACTAGTTTTGCAAAACGGGCTAAGGCGTTTGCATGCTTCGTCTGTTTCATATCAATGGCGGCCGAGGTGTCGACAAGGTGAGCAACAGTTTGAGTTGGCGGGTTGTTCCTAATTGAATCCTTCCACATCTCTCTGGAAAGCCATTAATCAGGCACCTAATTGAGTCACGGACCAGTCATTTGAGCCGATTGGTAGCACAGCGGTTGGACTGATTCGTTCTGTGATTTGGAACCTTTCAAGGGCCCCAAGAGAGAAAGAGAGCCGTGGGCAAATAGCAGCACAGCGCCCCCTGGCAAACATGTTGGGCGATACAGCAGTGGCGTGTCCAGGCTAATTTGACCCAGGAGTGAGACAAAATAACACAGGGGAGGGATCCAGACCACAGCACTCAACCTTTACTTTTGCTGGACTCTCTGGACTCATTACAGTTACTGCACGGTTCTGCACTGAACTGCACTACTACTACTGCATGATGCTGCTGCACTACTGGCACACATACAATGCTTTTTAAAATCTTTTTGCACAATTCAACACATTGTGTTGTTTAGTATAAGTATAGTACATAGTATAGTATATACATTAAATTACATTAAATTGTAGGTAATTCAAACTGTGTGAGGGAATGGGGAGTAAGCATTCCATTGTACTGTAAAAATCTCTAATCTTTTGCAGAGAGATACAGAATTTATAACATGAACAATGCTGCCAAGATGCTGCTGGTCGTCTCATGTCTAGATTTTGATTGACAAGTGCAGAGCCTATTTTATTATTTTATTGAGTCGCCAATTAAATGTTTGAGGGGAATGTGCCATCCCAGACCCCTCTGGACATGCCCCTGTGGTACAGGCTGGTTGGCTTAAAGGGAAAGAAGGGTCAGTGTCATTAATGGCCAAGTGAAGGTCGTTGGACAACAATAGCACAAGACAATGAATCCTATATAGACCGTTGCCGGTGAAAGCCAATTAAATGATATTAGCCAAAGTAAATGAGCGAAAGGGGATAGCCAGGTGACAGGGAAAACCTGTCTATGTTCTAATTAAAATTATTACAGTTAATAAGCTTCAGTTCCTCACGCAGACGAGGACAATGGCCACACAATTACCTTCACAGCTTCCTTTACTCTCAACACGGTTAATTACAGTTTGAACAGAAAGAAATATATAGGGAGTGAAACACAAATCTTCTTTTTTAATGTGTTTTAACTGGCCAGCCAAATGGGTTATAGGTAAATATGTGATGTTGCACTAATTGTGCATGTATTTATTTATAAGGTACATTTTTGGCCAAAAACTATGACAGCTAATTTGACTTTTGACCACAAAATTGTAGTTACTGCACTTTTTCTTTGCAAAAGCAAAGTGCAGTAACTACAGTGTTGCAGTTATCTTTCGGCTTATATATTGTGTTTCCAATGAACACCAAATAGTTTGACATTGATTTAGTTATAATTGTATTTAACAGTATTTAAGAAATATCCTCCTTATGGATTTGTGCATGTTTAGGTCTGGACAAGACTTTATATTATAAAGTCATATCATATTTTAGTCTTATAATCATAATCAAGGGTTTGGGTACTTTTTTGGCAAACATCCAACGAACACTGGGAACACTATAGAGGCTTTACGCTGATACAGATAACAAAAGGGGAAGTATGAGAGGTGCTCTATACGATGTAGAGATGACTACCGGCTCTGTGGTTAAATGTGCTGATAGAGTGTGTGTGCTTGTGTTTGTGAATGTATGTATGTATACATTCAGTGGTATCACCTCACCTGTTATAACAGAGATAGAGGATTCATTGCATTTCCTTGTTGGATTTTTAGGGGTGGCCGAGGAACACCGCTAGAATACCAAAACGTCCTGCTCACCTCGCATCTCTCAGACTATCAATGCCTGATTTAGTGGGCCGACTTGCGGTTCCAAAGGCCCAGAGTGCCCCCTATCTACGAGTACTAGAGGGGAAAGTTAGGGACTCGTAGAAAGGAGAAGATGGCAAGGTGTGATTGATAGATGTGATTGTTATATTCATGCTTATCTTATTCCCACAATACTAACATTATTCAGTTGAATACTGTATCATAATATTTTGATTTGATTTAAATGATGCCGTGCATAAAGTAAAGTAAGCAGAATAGTAGGAGTAAAAGCATAACAATTTCACTAGCGCTATAATGTCAAAAGATATTATTAAGGATGCCTTAGGCTGTAGACATTGGGGATCTAATCCCAGCTACTACACTCTCCTACCCCCAATTACTTTATGTAATTACAGTTGTGTGCAGTGCTAGTATGTGTTCCTTCAGCAGGTCAAACAAAGAAAGCCTTAGTCAAAGCGTCAAACTGCAGCTGCAGTATCCAAAGACTTTGATTTTCCTTTGATGCTTTTAAATACAGATCCTTCTACAAGTAGACATATTCAATAGTGGATCCACTCTGGATAGCAATACATGGGGGCACAGAGGAAGGAAGTGGAAGTTATTAAGAAGACTCGGACATTGATTTCCTGTCTGCCTTAACAGTGATGAGGCCGATGATGCTGCCGAGGGTGGGGCATAGTGATGGAGATGGTACAAGATGAGGAAGAAGTAGAGCGATGGAAGATCTTTTTTATTATTTGAAACAGTCTGAGCCCAAGACTGCTGCTCAGCTGAAAGGAGAGAAATTGTGCAAAGCTGTCTGCTCTTCTAGTAATTAAGACACGAGTGGGAGGTCTGTCCATCCATATTTGATGAAGATCCATGGGCATAATTACCAGGCACTACTTCCGTAGGGCCTGTGAAAAGCTGATGGATTCAGCCGCACACATTGCGGCTGATGGCAGAGGGGTCAGTGAGCTCCTCCTATGCTGCCGATCGCCCTCTGTGGCCCCCGGCCCCGGGTCACTCATCTTCCACGGAGCTGGAACGGAGGAACGGAGCACATCTGCTTGTTAATGAAGTAATCGAGGGATTTAGGTCCAGTCCGCTCCCGGCGGAGTTTATAACCGCCTCCTTAACGATCGACCCTGGCCCAGTATGGAAATCATTTATCATACGTTTGACTGCCGGAAGAGCTTATTAGCAAATATTGGAACCCAAAGGTGTTTGTAGCCTATGTGCCGGGTGGGGAAACACCGGAGGCAGAATTGCTCTTAACTGTCCATGCAGAATGCCAGTACTGGTGTTGGAGCCAACTGAAACATTGGTCCCTAATCCAGTGATGTTCCCTGTTCTCTAATCCAGTGATAGTCCATAGTCTCTAAACCAGTGATAGTCCCTGGTCTCTAATCCAGGATATACATTTCTCTCTAAACCAGTGATAGTCCCTGCTCTTTATTCCAGGGATAGTCTTTAGTCTCTAAACCAGTGATAGTCCATATTCTCTAATCCAGTTATGTTCAATAGTCTCTAATCCAGTGATAGTCCCTGGTCGCTAATCCAGTAATAGTCCCTAGTCTCTAATCCAGTGATAGTCCCTGGTCGCTAATCCAGTAATAGTCCCTAGTCTCTAATCCAGTGATAGTCCCTGGTTGCTAATCCAGTGATATTCCCTGGTCTCTAAACCAGTGATATACATAGTCGCAAATCCAGTAATAGTCCCTGGTCTCTAATCCAGTGATAGTCCCTGGCCCCAAATACAGTGATAGTCCCTGGTCTCTAATCTAGTGATAGTCCCTGGTCTCTGACCCAGTGATGGTCTCTGATCACTAATCCAGTGACAGTCTCTGGTCACTAACCCAGTGATAGTCTCTAATCCAGTGATAGTCCCATGGCATGATTAATAACATGAATAGCACCAGAACACGTCCCATGTGGAACACGTTCTTGTGTCGTGTACAAAGTCATCGGTCTGCACACGTTATTCCCTACAAATGGAACATGTTTCCACAGTGGTCGCAGTTAGCGATTATATGCAACGTGTTTTACGAGTCAAGACAGTGCCATTGTTCAAGGTCTCTGTAGAAGTGTACGTAGGTGACACTCGACATGCATTTATACATTTACATACGGTCATGATTAATCCCGAGCAAACCTTACACTTTCCAATGCTGTGTGTGTGTGTGTGTGTGTGTGTGTGTGTGCGTGCGTGCGTGCGTGCGTGCGTGCGTGCGTGCGTGCGTGCGTGCGTGCGTGCGTGCGTGCGTGCGTGCGTGTGTGCGTGCGTGTGTGTGTGCGTGTGTGTGTGTGTGCGCAGCCAAGGCAGCGTCTTTCATTTTAAACTATCCAAGGGTTCATCACAGCTCAATATTTCACAGATTAATTTCTTATAATTGACTGCCGGCCGAAAAAAAACGGGGTGGCAAATTGTCATGTAGGCGCTTCAATATTCATCTCTAAGTAAGATGAAAACACAAGGCTCCAGAGCGGGAAATTGGATAAAACTTTGCCGCCCATTGAAAGCTCCTCAGCTCTCGCTCCGTTTTACGATAATGATAATTGAAAGATGGGGGACGAGGGGAGTGTTAGTTTGAGTGTGTGTGTGTGTGTGTGTGGGGGGGGGCAGGGGGGGGGGTGGGGGGGGGGGGGGGGGAGTAAAACCAAATTACAGAAGTGGATTAACAAAATGCCCGCACCCGGTGCTAAATTCTCTCTGGTTACACTTGTTCAATAACAGTTTCCAGAGCAAGGCCGCTGGTTACAGCGCAGTGAGTTGATTACCGCCCGCTTAATCAAATTCTTCCTCTTTGACTGCATTAGCAGACACAGTTCTAAAATGTGTTCCTCTTCTTCGTCTATTAGCACTCTTCTGGCCCCGGCGTAGGCTTCCTTTAAGCTTTGGAACAGCCATGGGATGTATTGCTTGAATTACCTCCTCTGATTTGTGAGTACATATCCCATTAAACGGTCCCCGGGTCTACCGCGACTCTTATTATTTTACCCCGGAGATGTAATCGAATCTTCCAAATCGGATTGAAATCTTGTTGTTGTCAGCCCCACCCCCCCCCCCCCCCCCCCCGCCGACCCTTCCCCCCCCCCCCCCCCCCCCCCCACCCACACCACACACACACACACACACACACACACACACACACACACACTGCGTGCAAGTCTGAGTCGACCGGCCAAATGTGATGTGACACCGCAAAGACTGGTTCTGGTTTTTATCTCCGTGAAAGAGAATTAGTTATCTTCTCGTCGAAAACTAAAATGACTATTAATAGAGGATGGGAGTCCGACTAAAGAACCATTGTTGTATATGTGACCAAAACCAAACATTTTTCTTTTGTTAAACAGTTAAGTTACCGTTAGACGTGAACACGACATGGCATGGAATGAAGAGAGGCTTTGTGGTTATTTATACAAAATGTGTGACAGTGGTATATACTCAGTATATGACATACAAGCATAAAGCACCAAGACAAGCACAGTGCACACTCACACACACATACCGTACGTAGAGGACACATTTAACCTAAAGATAAAGAAGTAACACACACTGCACACTAAGTGCTCAGTGAAACAGAGCATCACTACAAATGTGTACATAATAAACTACCGGAAGGGATGTCTGTGGTAGTCTGCAGGCATACTAGGCCCTAACCCCTTTACAGGTTGAGTAACTAAAAATAAATCTAAACAAAATTAGAAAAGAAGCTTGTTAAATCTGAAATTCATACAACAATACAGTCTTGTAAACTAGTCACGAAGGAGAATTGTTGCATGGGTCTCTGGTGTCCTCTCTGTACTGCTGCCCACAGTTATTTCACTAAAACATAACATTCAACAACACGTCACCATTTTGTAATACATACACACCCGCATTACGATTTGTTTAGTTGGGTAGGGTGCCTCAGAATAGATTTCAGTTCGGTGTTTCTTCATTTTAATTCACACAGAGTGACCTAGCTTTTTGTTTACCAGCCGCAACACCACACTCACCCTGCTCTAGGTTGGAGGGAATGGAAGAGCTTTGTTTACTGGCTCACCCTTATGTACACCTTCTGGTCTGCCTGCCAGGTCCTAGTGCCCACCTGCTATTTATTCTCATTATTTATTTCTCTCATGTAAAAAGTTTAGTATCTATTTCCAATTCTGTCCTGTGACGTTCACAATTTCAGTCAGGGATTTAAGAACATCAAAGCACACCATCACGTCATCTTGGTCAACGAAAATTTGACCCAAAGTATAATGGAGAAAGCCGCAGCTCAGCGGCTCACATCACCGGCACGGTATCCCTGTCACGGGCTTCTTCGTTTACATGGAGCCGTTCGCATGCCCACCGCCGACATCAGCGCGCCGCCCTGACCATCTGCCCCCCCTGTCAGGCACGTGACAGACAGTATGTAGTGAACCCTGTTCTGGAGCGCAGCGCTGGCTGAGTATTTGTCTTTTGTTTCGGGAGCAAGTGAGCTTGTTCACCCCCCCCCCCCCCCCCCCCGGAATCAAAGGGGTCCTTCTGTCGTTCGAAGGCCAAAGCGAGAGACACGTGGTTGATGTAGTTGAAGGAGGGAGGGAGGGAGGAGGGAACAGCCGGGTTTCCTAAAAGCTGCACCCTGTGAAACGATCTGTCGGTGTGGCCCTTCCTTTTCACCACGTCCCCCCCCCCCCCCCCCCCCGTGATGATGATGTACGAGACAAAAGACAAGACAAACATCCCAGAGTGGGCGACTGTTGTGTCTTTTTTTCAGGGGGAGAGAGTGGGGGGGGGGGGGGGGGGGCTTAAATCTGAGGGGAAACTGTGTGTTGAATATGCCCAGGAGACTGGCAAATCATCAGGTGATGACAGCAGAATGACACAGCCAACTAGAGGTGATTTATGATCACCTCCCCCCCCAGAACCTCTGTTGATATTAAACAGGACAGGGAGAGGGGAAGGACAGACGGACAAACAAATAGACTATTCAGAGGACAAATCAGGGTTTTTTTTGGCAGTCATTTCCTGCCCAAATGAAACAGAGGCTAAAAACCATGTGTTATAGGTTGTAGGTTATTTTGAAAATAAGTTTCAACTTTCACGCAGTCCCTTTATCTCAGGGACGTGAGAAATGTCACGATGACATTTGACAGGAAATCCATAAAAAAGTTTAATAATCAAGTTTTTATCATAATGTACATTTTTTCCTGCATTTTTGCCTGCTTTTTTTGCCACACAATTGATAAAAGGCCCCCAGCAGGTTTAATAACCTGACGGGGGCCCTAGGCGACGAGTGTCTCCTCTCTGCTGGTGTGTTTTGGTTCTGTAAATGAAAGGAGTGAGATTCATCAACAGATAGGGACCCACGACTACCACCAGAGAGGATGCAGGCTGATTATATTCTGCCATCTGAAAAGTGATCTCAGCGAGAGTTGGAGAGTGAAGGAGAAAGGAGGAAAAGCAGAAACATTGCAGTGCAATAAGGTGAAGATGAAAAGAGACAGACTTATTTTCTTCTCACAGACAATGCTCTCTCCTCAGACCTGCACAACAGTGGAGCCCACACTAGAAGGTAGAACAAACCCACACGGTTCTCACATCTACATACATTATGCGCTATTTTTAAGCATTAAGAGTTAATACTCTTGAAGTATTCAATCACTACCGATGGAGTTGTGGCAAAAACAGAGAAGATGAACGTTTAGCGATAAGGGTGTTTGACTCCCAGCTAAAAGTTGAGGTTCAGGGTTCAAAAACCCCAATGTCCACACTCCACCTGTACACATCTTTGAGCAATGATGATCCAAACGTCAAAAGTCACTGAGGATAAAAGTGTCAATAACAATAATAAAATATGCTTCAAATAATCATTCGTAAAACAATGATATGTATAACAGTGCACACATCATCACATCATCTGAACCATATTCAAAATCAACCAACACAGCACAACAGGCACTTCACACAGCCACACATGTGGCAGTAATGTGCGCTGCTGTAATCTCCTTGTTACCTAAACACATGAGACGGAGCACCGCAACGGAAAAAACAATCAACATCTTCATCAGGTGTTCATTACAATCAGAGCTATTCGACGGCACTACATCACAATCCCGGGACGAGGTGGAGGTAGCTCAGGCTGCTTGTTTACGCGACAACAGCCTCTGCCCTCCCTCCCTCCCTTCCTCCCTTCCTCCCTTCCTCCCTTCCTCCCCCGCCACCTCTGTTGTTGGCTCACCCTGCCAAGCGCTTAACGTGATTATGAATCCATATTTTATGAGCGCATTAATGCGTGCCGGGGATTATGGATGCGTGGTGGATGTGGGGGCCGCTGTTAGTTGCCGTAGGAACACAGAGGCACTTGTCTCCGAGTGGGGACAGATTTTGGGGCCAGGGCCACGTCAAGAAAACACACACACACACACACACACGCACACACACGCACACACACACGCACACACACACACACACACACACACACATGCACCTTGTGCCTACTGAACTGTTAGGAGTGCTGCCACTACCATAACAGTGTCACCAATAATACACTGTTCTGTACTTTCATTATGTTATGATACTGCTACTGCTCACTACTGTCACTTTAAAATGCTTTTTGCACCATCCACAATATGTATTTATCATTCTTTAGACACTTTATTGATCTTTTTTTCTTGTGTTTGTTGTGTGTATTGTTATAGTTTAGTGTTGTTTGTAGTATGTAGTATAGTATATAGTAGATCGTGTATAGTGTTGTTAATAGTATAGTGTAGGACAGTATAGTATTGTTTCAGAATGTGGTAGTGATGAGTAAGCATTCCATTGTACTTGTTACACATGACACAAATAAAGAATCTTGAACCCACAGGTATATATACACATACTCACTCAAACACACACACACACACACACAGACACACAGGCATACACACAACACACACACACACACACACACACACACACACACACACACACACACACACACACACACAGACACACAGGCATACACACAACACATCACACACACTCACACACACACTCAAAAACACACGCACAAACAAACACATTTACACACAATATACATTCGCACAAACACAAACACAAACAACTGACCATTGCCATACGCTAGGCAACCGGGAACATGTGAATAGAAACAAAGTCTTCCAATTGCATTGGCAGCTCTCTCCCTCTTGGTCTCTCCCTCTTGGTCTCTCCCTCTTGTTCTTTCCCTCTTGGTCTCTCTCTTTTGGTCTCTCCCTCTTCTCGTATGGGTCTTTAAAAAACATCATAACCACTTTATTGAGAGTCAGGAATCATTTCACATCACATCGCCCTACAGGATCCTGAAACCATGCCTGTGGGCCATATGTGTGTGTGTGGTGTGTGGTTGTGTGTTTCTGTGAATCTATCTTTAAGAGTGTTCGCATGTGTGTATATATTGTATGTATCTTTGAGAGTGTGTGTGCCTGTGTGAGTCTGCCTGTGTATGTGTGAGTCTGCCTCTGTGTTTGTGTGTGTGTGTGTGTGTGTGTGTTGTGTGTGTGTGTGTGTGTGTGTGTGTGTGTGGTGTGTGTGTGTGTGTGTGTGCGTGCGTGCGTGCGTGCGTGTGTGCGTGTGTGTGTGCGTGCGTGTGTGTGTGCGTGCGTGTGTGTGTGTGTGTGTGTGTGTATGTTTGTGTATGTATATGTGTGTGTGTGTGTGTGTGTGTGTGTGTGTGTGCGTGTGTGTGTTTTGGAGTATGTGTGTTTGTGTGTCTATGTGTGAGTCTGTGTGTGTGTGTCTATGTGTGTGTGCTTTTGAGTATGTGTGTGCTTTTGAGTATGTGTGTGTGTTTGTGTGTCTATGTGTGCTTGTGTGTTGGTCTATGTGTGTGTGTGTCTGTGTGTGTGTAAGGGGGGGGGGGGGGGGGGGGGGTGCACTTTGTCCCCGGGAGGCTCTGACCACCTTGACCCTAGAAGGTACCTCATTGTGGTGCACTGGCTGTTCGTCTTTCACGGCTCCTGTTTGGGGGCTTGTGTTCCCAGTGCTTTTTGAAAGGAAAAGCTGTGTTTTCAGACGTTTGCAGTGAAGGATCACTTTCAGAAAGACACTGAGTGGGTTGTACCGTGAAAGCGCCACGCCAGGCATCAGGCACAGCAGATGTCGTTATGTTCCTAATGTTTAGTTGAATTACCCCTTTTTCTCCGAACGGACTGCGATTTTGAACATTTCTTTTTCGTTTTTTAATTGTCTTGTTTTCCATGAGATTGTTGTTTGGATCCTTGTCAACGTCTTCATTTGATCATTCGTTAGCCGGAGGGGCACGTATCTGAGGCGTGTGTTCACCACTGTTGTGGAAATCACATCAGGACTCACGCACTTAGGCATGTGTGTGTGTGTGTGTGTGTGTGTGTGTGTGTGTGTGTGTGTGTGTGTGTGTGTGTGTGTGTGTGTGTGTGTGTGTGTGTGTGTGTGTGTGTGTGTGTGTGTGTGTGTGTGTGTGTGTGTGTGTGTGTGGGAGCGTACGTGGATAAAAGACCACCGTCTGTCTAGACTCAAACATACTTCAGATCACTTGAAGAAGCCGCTGGCAACACCAGCCATGCAAAAACCTAATGACTCCATAACAGCCCAACGCATGCTGATTAGTGTGTAAACACACGCCTTCGCCACGTCAGACCAGACTGAGATTACCTTTTAAGTGCATCCTCCAGACATTCGACACCAGGGCGACACAATAGCACACCTGAAGTTGCCGATTTTTACAGCACGTCGACCGAGAGCCAATCAACGTCTGCGACCCAGGACGTACACCACCACCCTCCAACGCCACCCCACCCCACCCCCCCCCCCCCCCCCCCTCCCTCCCATCTCGTCTGACAAGGCCCAGAAACACCTGTCTCCCTAATCCCAGCGATTTCACCTGGAGACCGAAGGCCGGCTCGGGTTACGTCCAGCGTGACTGGCCGGGTCTTTATCCCGGCGCGTCGTCCCGCGCAATCGCGGTAATCAGAGTAACCCTATACCCCCCACCCCCCTCCCCCCTTCTCCCCCCCCAACTCCCCCCCCCCCCCCTACACTTGTGTCCCATTCCCAGCCTCGGCGCTGGGAATGGAGGGAATGGAGGGAGGGAGGGAGAGAGAAGGGAAGAGACAGTTGCAGCCTGTCTGCCGGACGTAGCGCCTTCGCCTTCGTCTTCCACCCCTAAAACGACAGCGTCTCCCCTGCTGCATTTAACGTTCGGGCATTTTGCAGACGCTTCCATTTATCTATTTGCCTGAGGATTCTGACATGATCTGAAATTGGAGGAACGGTACCACAATAAACGTCTTTCTAAAGAAAGAAAAAAAACCCAGAGACGCTGTGAGGGGGGATAGGGGGAAGGTGCAGCACCAGGCACCCTGGTGACATCTCCGATGTAACACCGATAGGACGCGCCGTATTTCCGACGCTTTTGATTCTCTTTATTTTTTTTTACGGCGGTACACGCGCTCCGCCCCGAGCCCTGGGCTCCAGGACCCGTTAGTCGCACGGTGCACAGATGTAGCGCAGGAGGTTATATGGGACAGGTATTAAACTGTGATTTACTTATCTGAGATTGAAACCAGCCCGGGTCGTCTACCCCCCTCCCTCCCTCCCTCCCTCCCTCCCTCCCTCCCTCCCTCCCCTCTGTGTGATATGATGGTGACGGAGGAAGTGGAAGAGGAGGTGGCAGCAGGGGCCCGAGCGGTGAGCACCACCAGGGGCTCCTGAGTGACCACAGTCCTCGATATTGATTTGTAATCCCTCATCTTGGTAGAAAGAAGGAGGAGACGTTCCAAGGTTCATTTTGAGCATGGACTAGACTAGCTCCTGGGAGATGATGGGGAGGGGTCAGAGGGGGGGTGGGGGACTTATGAGAGGAACAGCACAAGGTCGGTTGTAATAGGGCCGGAATACACTAATAATAAACTACCTGTCTCTCCGCTGTGCCTTGAGGCCCAAATGCAGTTGGCCATTCAGATCAAAATGGATTAAACACATCGATTAAACAGACGCCTCATTGATTTGTGCTTTTACACCTCTCCCACGGATGCCATGGCAACGACAGCGGTGTAAACAGGAAGACGATTGAAAAAAGGGGATGAAAAAGGAAACAGGTAAATAAATAGGTCTCAGGGGAAAAGCTATTACTATTACATGTGGCAGAGCAGCGTTGCCACGGGGGACGCCCTAAATAGGGACGTTTTATGGATCCATCGTTCTCCGTTCTCTTCAATTGAAAAAGGTTTTGTTGGGAAGGGGAGGGGGGTGGTAGGAGGTTAGTCAGGGGGTTAGGGGTGGGGGGTGGAATTCAGTGCATGTGTGTGTTGGCCTTGGCTTCCTGAAGTGTTCAAATTCAAATTCACACGCGAGCAAGGTTAAACGCAAGAGGAGAGAAAAAAGAAGGGTTTACCCCGAAGACAAAATGGAAACAGCACAGCACTGCACAGCCCCTCCAACCCCCCCCCCCCCCCTTTTCATTGGTCGGCTCCTGCTGCTTATAAAACCACCACTACAGACCCTGGGAGGAGTTTTCCCCGGGACGGTGACGACACCAGCCTGTCTTATAAAAACCCACAGGGATTAGGCTTTTCAACGTTTTGCAGGATGCTGTTAAAAAGGAAGGGTTTTTACTGTGGTGTTCCTGGGTTAACGTAGCGAGCGCGCCACCTTCCTCATGTGTCTCTCTCTCTCTCTCTCTCTCTCTCTCTCTCTCTCTCTCTCTCTCTCTCTCTCTCTCTCTCTCTCCTCTCTCTCTCTCTCTCTTTCTCTACAGTGCAGACACTCAGAAACGTGAGATCATGGGCGGAATTAAAAAAAAACACAGCACCCACATAATGGAGGGCAGTGTCCTGCCCGCCGTCCAGCGGCCGGAGCAGTTGTCCCTTCCGGCAGGTCGTACAGCTGCCCTGTAAATGACAGGGGGAACTCCCCCGGTGAATGTCAGCAACGTCCCGCTTTTAAAAAAAACCCGGAAAAGCCTAAGACTACATCCTCATTGTGTGTGTGTTTAAGAATGTGTGTGTGTGTGTGTGTGTGTGTGTGTGTGTGTGTGTGTGTGTGTGTGTGTGTGTGTGTGTGTGTGTGTGTGTGTGTGTGTGTGTGTGTGTGTGTGTGTGTGTGTGTGTGTGTGTGTGTGTGTGCACAGAGCCGATTCATGGCCCCAAAACTAAAAAAATGACCAGCCGTCCCGGGGGGACTATAAACAGACAGAGGAGAGTAGGGTTTTTTTCTTAATTTTTTTTAAAGGGGCTGTAGGATTCTTGTTGTCCGTTCCGTGAGGGAAGATGTGTAAGTGGAGATGGACTGTTGGCGTCTCTCTACACCCGCCCCACATCCCCCCCCCCGGCCCCCACCCCCGCCCCCGCTCTGCCCCCTGCAGGGCCCGCCAGGATCATCTGATACCGCCGGGCTTGGGTGTCCCACGGAGACGCACCGCGATTATCATCTTCGCTCCTCCTGGTCATTAACCCCTGGGACGGTAGGCTTAGGGGAGCGCCTCTGATCCACCACCAGAGGAACTGCTGTCATAACAGTGATCATTTACCTTATCGGACCACGTCTTCCACACACACACACACACACACACACACACACACACACACACACCACACACACACACACACACACACACACACACACACACACACACACACACACACGCACGCACTCACACACACACACACACATACACACATACACACGCAAACACACACATACACGCAAACACTCACACACACACACTCCCCTTCCATGGGCTTAACTGATCCCATCAAAGACTTTCCCAGGAGTTACACACACACACACACACACACACACACACACACACACAAACATGGCTCACCTCTGGTCACACCAATAAGAGCAGTTGCCTCGGTCAATGACACACTGCAGTTGGTTATCAGTGGCCACAGATTGACTTGACCTGATAGCGTATGGATATACGTAGAGTATACGTTGAGTGTGTGTGTGTGTGTGTGGGTGTGTGTGTGCGTGTGCGTGTGTGTGTGTGCGTGTGTGTGTGCGCGTGTGTATGTGCGTGTGTGGTTGAGTGTGTGTGTGTGTTTGCCAACACAATAAGGTCATCTTAAGAGCACATTACAAACCCCCACGGCTGTGAAGAGAGATCAAGTTTGCAGAAAACCTTCTTGTTTGAATTAAGCAAACACAGATTGCCAACCGTTAGTGACCATGACTGAGTATGTGAGAGAGTGGCTAAGTGGCATTCCCCCCCCCCCCCTCACCCCCTCCCTCTGTCAGATGACATAGATAATGTTGACGCCAGGGGCTTTGAAGGACATCGGATAGGTGCGGAGGAGAGGTAGAATCAAGGCGCAGGGCCCCCTTTACTTGTGTGACAGGAACTGTTGCGCTAACTAACGCCGGCTCTCAATGCTACCACAACAAGGCATGTTTGCTATGATTACGTATCCGTGGTAGAAGAAACGCACTGATGCGATAACACCATCAAATACATGCCGCACGTTGATCTTTTGCCAGTGTAGATCAGTATCTTGCATTTTTTATATCATTTTATACGTGATACAGTATACCCCACACATATATAATATGGGCCAAAACAACACACATGCACACACTCTCTCTCTCTCTCTCTCTCTCTCTCTCTCTCACACACCACACACACGCAATCACAGGGGACCTGACTCAGCCCCCTTGTCCCGGATCCAAGCCTCGCTCCACTGCATGCTGATCGGGTGTGAAGCACAGCACTTCAGCCACCCCACATAATGAGCTCCGGACGTCTCCCTGCCGAGGCCCGCAGTGCTGGCCAGGGCTGAGCCGGTGGATGAGAGCGGGAGAAGAGCGGTGGGACACCAAGTGATGCGTAGGAGTTGAGGAAAGGGACATTGGTCGGGACGTAGTACACAAGGGGGGGGGGGGGGGGGGGGGGTAGAGTCATCTTGGGGTTAGGGGGTTCGTCTTCCCCGAACCTGAAAGTCAAGTGGAGTCAATTTTATTAGTATAGCCTTTAATTTAACACAGTTACAGTCTGAAAGGGCTTCACAGGCCGCATAGTTACAACACCCCCCCCCCCCCCCAAACCCCAGCCTAAGGGCAAGTTAAATGAACTCCCTTAATGATGGAGAAAAAAAATCTTGAGAAGGAACGTAGAGTAGAAGGGGATCCCTCCTTCCATGGATGGCAAGTGCAATGGGTGCCATAAGTGAAATACTATAATGTACCAAACGTACATCATAGTCATGTACAAT
>CM051004.1:11082599-11087599 GCA_027704905.1 Muraenolepis orangiensis | reverse complement strand
AGTCAGCTGCCAACGCTCCGGTGCCCGTGGCTCCGGCAGCAGCAGCAGCAGCAGCAGCAGATGCAGCCAAGCTGTGTTGAAGGTCTGCTTTGGTCTACTTTTTCCTCGAGACTTTCCCTCAAGAGGAAAAAAAAACTTTTGGTCAAACGGCGTCTCGTTCGTTCGGAGTAGACTCTGCACCACTCCGGCGCTGTCTGTCATCGCGGGGCTCCAGCGACGCTGTCTGTGGCGCTGGAGTGCTGGACCTGACTGCACTACGGTATATTTGAACGCTTGCTGCCCAGAAATCAACAGGGTTTAGCAGGGTAGGCCGAAAAAAAAAGGGCCATCCATTGATCCATCCATGAAGCTTTAACCCTCTCTGGGACGTGGCCATCAACCGCCAGCTCAGACGGAGCTTCAACACACACACACACACACACACACACACACACACACACACACACACACACACACACACACACACACACACACACACACACACACACACACACACACACACCTCGCCACCACCGGTGTGTCCCTTTGCCACCAAAACGTCACCGAAAGAACACAACTTGAGTCCCCCCTCAGAGTGGCTCATCGTTCGCAGACCGTTTGGGCGGAGACCGGCGAAAACAAAGGATTTGACACCTGTTTTTCCGCTCCCTCGCACCACCAATGACCACCCACCTCCATGAAGTCCCACGGCTCCTGAGCTCCATGGGCTTTGATCAACATTCAGGCGTGAAGAGATTCTGTCAAATGGGTCTAAACCTGCCAATGGGTCGGCGCTTTGGGGTCTCCTGAAAACACCACCTAATAAACCAAGACAGAGACTAAATAAAACATAAAAAAACAAGGCGGTTGACTTGACCGTTAAACGTTATGTTTGCCCAGGGGCGGTCCCTGCTAAATCTCTCTGGAGGGGCAATTGTTTGCGATGATGGCTAAGTTGACCCATTCAAAGATTATATTGAAGAATTTTGTTTTAGCATGAGAGTCTATGAGGGCAATCAGCCCAACTTAAATCACCTCAAAGGGGCGTTACTCCATGGAACACGACTTGGTGCTGATTGGACGATGAGATTCAGAGGCATTCATGACAACATCGGAATAGTCAAAACTAGCATGACACTATCGTACAATGTGATATCAAAATGTCCTCTCTTTTCACCCTTTGATGGGGCGTCGCCCAATTGCATAAATACAACAAACAGCCCCTGTATTTGCATATAAAGCTACATATGTTTGTATGGAGTTTCACAGTGGCACTGTTATGGACACAAAAGCAGAGCACATTCGATGTTAAAAAGGAGAACAAGTGTAGTTTGATCGGTGGGTTACATGTCGGCCTCAGTGCATGTTGGCACGTGTACTACATTTTGACAATGTAGACATTATGTTGATTAAATCGGATTTCATTGAAAAATCTGCATAGCATTCTGCAATGTATTTTGGTAGGCTAGCCACATGTATCGGTAAAGAACTGTACTGGACTATAGAAAGACATAACCACTAGTGGGCCGTCAAGGTACTGCAGGTTGGCCGCGAGAGGTCATTTACAATAAATAAAGGCTGGACAATGAAAGGGGATGTAAAACGAGCAGACCCATAGAGGAACCACAGGGTTTCCTTCAACAGGGGATCATATTCACGTCATTCTTTGAGAACCTGTGCTGGTTTTTATCCTCCTCTTGACACATTTCCGGTCACAACTCGGATCGCGCTTGCTAGCGTGACCATCTGTGTTTGAATGTTTCAAGATTCAAGATTCAAGGTTTTTGTTTGGCATATGCAACAAAAGTTCAATGGAATCCTGACTCCCCATTCCCTCCAGCAGTATCAATTTTCCAAAAATGTCCCTTTTTTAACAGCGTCCAAGGCGGACTTAGCCAGCGCATGAAGTGGTGCAGTTAAGAGAAGAGTTCAAACTTCACAAATCCTCTCCCCTTTTGCCCCGGGTATAAAAGTCAGATGTGCATCCATTTCACTTGACATGCCGCATTTCATCCCCACACCTCTGGTATTTGAATGCTTTATGTGCACACGTGAGAAAGTCATTGACGGAGCCATCTGGACCACGCACACACAACACAACACACAAACACACAAACACACACACACACGCACACACACACACACATACACACACACACACACAAACACACACGCACCCAAATGATCCCTCTTACCTTACCTGATCGAACAAACAGTCTTCAATTCAGTGAGATGCATTACCTCTCTCTCTCTCCCTCTCCCTCTCCCTCTCCCTCTCTCTCTCTCTCTCTCTCTCTCTCTCTCTCTCTCTCTCTCTCTCTCTCTCTCTCTCTCTCTCTCTCTCTCTCTCTCTCTCTCTCTCTCTCTCTCTTTGGCTCTCTCTCTCTCTCTCTCTATTTGGCTCTCTCTCTCTCCCATGCTTATAACAGAGCCGCACACTGAATCACGTTGAACATTGCCTTTTAACATTTTGATGGACCAAAATAAAACCAAGCACGGCAACCAAGTCGACGACCGTAAGATCCACACGTTATATGTATAACACTATCAATCCCCTGATATACCGCACATCTGGCCAACCTGAGGGTCTTGGTCCGGAGGACGCAGGACGGATGCAGCCAGGGCCTCGCTCATGCATGACAGGCACGTCCACTAAAGGAAGCTTGAGGAAGGACCACAAAGCACCAGTCCCGATGACACAAAGAGCCGTGGTACCCATAAACCACTGCTGTGCGACTTTTTGTCTTTGACAACCGTCCATTTTGTGTCGCAACAATACAGAGTGATGCAACAACGATTCTCTTTGGTTGGATCAGCGTTTCAGGCCAGCGCCACAACCGGTGCATTTCTCATGACATCATTCTTCGTACCGGAAGATTTCATTCATTGTTTTGCAAATGAATCCACTCTCCTCTTCTTCTTCTTCTTCTTCTTTTTCTTCCTTCTCCTCTTCCTCCTTCGCCTCCTCCCCCTCCTCTGTCCGTGGGATTAAATGATAATTCCATCTTTGTTCCTTATTGCAAGACACTTAAGGGTCCACCCTCCACTGTTGCATGTCTGATCCTCTTACTGCCGAAAACCCATGTGACCCTCACCTCTCTCTCTCTCTCTCTCTCTCTCTCTCTCTCTCTCTCTCTCTCTCTCTCTCTCTCTCTCTCTCTCTCTCTCTCTCTCTCTCTCTCTCTCTCTCTCTTTCTCTTTCTCTCTCTCTCTCTGTCCCTAACTCTGTAGCTCAGCTCGTCCAACATTGCCATTTGTGAAGGCTGAATAATAAAATGGCGATTTGGTTCAATGGAGTTGTAAACATGATGATAAGAAGGGAAAGGGGAAGCTTAACGTGAACAAGGAGAGAGGAGGAAGAGGTTTGGCTCTCTCTCTCTCTCTCTCTCTCTCTCTCTCTCTCTCTCTCTCTCTCTCTCTCTCTCTCTCTCTCTCTCTCTCTCTCTTCAAACGTTAACAAAAACATTTATAATCTTCCATCTCTCATGGCGTCCGACCGCTTTTCTATACGTGTATTGTCGTTTTGTTTTGTGTGAGATTAGATTCAAATGAGTCAACCTCAGCTTTAAGCTGAATGTGATCTTCCCCAAACCCAAACCTATCATATCATAAAGATTGGTTGTTTTGTGTCGCCAGATTCTGTAATCTGGTCTGGTGTCTCTAACCCTGTCCAAAAGGTATTTCTGTCTCATAAAAACACTGGACACCAGGTTTGTCCGGAGCTAGCTTCACCCATCCTTTATGCTGGCAAAAACCAACTACTACTTCTACTACAGACAAAGTATTGCGGCATATGTCACCACCTAGAAAGAACGCCTGAGTTACAGTACAGCAAAGGTTTCTGGGTGGTGTATTGTTTCAGAGCTTCAGGAGTTCATACTTCATTGTATTCCTTCACACACACACACACACACACACACACACACACACACACACACACACACACACACACACACACACACACACACACACACACACACACACACACATACACATGCTCACACACATACACATGCTCACACACACACAAACACACACACACACACACACACACATACACATGCACATGCACATACACATACACACACACTCACACACACACACACACACACACGCACACATGCACACACACTCACTCACTCACTCACTCACTCACACACACACACGCACACACACACACACACACACACACACACACACACACACACACACACACACACACACACACACACACACATACACATGCACACACACACATGCACACACACACACACTAGCACACGCGCTCACACACACACCCACTCTCCACACAGCCCTACACATCTTAAACAGTAGAACAACACAGGGCTTCATCTAGAAGAAATAGATCTTGGTTCTCTGTGTAATTTGGCTTGTTCCCCTGTGTGGCCGGTGGGGAGGGAGGGTAGATGCATCAGCCAGAGGAGGAGGAGGAGGAGGAGGAGGAGGAGGAGGAGGAGAAGAGAGAAGGAGGTGGATCGGGAGAAGCAATATTACAAATCATGTGAGCACAGGGCTGGTGCGATCGATACGGAGCACTGCGGAGAACGTTGTTTATTACGCCGTCTCCTCCTCCTCCTCCTCCTCCTCCTCCTCCTCCTCCTCCTCCTCCTCCTCTTCCTCCTCGCAATTTCAGAATTCAGATTGGTGACGCCAGGCTGGGAGAGACGAACGAGTGGGCGCAGTGGAGCGAGCACCACAGATTATCCACAGCGAGAGAGAGAGAGAGATGGGTAGACCATGATGGATTGAGAGAGATAGAGAGATGGGTGGAAAGAGAGAGAGAGAGCTGGATTGAGAGAGAGAGAGAGAGCTGGATTGAGAGAGAGAGAGAGAGAGAGAGAGAGAGAGAGAGAGAGAGAGAGAGAGAGAGAGAGAGAGAGAGAGAGAGAGAGAGAGAGAGAGAGAGAGAGAGAGAGAGAGAGAGAGAGAGAGACAGAGAGACAGAGAGACAGAGAGAGAATAAATGAGACGAGAGAGCAAGATGGAGAAAAATATGGAGT
>CM051004.1:11070099-11077599 GCA_027704905.1 Muraenolepis orangiensis | reverse complement strand
AACCACACAGGATGACGGAGATTTCAGCGTCCGGGGCCGGAATGTAAACACAAACCTCCTCCCGTGATCTTTGACACCCCCTGCCGCTTGACCGTCCTCACTTCCCTATTCATGACCCCTTACAGACCACACTTTTGACCCGGCAGTAGCGCATGCAGAACACCCATGTGGACGCCCGAGGTTACCGCATTATCATTGCAACACCTCCAGGGTCACGTGATGCAGGGAAGAGTGGCAGGGCTGTGCTTTCCCCCCCACCCCCCCTCCCCGCCCCCCTCCCGCCACACTGACAACACAGACCCCCACTTAGGAGCCGTGGCCCAGCCAATTTTCTCAATTTACTCCCACAAGGAAGGCACATGAATGGCCTTATAAACAGGCTGGCCGATAAGAGAGAGTCACGCGGGAGAGCCCGTCTGGGTGTGGTGTGGACGTGGTGCGCCTGCAGTGGGGAGTGGAGCGAACGCGGTGGACAGAGCGTTAGATCCGATGGCTTGTGAGAGAGGGTGGTAATTGCGGATTGACACTGAAATAATTGCGGCGCAATGGGAGTGCGTTGCCAAAGGCTAATGGGCGGATAAGGCTGTGTTCATCAGAGGAGCAGGCCGCATCTCCATTTAATTTTTGTTATGCTCCACATGGCCGGGCCGCCCCGGGGCCTTCAGGGGCGAGCCAGGGCCATATTTAAAACAGGTGTTCCCAAAGTGGGATCAGGGGACCTCTCTGTCCTTCGACCTGCAATGTGTCAGCGGGAATATTATGGAAAGTGCTTAAAATATGAATTCTCTATTTTTAAATAGGATCCACAGTGGTGATTACCCAGGGTACAGACCAGGGTCAGGAAGTTACCAACACATCCTTTTTAAATGTGAAATGGCTAACAAGACAGGAAGATTTACATTTTTTAATCTGTGCTATGCTATGCTAAGCTATGTTACTGTCTTGGGCCTCAATGTCCGTCTATGCAATGCCACCACGCAAACAATCTAAAGCGCCGAGTAAAATGTTATATTCACAATAATAAACAACTTGTAAAGCAGCTTTAAAACGGGACGTGTCGCTCTCGAGAGCGCAAACAGTGAGCAATGATTGAGAACACTTTCAGGGGAAAAACATGGCCTCAAACAGCAGGTACGCCGGAGAAGGCAGAGGGAGGTGAGCCTATGGGACCAGGCCACACAACTAGAGATTGGTACAAATATATATCACTCCAGCTATGTACCACGCACACTTTAATAACCTGTCTGCAGTACTACCTCATAGTCGTTTGGACTGGAAGTAGGCATGGCACAGAGTTATCACCCCAAGAAACCCATGATGTCAAACACTGCATACGGCACCTCTGTAAAATGCTCATAAAACAAGTACACATTTTTAAAGCATGCTATGCTTTACTCCCATCCATTCTCTCCTCTCGTTCTCTCTCTCTCTCTCTCTCTCGCTCTCTCTCTCTCTCGTTCTGTTCTGCTCTTTCTCTCATTTGACCCATCTCTGTTCTGCACTCTCCCTCTCTCTCTCTCTCTCTCTCTCTCTCTCTCTCTCTCTCTCTCTCTCTCTCTCTCTCTCTCTCTCTCTCTCTCTCTCTCTCTCCTCTCTCTCTCTCTCTCTCTCTCTCTCTCTCTCTCTCTCTCGTACTTTATTCCCTCTGCCAGTGGAAGGCCATGCTGTGATTTACTGTATCGATAGAATTGATTTTAAATGGAGGCATGAAGGTGAGATGCAGCCTGCTGTTTGTGGGGGGGGGGGGGGGAGGGAGGGGGGGGGGGGGGAAACAGATGCTCCAGCATCTTTTTTGAAGACTGTTTGGGTTTTCTACCGGCCCAACAAATCTTAGTAATGGAAAACGCTTAAGTAGCATCAATCAAGTACTGTGTATACATGTGTGTGTACTGTATGTACGTGTGTAAGTGTGTATGTGCGTGTTCACTTTCCAAAGACCTGACCATTTGTTGTACTAATCTTAATACTCTGTATTGCTGTGAAGTGAAACCCTCAGGAAAGGAGTTAAAACAGGGACTTGCGCACACACACACACACGCACGCACGCACGCACGCACGCACGCACGCACGCACGCACGCACACACACACACACACACACACACACACACACACACACACACACACACACACACACACACACACACACACACACACACACACACACACACACACACACACACACACACACACACACAAACAGACACCGGGCAACGCACTCAGCCCCGTCCATTCCTTACAGTCCGGCTGAATCGATAAGACGCCCCAACCAATCAGAGAAGGCGCTGACACCGTGCAAGCGCTGACGACCATCATTTAGTCTCATGGCTTCCACCCTTAATGGAGTCACAACGATGTCAAATGGAAACTCGCGGCGGTCCGCCGAGATAAAATGTCAGATATTAGCCGGCCCGGAGGATCATTACAAGAACCTCGTAGTACCGGCCACTGATTCTTGTTTAATCCACTGGGGACACTGTGAAGGTGTGTGTGTGTACTGTGTGTGTGTGTGTACTGTGTGTGTGTGTGTGTGTGTGTGTGTGTGGGTGTGTGTGTGTGTGTGTGTGTGTGTGTGTGTGTGTGTGTGTGTGTGTGTGTGTGTGTGTGTGTGTGTGTGTGTGTGTGTGTGTGTGTGTGTGTGTGTGTGTGTGTGTGTGTGTGTGTGTGTGTGTGTGTGTGTGCGTGCGTGCGTGTGTGTGTGTGTGCGTGCAGTGCAATGCCGTGCATGTGTGTGTGTGAAGAGAGAAAGAGAGACAGGGAGAGAGAGAGAGATGGAGAGTGGAGGGGAGCGAGAGAGAGAGAGAGAGAGAGAGAGAGAGAGAGAGAGAGAGAGAGAGAGAGAGGAGAGAGAGAGAGAGAGAGAGAGAGAGAGAGAGAGAGAGAGACAGAGGATTTCCCTTAAAGTAGTGGACATGGACTACAGAGTGGGTTACATGAAGAGCAAAAGAAAGTCTCCCCCCAGAGGAACTCATTGGTTTTCACTTTGTCTCAGGGAATATGTGTTGGCGTGCTTAATGGGAACTCATTCAGGAGAGCCTGAATGGTGGCAGTGAGCAGGTAGGGTAGGGGGGGGGGGGGGGGGGGGGGAGGAGGAGCCGGAGCATCGGATTGCGGTTCCCAACGGATCATTACGGAGCGCAGATCAGACCGGGCCTCGGGTGCTCATTGACCTTGGAGGGAGGGAGGGGGAGGAAAGAGTCCGGATTTATCCGTCTTTGATTATTACCAACCTTACAACCTGATTCGATCTTAATCACTGATTCAATTCAGCTCAGGGAATGTTTTTGTGCGGTCGATCTCATCATCGGGTCAATTGAATCGGGGGCCCGAATGCCCCCGTGGTTCATTTTTCATTTTGCAATTCCGCTAAGATTTCAGGTTTGCAGTTGAAGCCTGGTAATAATGGACCGGCGAGTGGGGCCTTAGATTGACTCGGATTGTAAGAACCCTGTGAGCCAGGAAGAGAGTCACACGAGGTCTGTTATTACCTGCAGGCCGAAGCCAACACACCTCACGCACGCTACTTCAAGCTAATCTTCAAGATTCAAGCAGAGAAGCAGTATAGCTCAGGAGGTAGAGCAGTCACCTCACAACCGAAAGGTCGCTGGTTCGATCCCCGGCTGCTCCTAGCAAAAACTGTCGAGGTGTCCTTGAGCAAGACCTAAACCCTAACTGCTTCTGACGTGCTGGCTGTCTCCTTGCATGGCTGACTCCGCCGTCGGTGTATGAATGGGTGATGTGAGGCATGCCTTGTAAAGCGCTTTGGATAAAAGTGCTATATAAAAGCATTATTATTATAAGCAGAGCAAGAATGTCAAACACCTTCAAACAACAATGGATAGCTGCTTCAAATGTGTTCATTGACAGGTAAATACAACCCACATTCTAGTAAACCACACATTTTCTATATATTCAGTGCTTAAAAGCTACACTTAAACAAAACTGTGTGTCTGAGACTGGCTAACTGAAATGCAATGCAACTCGCTGGCAGTGTTGTTTCCCTAAGCTAACTCGTAAGCTCACATGAAAACGTCCTTTGTGAAACTTCATTCACCCAGGGTTTTGCATTTTATCTCCTATCACTTGTCACTACCTGTCAAAGCACGTTGGCGGCCAAGGTGAACAGAGAAGGGGAGTATACAAACTACAAAACTACAAACCACGGAGCAAGGCGGGGCCATGAAGGTCAAGCGGGATGAAACCCCATCGTGCTCTGTGATTGGCCAGGACCATTTTGACAGCACCCTCCCCAAGACCAGGGGACCTAGTGCATAAGTAGTTGTCTGAGAGTTTATGGACTGTGTTTGGTCGCGAGGTAGGGAAGAGGGAGGAGGAGGGAGGAGGAAGGAGGAGGAGGGAGGAGGAGGGAGGAGGGAGGAGGTGACATTGGCCAACTTTACTGCCGGGTCCTAAAAAGGTGAGATTGAATGTTACGAAAAAAATCGAGTTAAAAAAATAATAATAAAATGTGTGACATTTTGAGTGTGGGCAGCATGACATCACCAGGATCAGGTTGGTTGGTGGACATGTTGCGTTAGGGTTGATTAGTTATGAATAGGCAGTAAAACTCCCTGATGGTTTTAATCAGACAATGGCGTGAAATGTGCGAATGATAGATGGAGACGGTTGAGATACGACGTGGAATAAAGTGGTATCTCAAGTAGATTACCGGCACTAACGCCACATCAATCTCCTTTTGGAAATGTGCATCGTAATCAGCTTACACTCGGCGCAGGCACGTGGTTCGCGATTGTAAATCAAGAAACGAGATCGTGTTGTGTTTGTTTTTTGTCTGTCAAGTTGTAATATGTAACTGTGTGTCATAATAACAGAGTCAGAAAAGGCCTGGCCCCTTTCCGATGAGATTAAAATGAACTTGCAGGACTTGATGGGGCAGACATAACATACCGGTAAATTACGAGTCTGAATAAATTAAAAGAAGGGACAAATAAAAACACACACCTGCCAACACATTTTATTAATTCAGTAGATCAGCAAATGCAATGTGTTTTATCGGCCACCGGTGTTGGCTGTTTTATTCGTATTCCGCTTTACTCACTTTGAGTGTTTTTCATGTTTGTCCTTGCAGACGTTCAACCATCTGCACGCAGTTCATACCTCTGGCTGTGGAGAGACGTCCCTGGCATCTGACAGTGTGTGTGACCCCCCAGACGGCTGTCATGGGGTTCACACCATCACGATCTGAGAGGGGTCATGATTTATATTGGACGGCTCCACTTAAAACCTGGTGCCCCGTGGTCTGAATCAGGGGCAGAGGGTCGCGATAAATCCGCTGATGCAGGGATGTCGAAAAAGCAGGAATAGCTCCTTAAACGCCTTCTCAAAGGCAAGGAATCCTACATGCATTCCGGTCAACATGAATAATAATAATAATAATTCATTGTATTTTAGGCGCATTTCCTGACACCCAAGGACACCGTACAATTTGTCAAATAAAGAGGCAACAGAAAACACAAACAAAAAGGAAATCATGGAGGGGACATTTAGGTGGGGAGCACTACAGTGAGTAGGCAGATTTGAACAGGTTTTGGCCATGACCTTCATGGCCCCGCCTTGCTCCGTGGTTTGTAGTTTTGTAGTTTGTATACTCCCCTTCTCTGTTCACCTTGGCCGCCAACGTGCTTTGACAGGTAGTGACAAGTGATAGGAGATAAAATGCAAAACCCTGTGTGAATGAAGTTTCACAAAGGACGTTTTCATGTGAGCTTACGAGTTAGCTTAGGGAAACACAGCGAGTTGCATTGCATTTCAGTTAGCCAGTCTCAGACACATAGTTTTGTTTAAGTGTAGCTTTTAAGCACTGAATATATAGAAAATGTGTGGTTTACTAGAATGTGGGTTGTATTTACCTGTCAATGAACACATTTGAAGCAGCTATCCATTGTTGTTTGACGTTCTTGCTCTGCTTATAATAATATGCTGACTTTTATATAGCGCTTTTATCCAAAGCGCTTTACAAGTCATGCCATGACCCATTCATACACCGACGGCGGAGTCAGCCATGCAAGGAGACAGCCAGCACGTCAGAAGCAGTTAGGGTTTAGGTCTTGCTCAAGGACACCTCGACAGCCGGGGATCGAACCAGCGACCTTTCGGTTGTGAGGCGACCGCTCTACCTCCTGAGCTATACTGCTTCTCTGCTTGAATCTTGAAGATTAGCTTGAAGTAGCGTGCGTGAGGTGTGTTGGCTGGGTTTTTAGTTGGGATTTGAATATGGTTGAATATGCTTATGAAGATAAGAACGGATTGATGTATGTTAGCTCATTTCACCGCCCGTATATGTAAAAGCACTCTGAAAATGCTGAAAAATGTTTTAAATCCCTACAAAATGCAACAAAGCATTCACTGATGAGCCCCAGTGGGCCCAGGTCCAATTGGAAGGGAAGGAGGAGAAGTCTAGAGGGAGACCGTCTTTTGCCAAACACTGAAGGACATTGAAAGAAAGGCAGACTGGGGTAATGGCTTCTGAAATAGCGGTGGGAAATAAGCATCCTAATGCTCAGTTAGTTTGGTCAGTACTCAGTGAAACACAAATTGATTGTGTAAACAAAAAGTGTATTCTTCCTGGAAGGTAATGGGTCATAAAGTATAATCCGTGATAAACATATGTTGAACATTGTTCTGAGAATACTTGAATATTAGACTGATATCGTAAGCCACTTTTGAAGGACAGTATCTGGCCCAATGACAAAACCAGAACACTATAAATACAGAGCGAAATATTTTCTCCAACAAACATGAGAACAGCCACACTGGTGCACTTGGAATAAACTCCTTGCCTTAAATGTGGAAGTTCTGCCAGGAATCGGCAGCCGGGGGACTGGTTCTTAGGAGCAGTTTTCTGCAGTTTTACCTGGCAAAGGCACAGAGGAGGAAGAGATGTTACCCGGGGTGTTTGCCCCCCCCCCCGGATGTGAAGCACCCACTGCACTCCCACTGTGCTGCGTCTGCCTGCTGGATAAGCTTATCTTTCCTGCTCATTCTATCCATCTGGGCCAGCTTTAGAAGCAGTTTTGTACACATATTGAACATATACATAATACATATAGTAATGGTAATGGATGCTTTTAATATAGCGCTTTTATCCAAAGCGCTTTACAAGTCATGCCTCACATTCACCCAGTCATTCATACACACATTCAACCACCGACGGCGGAGTCAGCCATGCAAGGAGACAGCCAGCTACGTCAGGAGCAGTTAGGGTTAGGGTGTTCAAATGCTCAAGGACACCTCGGCAGTTTTTGCTAGGAGGAGCTGGGGATCGAACCAGCAACCTTCCGGTTGGCATTCGCTCTACCTCCTGAGCTATTCTGCCGCCATCTACAGTATGTACAGTATATATGGATATATACGGATATATGGAGACGGTCATGTCGGACAGGATAGCGTACTGTGGCTACCCAGTGTGTTCGACTCCAAGAACTCAAATGTACTGGGTTTGATCCCCAGTCTGCTTGTACTCAGCCATGAGTAAAATGCCT
>CM051004.1:11030099-11065099 GCA_027704905.1 Muraenolepis orangiensis | reverse complement strand
GAGAAAGAAAAGAAGCTAAGAGATCGGGAGTGGGAGAGAGAGAGAGAGAGAGAGAGAGAGAGAGAGAGAGAGAGAGAGAGAGAGAGAGAGAGAGAGAGAGAGAGGAGAGAGAGAGATGAGAGAGAGAGAGAGAGAGAGAGAGAGAGAGAGAGAGAGAGAGAGAAAGAGCCGAAAGACAAGAGGAAGTAAGGGAAGAGCTGGAACTCGGGGTTACAGTAAGAGAAATACTCAAAATTGGAAATTACGGTAAAATGAGAGGAGTGGAAGAGAGGGTAAAAGTCACAGATGAAATGTTGAAATGTTTTGCCCGTCAGCGATAAGACCTTGACAGTAGAACATCAAGCATTTACACTGTATGGGAAAACAAAGCTAGTCAACAATATCCAAAAAGGTATATTAGTTGAAAAATAATGTGAATACTGGATATTTCAAGCTGAAGGGCATCCAGGTCCACAGCAATCTTATATCAAGCCGAAATGACCCCTGTTGGTCCCTATCGTGAAAACCAGAGATTTACCCTGCCACGTTCGATTGGGTCTCGTTTGCACAAATAGGACTTTTGACTAATGAGAGAGTTTAGTTTCATTGTACTTCATGAACGCTAGCGAGGAACAGACATGAAAGATTAATTGAACGGGTCATGCTGCATTCTTTTGGTCAAGTCATCGTTACACCGCACCTCTGTCAGTATCGTCGCACCCTGTCCTGCCTGAATTGGATCTTTTGGGAGATTCCCCTTTAGTTTCTCCGTTGGTCTGGTATGTTCCCATCAGCTCTGTGTTTTGTTTGAGATGGACAGGCCAGTATCACATTTGCTTATGTAGTCATGGGGATACCGGGCTCTCAGAAAAAGACCTCTGGGCTGTGTGAAATGACAATTTCTACCAGCCTTACTACTCGAGTACTGTGGTAACCTGTGACAGTCTTTGTCTTCGGAGGTCACTGTGTTTTTCTTTTGATTTATTGCAAGGCGGCGGTCACACAGCGGAGCTCTCAGTTCTGCCCTCACCTTGCTTAAGACCCACTTCCTCTCTCCATTGCACTAGTCCCGGTGCATCCATATTTTTGTTTGGGGGGGGGGGGGGGGTTTCATCTCCTATCGTCAGTGGGCACAAGCGAGGAGATTCATCACTATTAGCCCAGCGACAGGTCTATTACCTCCTGAGACCAGGAAAACAAGAGGGGCATCCACTTCTGGAAGGAGCCATTTCAGAGAAACCGAGGTTAAGAGTTTGAGGCACAACTTTTCAGTTAGTTTTGGTTTGTGCTGTATTTGAGCCCATGCCTCGTCTGTCCATACACCTTCTATAATGATATCGTTCCCAATGATTTCTGAATACGTTTTTTAAGTATTTTTTTAAGATTTAAGATTAAATCTTAAATCTTGTTCTTAAATCAACCAGATCACTAGCATGTGAATATATTATTAGTATAGAGAAGACAACTTACAAAGACAAATGATATTCCTCTGGTATGGCACTGCCCTTGAGCAAGGCTTATGCGGATGTAAGGGAGTGAGTTATGTTGCCAGTAGGGGGCGCTAAAGTGCTTTTTTGTTGCTTGTGATTTGCCGTAGTGCAAGCCTGTTTGACGCTCCGCAGCCACCGTAGGTTATGTTCCGTTTTGTGTTTCGATGTTGGGTTTCCCGAGCACTGTACTACTGCAAAAACTTTGTTTAAGTTATTAATATCATTGTGTGTGTTATTATTTGTATTTAACACGTTGGGTTTTAAGTGTGTTTATTGGTACGACTGAACCATATATGTTAATTGAATGCTGAAACGATGTTTAACACTACACATGTTTTAACATGTGTTAAACACTACATGTGCAAGCTAGTTGCACGTGGCATCGCTAACCAGATGTTCCGTTTTGTGTTTCAAAAACAATAAATGAGAGACTCTGCTCTGCCTCAACTACCATTGGAGTCCTGTTCCCCGTCTATCCTCCTGGCCCTGGTACACATCAACCCATTACACAGAGTCATCGCTGGGGCTCGCCGCCTGAGAGACAGGGTTACACGGCTGCTTGAGTGATGGTATTCAGTCAAAGGTCCTATTTGCCCAAACAATAGTAACGGTAAAAATAATAATAATATGAAAAAGAAGAAGAAAATATAATGTTATTACGCATTATGCAAATATATATGGAACTGCAGTGTCCTCACATGAAATACTGGCATTTATTTCCCCATAACATTGAAAGATAAGCTACAGTACTGATATTAAATTCACGAGGTGGGAACAAGCAAAAAAATAAAATAAAAAATGACCAGAGAGCAAATCAGATTTAAAAACCTCTTCATTCAGCAGGACAAAAATACGACATAATATTTCATGGAACATCTCGAGATTGGATCTTGTCTCTATGTTCTCCCCCTCCCTGTTCTGTTTGCCAATTTTCGTTTTTCCCCCTTCGTCCTTTGTTACCCTCTGAGTGTGTCATCACCTCCTTATCTTGCTGAGGGCGTGCGCAGAATGCAACCGCTCTCATCAACTACCTTGCTTATTTCTTCTGCTTCTTCTTCTTCTTCTTGTTTTTCCTACCTTTACTGGGCCCTCATCAGATAACATTGCGTACGCCTGTGCACGGATAGCTACGCTATTTTCTCTCCCCAAGATTAGATTAGTACAATTACATTATTTTCTCTTAAATACTGTATACTGCGCTTGGCTGGTGTTTCTGCGTTTCGTCATTCTTATCGAAGGGATGGTAGGTAATGTGTTTTAAATCGGTTTAAGGGTACATTAACATGGTTTGAATCATTATCTCAAAATGTCCCAAAACAAAAAACACAAAATGATGTTGTATTGCGGAAACGGAAAAAAATAACTTTCTGTGGTAATGGAATCAAAAGTTGTTTGAAACTAAACTCTTAAGGTGGACATTTAAGGCAACCGGCACGCGTCCTCTGCATGCATCGCGCCATCTGTTTCTAAAATCGTAGCTTCTTAACTTTGTTGATATTGCAAACGCACCTGCCTTCCTGCTTGGGTTTCCACAAGGTGAATGGTGCTGCCGTATCATCTCCTGCAATCCCTGCAGAGCGAGAGAGAGATGAAGAGAGAGAGAGACGAAGAGAGAGAGAGAGAGAGACAGAGAGAGGATAGGAGGCAGGTGGTAAACAAACAAACCCCTCTTCGATTGACACACAGATGAAAAGAGGATCGAAGGGGCTTCCCTTGACCAGGGAACCGGGAAACACCTGAGCACTGAGATAGTGTGTGTGTGTGTGTGTGTGTGTGTGTGTGTGTGTGTGTGTGTGTGTGTGTGTGTGTGTGTGTGTGTGTGTGGTGTGTGTGTGTGTGTGTGTGTGTGTGTGTGTGTCTGAGAAGTGTTTGTGTGTGTGTGTGTGTGTCTGATCATCCGTAAGGGAGATCTTGTGTCGAGATCTTAGCTGTGGATCTTTGTGTGTAATGTCCTATCTTTCGCCCCAGCTAAGGATGCACTGGGGTGCAGGTTGATAAAGGCCCAAGGGTGTGTGTGTGTGTGTGTGTGTGTGTGTGTGTGTGTGTGTGTGTGTGTGTGTGTGTTTCTGTCTGTCTATCTGTCTGTCTGTCTGTCTGTCTGTCAGTAGATTAGCTCTGGGAACCAGGAAGATGTTTACAGTGGGCACACAGAGGAGTAAGTGGGTGATAAAAAAAAGGCATGATGGTAACTTACGGACTATGGTTTGTAGTTTTGTTCTGCTGGGTTTAGAGTTCTGTTCTGCTGGGTTTGTAGTTCTCGATCTGCCGCCTTTGTTTGTTTCCAAGTGATTCATCTTCATCTAAACTAATGGAAGGAGTTCATCTTCAAGTACTTCTAGGGCTATCCAACCAGTATATATTATATATTATATATATATTCTATAAAGAGCGGTCCATTCAATCCAGGCACTCTTCTCTCTCCCACTTGCAATGAATTTACCTCTGCGAGAATTGTGTGCCCGTTGTCTCTTATCGACGTACAATTGGTCCCCTGGCTCAATATTACACATTAAACACTTATCGCCCTACACTGTAACCCCATTAGTGGCATGACTCAATTGAGAACTGAACAGACTTTGGCTCGATGGCAACAGTTGTACACAAGAAGGGCAGCAGTATATTCACTTCAACGCCTTCATGCCCAGATCCAGGCTGCTCTGCCAACTCCACTCTGAGGCAGTTGTATACTTCATAGTCTTTTAACAACCTCATTATGCTGTACTTCATAGTCTTTTAACAGCCCCATTATGCTGTGTTTATGTGTATAGAAGCGCAAGAGTTGCAAAACGAAACAAGCAAATTTCCCACTCCACTTGAATGGATCAATTATATTGCTGATCAAAGTTATTATTTCGTCATTTAACTATGTTGCATCGTTAATACACAATTGTGTCATAACCAAGCTGTTTGCATGTTTAAACTAGTTGTGGATAATATTATGGACAGTAAGTTGGTTAGTTTCTCATTTAATTTGAAACTCCTATACAGTCATCCATTTTTATACATCATTTATACTTTTATTACTAAGCTACATCAAGGAACAAATACATTACAATTACAAATATTAGCTCAGCATATTATATAATATTATAATAATATTATATTAATAACTTCTGTAAAAACCCTTAACCAATGCAAACACATTTCACTGAAGTTGGACTGACCCCAATAAATGTGACTCTTGCTTGTACTCCTCGTGTTACAGCGAGTGAAAGAGTCACCACTCACCTGCGTTTGTAGTCCTGGCGGTGGAACTGATACTGTCTCATAACTAAATGTGCCATGACTACGTCGGTGGAGGTCGCTTGTCCGTCTGTAATTTTTCTTACAGCCGATATATATAGACGGTATATATGCGGGATAAATAGACGGTATAAATGCTTGGTTAGTGACCATCGTTTGTACACTACTTTTGACAATGCATTGTGGGATACGATGAGTGCCATATACATGGTATACAAATCCCCACTATACATTCGGACAGCACCACAAAGTGGCGAAACTCACTCTACTCGCAAGACGTCTCTCCGTTGATCCCATGAGGGAATGGCGGGAAAGATAAATGTGAACTTGGACGTCTGTCCGAGGACGAGGGTAAGAGGGCCAGACTGCGTGGTCTCCCCTCGGTGCATGAGGTTGGCCTAGATGAGCTGTGATCAAATGAATGATTTTAATTTTTGATATGTTATTCAAATAGCCTAATTTTAATACAAAAAAATATTCATACTGGTATAAATAAACAATTTGATTTCCTTTCTTTGCTGAGCGAGAGTTTTGTGCAAAAGGAATTAAAGGGCTGGTTCGAGCTCAGTGATTGAAGCAACTGAAAGCTATTAATGGAGGTTTTACAGTATACAGGCGGAGAGGGCGTGGATGTAATTCGAGAGAAAGCTTCCGTAACTCTGACATTACTACAGTGCATAAACTACATGTAAACATTTCAAGGCTTTTTTGTAGCTTCATGTGTCAGTGGGGAGTCACCACGGCAAGGCAAAGCTCAAATTCTTAACTTTAACAAAAGGAAGGGTTCTTTGGGAGCCAGAGATAACCAATCTCTAAAAGCAGTCATGTATCCAGCCTTGTATCCAAACTCTTTTCAATTAACCTTTCTCCATTCACAACCCAACCTGACACGGTTTTTACTTAGCTTTTTCAAGGGTTGACTATTATGTTGCCGAAGACTTCCAGCTACCATGGTAACTTGTTAACTGTTCAGTTTGAAATCTGCTATGGATTTATTTTTCTATTACTGGTGTGATGAATATATATATATATGTACATAAATATAATAATATATATTTTTTTCAGAAGCAGTCCTAATGGGGTTCAAGACCTCACAGGGACATTAATATTAATATAATATTGATATTAATATCTTCGGACCGATTGATGAAATATAGATAGGATATTCATTTTTAACGAGTCTGCTGTCAGATAGAGGCACCCTTACAGAAGCCATTAATTATGATATGTGAATAGGGTAAAATATCAGGGATCTCACTCGGACAAATAGGCTTTGACATGCAACAGTTGGACAAATTGACTTCTTCGCTTCCTTTTCAAAGCGCCCCGGTTTTCGTACTCGTAACCAAAGAGCGGGTCAGGCCCGTTCACCAACAGCAGCAACAATTGACTAAGTGGACTTCTTGTCTGAGTTGCCCTTTGGCTCACAGTGTCTCGGTATGTGTCTTGCATTGTCGTCTGTTATTTCTAAAGTGATATAGGTGAAGGTGAATGAGCTTCTTTAACCTATACTATATAATAGTATACTATGTCAGTACATTAGTATACAGCAGCATGTTTTTTTTCCTAAAGTGAATTCAAGAAGACGGTATCAGGAGTGCTGCCACTATCATAACATTGTCATTAACATTACAATGTCATACTTTGCTGGACTTTCTGGACTCATATTCATTACTCATTACAGTTACTGCATTGCACTGCACTGTACTCATGATGCTGCTGCACTAATGGCACTTACAATTATTCAAATGCTTTTTGCACAATATAACAAATGTACATCCATCCATCCATCAATCACTTTATTTATATTTTTATGTTAATTTTTTATTTAATTGTGTATAGTATTTGTATAGTATTGTTCTAGAATATCATACTGCAGGAGGGAATGGGGAGTAAGCATTCCATTGTATTGCATTCCATTGCAAACGGCAAATCAAATTCTTGAATCTTGGTAGGGGTTAGGCATCTCGCTCTTTCTGTCCTAGCTACCGACACCGAGGATGGAACCCTGTATCTCTATTAATACAGCAGCAAATAGCTTCAAGCATGCAATATGAATTCACAATACTGGCAATATGGGCAAAACTGCAGCATTTACATTACAGCAGCGAGGTGTCACTTTGGACCCAATGAACCTACACCGGAAAGCACCCAACGTGACAAGCGAAAGTATGACCGGAGGACGCTGAACATGACACCGCAAACCACCCGATCAGGTTCAATCCCGCATTTCAACCGCTTTGTGACTGAGACTGTCAACAAAGAGTCGGATGACTGTCCTCGTTTTGTAATGTCCTCGTTCTGCCCAGCGAGAGCGAAGGTGACAGCCACAGCCAGACGCCACAGTGAAGGTGGGTGGGCCGAACCGTGGCGATCATCGGTCATCAAGGCTACAGAGTGCAGAGCTTTACGTCACGTGGCTCCAGGCAAGCGGAGAGAAGAGAACAGCTGAGGGTTACATCCCAGGCAGGAGCTGATAGTAATGTGTTGATTCAATTAGGAAACTCGTGGCTGTGGAATCAGGGAGGAGAAAGGGAGAGACACCTCGACGGATAAGACAGATCGCATGGCACCCCGGCAGCTTTGATGGAAATTGAATTGATCGAAAATGAAAATGTGGAATGAGTGTGGATTCTGAAAACAGATCAGAACAAATAGTTTGCAGTGAGTAGGAACATTAAGTCAAAAAGTACCAGTACCATTACAATATATTTAGTTGCAAAAAGTGATGAAATATTGCCACATATTGTGAACTGATACCGATACCTAACCTTTCTGATGCTACTCATCAGAAAAAATATTGGGGACTGCAGTATTTTATATTTATATATATATATATATATATATATATAAATAGAGAGAGGGGCGGCAGGATAGCTTAGTCTGTTGGCACTTGGCTTGGGAACCCGGAAGGTCGCCGGTTCAAGTCCCCGAAACACCTGGGCACTGCCGAGGTGCCCTTGAGCAACTGCTCCCTGGGCGCTGGATATAAAAATAGTTGCCCACTGCTCCTAATACTAGGATGGGTTAAATGCAGAGAAACACATTTCACTGTGTGTGTATGACCAATAAAGAGGATTCAATCCTCCAGATTTAGTTTAAGAGAGAGAGAGAGATATCCACTTTGTTAACTGGGTCAGAGCAGAACACAATGGAAAAAAAGACCGAAGAACGGCGGCGATTTCTTAAACCGGGAGCGTCTGGAGCATTATACCTGTTTCATGTTTCCATAACAACCGTCAAACCATCAGGTGCCATAAAAAAATATAGCCGCTGCAAAAAAATGTGTTCTGCTTGTATGTCACACGGCCCGGAGTTATGTCCACGTCTAATCCTCCCTCTATTTTATTTGTCTCCTCCTTCTCCTTCTTGTTTTCCTCGTCTTGTCTTGTTGTTTGGCACCTGTTGTAGCCAATTATTGATAAGCACTCATTTCTCTTGTCTGTGCTCGTGCCAAGAAAGGGGGGGGGGCGGGGGGTGGGGCTGTCATGGTACCGCCATTGGAGAACAAGACAAGCTGTTAATTAATGGCTCCGCACACACCCGAAGGTGGGGAGCAGATGTGTTTGAGTTTGCTCGGAGGAGACGGCAGAGGCTAATGCTGACTTAAAAAACAGTGCATTACAGGCGTGAAGTACCCATCCATCGCAGAGCTGCGTGTGTGTGTGTGTGTGTTGTGTGCGCGTGTGTGTGTGTGTGTTAGGGTGTGTTTGTGTGTTTGTTTGTGTGTGTGTGTGTGTGTGTGTGTGTGTGTGTGTGTGTGTGTGTGTGTGTAGCATGTGTAACATGCACTGCGTCTGTGGTGTCGTGGAAATCACGATGAGTTTGCGTAGTATCCTGGCCCCTAGCGTTCCAGAGACCTGAAGCGATTCATTCATCTACTGGGTTTGTCTCCCTGACTTGTTTAGTCCTGCTTTATCGTGCCGATCACGGCGGCAGGGAGGCGGTGGTCTAGTGGTCTTCGCTGGTACATTGCTTCCTAGTGAGTACGGCTCATTTTAACCCAATCAACATCTTCCCCCTAATATCGATGTGTCCCAGTGAACGTGCTGTGCTCTCACACACAAGTTGTTTGTGTAGTTTGTGGCTATGAATCATTAACCCTAACCCTACCAGTGTTTTTAACACTGTATACCGTACAGTAGGGGGCGACCCTACCGGGGGGGGGGGGGGGGGGGCACCCGACCCCCAAAGCTTGTTAAACACTGTGATGTGATTAAGACCCGGGGACGTTGACGGTGACGTTTAATGAAAAGTACCTGGCGACATTTCGAACTGCCATTTCCCTGCTGTACACTCAGAATAGCGTGAGTTCTAGCTACAGTTCTTTGACTGCAAAATCGCTCGGGGGGGGGGGAAATAAATCACCCGCAAAATCCTAGCCGAGGAAGATAAACCCGAGGGATTAAATGATAACTTTGGGGATGGTGATAACAGTAACATATTTGAAAAGAGCAATGGGGGAGAAAATGAGAACTCACTTGAAATTGCAGGGGAAGATAGACTAGGCAAGGGAGTCAATGCCGATGGAAAAAGGATGGAGCAGAATCAGAGGAATGCAGTTTAAATATAGGGCGGAGAACAAAGGGATTACAGTGAGGTGGAAGAGAAGAATGAAAGCCATAAGAGATGTGAAAGGATTCATTAACTAGAGTTAAATGAGTATGAGAGACGTGAGAACAGTGAGATGGGGTAAGTAGTCAAAGAGAGTCAAAGAGACTCGGAGAGGCTTCCTGAGAATGAGTCAACGACCAGAGAAAAAACAAATAGGTCAACTCTCAATGTGAGTTAAGAGAGGCCTTTTAATGCTATTGTCGTGCCTCAGGCAAAGGACAACATGTAAAGACCGAGAGTAATAGCATGAGAGCCAAAAAGAAGAAAGAATGTAAGAGAAATCTTGGTGGTACGGTATGTGTGTGTGTGTGTGTGTGTGTGTGTGTGTGTGTGTGTGTGTGTGTGTGTGTGTGTGTGTGTGTGTGTGTGTGTGTGTGTGTGTGTGTGTGTGTGTGTGTGTGTTTACGGGGGGGGTCATTACGTTTATTCTGACTCAGCTAAGCAGATGATGATAAATGAGGCGGCGGCAAGGCTGGGCTTCCTGCTCACTTTTTGCCGGATGGCGAGGTGCGTGCCAGTCCTTTACCGCCTAATTACCCCTCAGTTACTATTAGCACTGCCACAGCCACTCAGCTCCACTATCCTTTACCCCGGCCGCACCCGCCTCCACCAGCCTCCAGCGGTCTAAACCAGCATCCATCAGTCTAAACCAGCCTCAACCTGCCTAAACCAGTCTTGACCAGTCTAAATCAGCCTCCACCAGTCAAATTTCAGACTCTGCCAGCCTAAACCAGCCTCTACCAGTCCATGCCGGTTTAAACCTGTCTAAACCAGCCACCACCAGTGTAAACCAGCCCTCACGAGTGTAAACCAGCCACCAATAGTCAAACCCATCCTCCACCAGTCTGACCCAGTTTAAACCAGCTTACACCTGGACCACTCTTCTTCCAGCATCAAGACTACTACTACAGCCTGCTACATTCCTCACCCACCCGTCCAATAGAAGCCCACCTCAGTCTCTGAATCGACATGGCAACCGTCTAGGTATTTGCACTATGGTGCACAGCCACGGTGAAAATGAATCAAGACATAGATACAAGCGTAAACATTTACAAAGACTTATAACGTACGTAACACTTATAAATGTTACGAGCAAAGACCAAGGCTCAGGATGTTTTGGAATATGATTTTGATTAAAAACATATGTGTATGTATCTGGTGGCAAACAATCTTTGTCAGTTTGTTCGTCATTTGTGTGCTTTATTTTAGTCTTTAGCCTATAACTAAATTGATTCGGGAATTATTATTATTATTTTCATTTGTTTTTTATTATTATTTTATTATTATTTATGCTGCTGATCTAACTGTTTGACATCATAATATAGTTATATGCTACCAGTTTTCATAACAGTGTGCCATAGCTCATTAGCATATGTTTAATTACACTTTCGAACAATGTCACTTCCACTACTAATTTGAAGTGCTGAGCAGACTATGAACATCATACATATTTCTTAATTGTGTAAATCCTTCAAAATGTAATAAGTGTTTAAGCACCAGGGATATGAAATGTGTGATTCGCACCGGGGAACTTGAGTGTCAGTTGCTTCTGACTGGCGTAATTAGGGCCCTGTTGGCATAGAGATTCCATACTCAAAGTATAATCAAGTATCTACTATAAATTATTATAAATTATGCATTGTCAATCTATAGATATGCGGATTTCAATATGTCCTCCTGACTTTAATCTGGATGCAAATGGAGCCTGAATATTTCCGAAAAGAGATGGGCCATAGCTTGAGAGATGAAGCAGCTTAAATCCACACCTCCTCCCCCTGGCCATCAGTTGCCGACCACACGTGCTCTCTTACAGCGTTACGGCCACGCCCGGCCCGCCCGCGGGAGAGCTCCGCCAATTCAGCCGTTTCCAAACGCTGTTTCATCAACCCATCGTTTTTTTCCTTTCCTTTTCATTAACACTTTAACACTTCGGTGTAGCTGCTGCATAATAACCGCAACTTTGAATGCATGAATATACATTAGCCAATTCGATTTTTTTTCTACGCTCGCAGCTTACATAAAGAGGTTCCAAAAAGGTAGTCTAGCTGTCTGTGTAGCGTTCCAGGTGACAAATGAAAGCCCTATAAATCCACACCACCGCCACTTCCTCCTCCGACTGCTAATCGACGTGAAGAATCTTCCTCATTTTCGAATTTGCCTTTTTCTCCCAAACCCAGTAGTACCACTTATAACTCGCCCCCCCCCCCCCCCCTCATCTCTATCAGATTGTCGTCTCATCAGCACGTCCCGTGTGTGGTTGTTATTGATTGAACCAGAACATTCTGGACAGTCAGTAATTAAACGGAACGACTAGAGGGTGTAAAATTAGCTCGAATGTCGTTAGATGGGATCGTCTCGAGCAGTGCGTGGACGTGTGCATGTGTGTGTGCATGTGCGTGTGCGTGTGCGTTTGTGTGTGCGTGTGTGTGTGTGTGTGTGTGTGTGTGTGTGTGTGTGTGTGTGCGGGAGGGAGGGAGGATGGTGGTGGTGGTGGTGGTGGTGGGGGTAAAGAGAGATGACTGAGAGCCAATTAAAAGCCGCACGAGAGATAGAGAGATAGAGAGATAGATATATAGAGAGAGGAAGAGAGCAAGACGAACGGCTGGAGTGTGGCAGTGAGATGTATGGATTCGTCTTGCGATAATGAACTCCTCAGCCCGCCATCGATCTGTGACGAGGAGGAGAAAGACAGCGCAGAGGAAGGATCTACCACCTCCAAGGGAAAAAACCCAAGGGTATTTATATTTAGGGGGGGGGGGGGGGGAAGAGGGAGGAAAAGTTAGGGGTTAGGGGGAGGAACAACTTTTCCTCCCCCTAACCCAATTTTATCAGGATTCTATCAGTATTCATCTCTTATTTCGCAACTCTGAAATATAATAAAAATATTACTTGTTAAACACAAGCCTTCTCAAGTCAGACATAACATACATAAATGGATGTGAAATCCCCACTCACACTTTTTCGTTTTCTGGTTTAGAAGGCTTAAAAATAAACCAGGATCCTTTCTTCAGATAATAAGCAATAACAGTATGATTATATAACCGCAGTTTACGAACCACAAATCCTACTGGCTTGTACGCAACGAAACAATAAATGGGCAAATCTCATTCCAGGGCCTTCGTCGCTGGGGAACCATCTCGGGGGGACGGACGAAGGGGTAATAGCCATGCTCAAGTACGTGGAACATCTCGCTAAAGACGGCTGTAAATGAATCTGAGGCTGTGTGTGCACTGAAGGGATCTTAGGGCACAAAGCGGGCTGTGATGTAAGCTCTGTTTGTGGGTTATCCTCTGGAACTGGCACCCTGGCAGCGCTCCTAAAGCACTTGAATCCAAGTTGAATCCAGTCGATATTTGGAACGCAGCGCTCCCTACGTCAGCTAAGTATGGGTGAAACAGCTTCTTTTTCCTGAGTTAGATGGTTTTATTACCTCCGCCATCGAAGATGAGAGGAGGTTATCTTTTTGCCTTTCTTTTGTCTGTCTGTTTGTTTGGCTCTCAAAAAGTTATGTACGGAATTGGACAGAACATAGGCAAAGTTCCGGAGCCTTATCTGGATCCAGGGGAATTTTTGGTGTGGCGGAAGGTATGCACTCTACCGAGTGTCCTCGTGTATTTAATTTGCATTTATTTGAATTATGGTATTTGTTTTTAAATGTATTCATCTTTAAGGCTAGTGGTTTCCAGTAGTTGTCATTATTGGGTCTAATATGGCAGTTGAAAGATTTGCGTAGCTCTAAATCCTCTGAAAAGCAGAAAGAAGCGTGTTGACGTGCAGGTGTTGACGCGCACGTTGTCCGGCCGTATTTCTAACTCCACAACGCCGCCTGTAAGATGTCAGGGGACTTTTCTCCGGAGCCTTGAGATCATTCACCGGGACCTCAGATCTTCTCCTCCAGCTACATCTGACTTTCAACGTGTTCTCTTTGATGCCATGCCTTCCTTTTACTATTTTTTTTTTTATAAATCTATTCGATTGATCCAAGGTCGAGAATTAACTGTTAGCAAACCTTTTTTTATTTTTTTGGAAAGTTTAGCCACTGGCTTTTCTCAGAGGTTAAAAGTGATTACATTACTGGATAACACTCAGACGGATAGATTTTCATCAAAGGCTACATTCCTCTCTCTCTCTCTCTCTCTCTCTCTCTCTCTCTCTCTCTCTCTCTCTCTCTCTCTCTCTCTCTCTCTCTCCTCTCTCTCTCTCTCTCTCTCTCTCTCTCTCTCTCTCTCTCTCTCTCTCTCTCGCTCTCTCTCGCTCTCTCTCTCTTTCTGTTGTAATTGCACAAATTGAGTGAACCACGTATTCAGAGAAAGTACCGCGGCCGGCCATTAACATCAATCATAGCCGTCTGACATTGATTAAAACCCCCCCAAAAAATGAAACAGGAGGGTGAACTTGGAGTACGAAAGCAAGCGGTCGAGTTTCACCACGGAGCAGAGCGGCGGACGGCGCTCAAGGACGGTCGTCCGAAATTCATCTTGCGCTTTAAATAAAAAAATGAAAAGGCTGACCTAGAGTGGCTTCCAGAGGAGTGAGACTTCAACGTGATCATGTCTGAGACTCCGAGTCTGGAAACGTCTGGTTCCTCAGGTGCGGGTTTTTGTCCAACAGATTTTTTTTCATTTGGCATTGAAACATCCAAATCCAAAAACCATGTCCATGTGAGTGGAGTTCCAGTCTATATGGTTTGCACTTTATTCTTCACTTATTCTTCTATTATTTATTTTTTGTGCGTGTGAGTGTTTTTCAATTGGTCTTTCACAATCTGTCTCGAAGCAGCATCACAGTTTGACGCTGTTCCCGTTTACGGTTGCATTTTGTATTTTCCGTTAGCCTTAACAGTTATTTACCTGCGCTCCAAGCTGTCTTCGCCGGTGTCTTTTGAACTTATTATCTCATACAGATAAATAGACAAATTAAGATTAAATAAATAAATAAATAAATACATAGTCAATAAAATAAAAAAGAAGGTTCCTCGCTCTATTGAAGCCACGGGTTGTTTAACGTTGTTCAGAGCGCTGAGGATCACAAAGGCCACTCGTCACTCCGGCGGCAAGAAGCAAGATAATGTGAAGGCTAAAGTGTAACTTCATACATTGAGGCCATCGCGGATGGAACGGAAACACTTCAAATGGAAGCCATTGATGATCATGAAGGGAATCCTCTGAAGAAAGGTGCTGGTGCTTATTGAAAACATTGGTGTTGGACAGCTGCAACACCGAGGTTTAGCAGCTCGGTAAGATCGGTACGTGATTTGTCATCTGTAAATTGAATGCTCATTTCAAACAGCATGTTGCAACACTATCGCAAACAATTACTGTGTGTGTGCTCTGTTGTCTGTATGTGTGCTTGATGTGTGTGTGTGTGTGTGTGTGTGTGTGTGTGTGTGTGGTGTGTGTGTGTGTGTGTGTGTGTGTGTGTGTGTGTGTGTGTGTGTGTGTGTGTGTGTGTGTGTGTGTGTGTGTGTCAACATACTGTACGTGTGTGTGTGTGTGTGTGTGTGTAAACATACTGTACGTGTGTGTGCTGGGAAACAGACAGAGCCAAACAGCTGGCTGAAGGACATAAGTGATGTTAAGGCAGGGTAGATCTACTTGCCTTCCGGTCCGCACAGCACAGCATGTTGCCTAATACCTAATACCTAATATCAAACTAGCAGTGCCTTGCTAAAAGGCACTAATTGGAAGACTCAATACAATTGCACCGATCCATTAAATTCAATCAATGACCTTCCATTTAACGAGACACAGCTATCGAATCTCCCAAAAAACACAAGGCTACGCCTCTGAGTATCACACAACAAGATCTGTAGTTATAGTGCACAGGACACCTGCACACGGGAACACACACACACACACACACACACACACACACACACACACGCACACACAGGCACAGATTGTATCACCTCGACTGTCTTGATGATGTGGATCTCTAAATAGACCCGGAGCGCCCAGGGCTCTCACGCTTATTAATATTGCAGCCCCGGCAGTATATATTATGAATGAGAACAAGTGTGAGGCCTCAGACAAACAGGCTACACAACACAACGTGCAGCCCCATGCCTGCTACACTGCAGGTCACACAGACACCATGTGACACGCCTGCCGACCTCTCAACATAAAAGGTGTAGAAAGCTCCTCTCGCACCCTCGAAACAGACATCAGAGGTGTCTTCATTAACAGGGGAGCTGATTGACACATCTTCATTGTCCTCCATGAGTGTGACTGTTCTTCTTCATTTAATGGCAAGATAAAGGGAGAAGTTGTGTAGCTTGACGAGCGCTATTTTTGCTTTGAATGCACAGTACTGATGTGGAATACCTTTTTTTCCCATTGTTTCTCTCCTCCGGTTTTGCTCTCTAATTTCAGTGTGAAGATTTACTCACCGAAATGAAATGCTTGTTAAAGAGTATTTTTTCCGCTGGAAAGTAGGGCTTTTCATAAATCCTGTGCAGTAGACAGTTGGAACAACAGAAGAACAGTTGGAACAACAGCCCTAGAGAACTGGTGCTACATGACCAGAGAACAACAGGTGGAACAGCAGCCCTAGAGAACTGGTTCCCTCTCTGTTATCACAGTATCGAAGTAGCCCCTAGTCCACTAAAGTATCTCTTCATGAAAGATGCACAGGTTTTTGTCCATTAAAGTGTCGTGTGACATCTTTGTCGGCTGACCTGGTCCTTCTTCTTGACCCGTTCTTCTTCTCCTCTTGACTCTGAGACAGCGTCGCTTCCACAAACACAACGGGAGGAAAGTGGCTCCGGAATTAGAATCCGGAAATAGAAAGAGAAAGTGCGGATGCCATCAGAGGAGCCACACTTCAGGATCACTGCAGATCAGATCAGATGTATGAAAGCACATGTCCTGTAGGCACATACATGCAGAGGCTTACACACACACACACACACACACACACACACACACACACACACACACACACACACGCACACACACACACACGCACACACACACACACACACATACTGTATGTCAAACGCCCCATGCTACTTAATGAAGTGCCTTTTTTCAAACATGCAATGACTCACACACACACACACACACAAACAATCTCTCTCTCTTACTCTCTCTCTCTCTCTCTCCTCTCTCTCTCTCCTCTCTCTCTCTCTCTCTCTCTCTCTCTCTCTCTCTCTCTCTCTATGTATCTCTCCCTCCCTCACACACACACACACACACACACACACACACACACACACACACACACACACACACACACACACACACACACATACTGTATGTCAAACGCCCCATGCTACTTAATGAAGTGCCTTTTTTCAGCCTGCAATGACTCACACACACACACACACACAAACAATCTCTCTCTCTTACTCTCTCTCTCTCTCTCTCTCTCTCTCTCTCTCTCTCTCTCTCTCTCTCTCTCTCTCCTCTCTCTCTCTCTCTCTCTCTCTCTCTCTCTCTCTCTCTCTCTCTCTCTCTCTCTCTATGTATCTCTCCCTCCCTCACACACACACACACACACACACACACACACACACACACACACACACACACACACACACACACACACACACACACACACACACACACACACACACAGGTTATCAGTGGAGGAGCGATGGTGGTATCTCTACTGCCAGGTGTGCTCTCAGCGGTGACTGTGACCCCAGACAGAGATCTGCTGTTTGCTGCTCAGCAGGGAGCAAACAAACCATATCTCTCTCTCTCTCTCTCTCTCTCCTCTCTCTCTCTCTCTCTCTCTCTCTCTCTCTCTCTCTCTCTCTCTCTCTCTCTCTCTCTCTCTCTCTCTCTCTCTATCTCCCTCTCTCTCTCTCTCTCTCTTGCTCTCTTGCTCTCTGTCTCTCTCCCTCTTCTCCTGTGGCTCAGCTTATCGAATTTGTCAACTTCCGCAGATGGAAACATTTCAAGTGTGACAGGCATTTGGCTTATTCTGGTTTGAGAGAATTTGATAAAGCTTTTTTTTCTCCACTCAATTCATTCAACACATGAGTGCTTTGCATCAGAGGCCGATGGGGTGACCCGACTACACCAGGAAACAATCCCAATTCAAACTTGGCCGGAATACACTTTAAACTATCAACTGATGCTAAGATACATTATCGGCAACAATTTGTTTTGTTGTGAATGGATTTCATATCAAACTCATAATCATACTTATGGAGAAAGTGTTGCATGTACCGCAGTGGGGAAAAACAAACAAAGCGAGAAAAGTGATGTTTCAAATAGAAAATTGGAAGTTGTATCATTCCTTATACCTTAAAGGACCTGCTCTATAGGATCATTGTGACCGTGACATTTCCGCCAAACAACTGAAAGAAAAAGGCGTGTTTCCTTCATGGCAGCATAGAGAACCTGAGGCTCTACACTGAGCACAGCACTGGGGGGGGGGGGGGGGGGGGGGGGACATCCAGCGGAGCAGAGCTGCCGAGGAGGTGGTCTCCGGTGGCCTTTTCCCCGGCAACAGGTGTCTTTACTAGAGATCTCCATGCTAAATTATTCAAGGGGTCTCTTCCACCTTTAAAAGAAGGCCGGGGCCTATTCATTATTGAGCTGCATTTTCACTCCGGAGCGAGGCCCCCGCTTTAATTATTCAATGGCAATATAGAACCTGGCGAGGGGTTAATACGTCCTTTGCCGTTTTGCAGAACGGCGGGGGAGGATAAAACCGGGTGGGTGGGTTGGGTGGTTATGTGGATAGATGGTGGTGGTGGTGGTGGGGGTGGTGGGGGTGGTGGTGATGTGGATGAGGAGGACAGGGGAGAGAGATTTATGACACAGGGCCAAAGAGCACAGTGTGGGTGGTTAGGCAGAGGGAGAGAGAGGGAGAGAGAGAGAGAGAGAGAGAGAGAGAGAGAGAGAGAGAGAGAGAGAGAGAGAGGAGAGAGAGAGAGAGAGAGAGGAGGAGAGAGAGAGAGAGAGTGAGAGAAGGAGAAGGAGAGGGGGAGACAGAAGGTGAGAGAGGGGAGAGACAGAGAGAGAGAGATTGAGAGAGGAAGAGTGGGAGACAAAGAGCAAGAGAGACAGAGACAGAGACAGAGAGAGAGAGGGGGTGACAGAGAGCGAGAAAGAGAGGGAGAGATGGAGGGAGAGGGAGGGAGAGAGGCAAAGGGGAGGAGAGAGAGGGGAAGAGAGAGAGAGGAAGAGGGGGAGACAGAGAGAGAGGGGGAGACAGAGAGAGAGGCAGAGGATCACCAGCAGACTGGGGAAACTGGGCTGGGAAAGGCGGTGGGAATAATGGGAAAACAATGAGAGAATCCCTGTTGATTTTCCCCTGGAACGCGAGGGCCCCCGAAAATAGCACACACCTTAACAGGAGACCCTGAGATACGGCTAGGATGAACTACTCCTCCTACACCCCGATGAGACACCCCATGACTAACATCAGCTCTGACACCATGAGCCATGGTACCCCCAACGGTATGCACGCATAATTGCGAACTAAGTGTTCGATTCCATTTTTGGTTTCTACTTATCTACTTAAAAAAAAAATCCCAGTTCAATGTAATACCTCCTTATACTGGTCATTCATAAAATCTGATTTTGTGCACAAACATGCGTCTATTTTGCATGCTCACACATAAAAATAAATAAATAAATAAATAAATAAATAAATAAATAAATAAATAAATAAATAAATAAATAAATGAATGAATGAATAAATAAAATAAATAAAATAAATAAAATAAATAAAATAAATAAAATAAATAAAATAAATAAAATAAATAAAATAAATAAAATAAATAAATATAATAAATATAATAAATATAATAAATATAATAAATATAATAAATATGACATAACACAATTGGCCTTTGGCTCCTTAATGTGTATTATTTTTCCAGAACATGAAACAAGCAAACAGGTGACGTTTGGCTTGTTTACGTGGCCACGTGATCAGCTCAACAACTCACGGTACAGCTAGCTCGTTAAACCCAAGATTTATCAGTATCCCAGCGTGTGATTTGAAATTAATAACCGGGCCGACGCCAAGAGAAACAACATGCTCTCGCTCAAGGGCAGCCGAGATGTCACATGTTGCCGTAGCTTACTGTGAGCGGATGGCACCCGGCGGCCCAATGACCATGCTTCAAACGGTGCGGCTGCGTGACTTCCAACCAAACGGCCGCCCCCCCGAGGCGCTGTGTAGCAACACGGGGACCATAACACTATATGAGATACACCGGGAGGACGTACCGACATTCAGAGGGAACAGACGCTGATGTGCTAAGAACCATGGGCGACACCGGGATCCCGCTGGGAACGTTTAATGCGGCTGTTTTTGTAACCCATCCACAGTTTGTACAATTGAGTCATTGAGCAGATGCCTTTATCCAAAGCAACGACCGGGGGAATTCGGAGTCATGTCATCCAGGGGCAGTAGGAGGTACCGGCTCGAGGGTGAGGACAATGGGGATCAAACCTAGATCAGACTGTCACACATTGACTGTTGGACAGATTAAGCCTAGAACCTGTCAGTTAAGGTTTGGCCTTACGCAAGACCTATGTGTTTGAGGGCAGGATAGTGTAGGGGGTGTTAGCAGCATGGGTTTGACCCCTTAATATCTGACGTCCATCACTAACCCGCTTTGGTAAATATGTTCGATCGATGATATATGATCGCCTGAATTCCACATGTCTCTGGCCAATAATTGATGATGTCATGATGCAGGTTACATCCTTTGATTGTTTAAAACCATCCTAATGGTCCCATGGGTTTCATTGAAATCGATGGGACATTAAGAAGGTAACCATTAATAGAATGTAGGGTGAGGGTTAGAATGTCCATAACCATTCATGTAATCAAGATGTAATGAATGAATGAAGCACCGTTCATTAAATGTAATCATACCCAATGTTATGTTTACCAGTTTCACTTCATAATATACCCCAACAGTCTACAGACACTAAACAATTTCTAAAATCTTTCTAAAGCTTTTTTTGGATATGGTTACGTTTTGAATGGCCCTATGCAAAGGCCTCCGTAACAATAAACGGATTTGAAGTGAAAATGAATTATTATTCCATGAATTGTCGACTACACTAAGAGAAGTCCCAGTCATCACTCTTCTATTCACAGTGACAAGACGGATTGTAGTTGAAAGCTTCATTTCTTTAGCTGTAATCACATTTTTCCCAGTCAATTTATAAAATTCAAAGACACACACACACACACACACACACACACACACACACACACACACGACACACACAGGAACCCTAATGGTTTGTTTCAAGTCTTTCTTCTGCATTTGTCTTAGTTTTCAGGTCTCACGCACTCCCGCTTCCTTTGTCATTAGAAATGTTAGATCTCCCCCTATTGGTGGAGATGTTGGATGTGATTAAACGATCATTTAGCTCCATAGATCTAAGTACCAAGGCTATATCAAACAGGGCTTTAGAAAGTCGTAATTGATATCGCTAGCCGGGGAAACGAAAGGCAGAGACCGTTTGACACATATCAAGTTCTATCTGTGTCTATAATCTTTGAACTGTGTTCCCTGCCTTAACGCTAGAGTCAACAGAGTCATACCGGCCAATTCATTAAAGCGTTCAAGAGTGAAATTACTCACGTCTAATCTCCAATGCCATCAATATTCCCTCTATTTTACCCCACTATGTGTAATTGTGCATGGTTTCCAGTGGAAGAATATAGTTTTCGAATTGGATGGCGGCGGGTATCCTTGAGTCTCAGAAGCGTAATCACCAAGTTATTGCTAAGTTTAAAAAAAGTGTCCCCAATGCAGCGACTGGAAAATAGCTGCTTCTCAAGTGGCTTCTTTTTTTTCCACTTCTTCTTCTTGTTCTTGTTCTTGTTCTTCTTCTCCCGGGGAGCTGTCCTCAGCTACCCCCCCCCCCCCCTGCCATGGTGCGCATCCCAAGCAAAGACATTCACTGCATCGGTGGCTCCCTCAGAACCAGGGGGAACGTCGACGCCTCTCACTTGACAGTTGGAAGAGTGGGGGTGGGGGAGGGGAGGGGGGTAGGGAGGGTGGTGTGGGGGGAGGGGGGGGGGGGACTTTAAGTGGTCTCTCCTCCTTTTCCTTTTGGGGCCCATTTCCTTATTTTGGCACGGTGAGCCACAAGCACTCTGCTCAATCTAAATCAAAACTCTCAGACTTGACCACCGCCCCACTCCAACTCTCTCTCTCTCTCTCTCTCTCTCTCTCTCTCTCTCTCTCTCTCTCTCTCTCTCTCTCTCTCTCTCTCTCTCTCTCTCTCTCTCTCTCTCTCTCTCTCTCTCTTCCCCCACATTTCTCCCATAGGGCAAAACAACAGATTGGAAATGTCGATATCAGTATATACTTAATGTCTCCGTGGCTGCATGTGTGTTTGAGTGTGTGTGTGTGTGTGTGTGTGTGTGTGTGCATGTGCGTGCGTGCATGTGTGCATGTGTGTGTGTGCGTGCGTGCATGTGTGCATGTGTGTGTGTGTGTGAGTGTGTGTGTGTGTGAGAGTGTGTGTGTGCATGTTGGGGGTGTAGGGGGCATTCTAAGTCTGCAGAAAAAGGAGGAATGTGAGTTTGGGAATGGAACAAAAAACACTCCTGGTATGAAAACGTTTGCCCCAGGTGACAACACACAGGAAAGTCCCGTGGAGTTTCTCTGAGCCGGCCCTCAAACAATAGAGTAATTAAGGCAGCCCCTCGGAAGGCAGGCGGCGTTGGGATCCCGGTCGGACGGTAAAGGGACCCGTGAGGGTGGCTGTTTTTTCAGTTTTGTCCTTATTTCTTTCTTTTTTCCTCTCCTTTTTTTGTTGACATTCTTCCTTTACGTCTTTCCTTCCTTTCTTTGTCTTTCTGTCTTTCTTTCCTTCTTTCTTTTTTCCTTTCCTTTTTTATTTTCTTTCTTTCCTTCCTTCTTTCTTACTTTATTCTATTCTATTCTATTCTTTCTTTCTTTCTTTCTTTCTTTCTTTCTTTCTTTCTTTCTTTCTTTCTTTCCCTTTCTCTCTCTATTTTCTGATTGAGTTTAGACTGCGGTCAGCGTAATCTACCTCTTTATTTTGATTCATGGCTCCAGTTATTTTTGGGGGTTTCACTGCAGCAGAGGGACTTAAGTCTTTGGTGGACACACACACACACACACACACACACACACACATGTATTTCTCTTCTACACACACATCCAAGAATGCACGCACACGCACACGCACACACACACACACACACACACACACACACACACACACACACACACACACACTCTGACCATTCTCTCTGACCATTATTACCATCACCAGCTGATATACTTGATGCTTTGCTGATATACTTTATTAAAATAGGTAGCAGTGGTAACTATTAAGATGGTGTCGATGACACACCAGTTCCATGTGAACACGTGCTCTATGCCCAGCCTCGAAATGTTCCAACTAGACGGCGTTTTCTCCTCTCGCTGCCATTGTTTATTTATTAGCTTGGAAAAAAAATGAATCGTGCTCCGAATATAGTGTCTGTGTGTTTGATGTTTAATAAAGTGAAAGAATTCCAGAACACTGTGCTTGAGGTTAATTCATATAACAGACATCCAAGCCACAGCCCAGCTATTATAGAAAGCGTTAAAAAGCGTCGCGGTGGTCCATTATTATAACATTATTATTATATATCGCGGAATTTCCTACTCAAGTGAGGTAACTCTTTCGCTGTGGAGCGTGTTTAAACACACCAAGGTGAGATGACAAATAAACAAGAAGATTAATAATGAACTGCCCCTCACATTATGAGAAAATGAATAAAAGTGTTATGTTTTGTGATAACAAAATTGTGAAAATGATGGCCTCATTTCACTCAGAGGTTAGCCATACTCGGGGAAGGGGAATCAGAGAATTGTAGTTACAAGGCTCTTCACCTTGTAAACTGCTATAGGCACAACACTGGGGAATGTCCTAATCACTTCTCATGCAACATTAAGGTCCATTAGTAGTAGTAGTAGGCTTTACTTTGGATATGCATCGGTGGACCTCACCTCAAACGATTTGGGATAGAGATATGCACATCATTTACAATGATCCCATCCAAAGCAGTGTACTTAAATAATGTTTATTATAATAATAATAACAATTATAATATATATATAACAATTCAGAAGTACTAATAATAGTACTAGTACTAGTAGTACTAGTAGTAGTAGTAGTATTCATATTCGTAGTAGTAGTAGATGTAGTAGTAGTAGTATAATTAGTAGTAGTATAATTAGTAGTAGTCGTGGTAGTAGTAGTAGTAGTAGTAGTAGTAGAAGCATGCTTGTATGCAGCTGTGTGTATATTGGGGGGAATTTGAGTTTAGTTTTCTTCAACTGCCAGGTTATTTTATTTTATGTCATCTGCCAATTTGTCGATTTTTTGTTGCAAGACGATGTGGTTGATGTGTGCGCTCACTTAGTGAACCGCTTCAGCTGACATTGGGTTTGCTTTCTGGTCTGCTCACCAAAACGTGCTCTGCATGTTCTTCCATGTAGGGAAAAACCACTTGTGATGTCCGTGCAGGCCTACTGATACAATTGAAGACACCACTTCCAATTGTTTATGGAACCTATGTTCCAGTTACAAAAACAATATGTTATGATAATAATAATATATCATACTATTTTCATATTATTAGGTGTTGAATATTAGCTGCCTAGTCCTGTCCCTGCTCCTGAATGGCCTAGCCCTGTTCCTGACCCCCCTAGCCCTGTTCCTGACCCCCTAGCCCTGTTCCTGACTGGCCTAGCCCTGTTCCTGACCCCCCTAGCCCTGCTCCTGACTGGCCTAGCCCTGTTCCTGACCCCCCTAGCCCTGCTCCTGACTGGCCTAGCCCTGTTCCTGACCCCCCTAGCCCTGCTCCTGACTGGCCTAGCCCTGTTTCTGACCCCCTAGCCCTGTTCCTAACCTGCCTAGCCCTGCTTCTGACATGCCTAGCCCTGCTCCTGACCTGCCTAGCCCTGCTCCTGACCGGCCTAGCCCTGCTCCTGACCTGCCTAGCCCTGCTCCTGACATGCCCTGCTAGCACCACCTCTCCCCCCCCCCCCCCATCCCAACAAATCGGCACCATCACTGAATATCTCTGCCCAACTATAGCACCAGCGAGATATCTCTTGCGCCGCTACTGCAGTCTGTAAAATATGAGTCAGTGTGAGAAGTCAGTGTGAGAAGTTGTTCAGTGTGTTGAAGTGTCTGGGTGTGCATATGGATGTGCATATGGATGTTATTTTCTGCATCCTTTCTCAGACAAAACATTCAGTTGATCAGAAATTCAGAGGATGTTTTTCTCCCTCCTCCAGACACACTGCATTATGGGGAAGATAAGAGTTATGAACTGTTTTAAAGCAAACGGCACTGCAACAACGACGCTCGAAAGCCAATGAAAGGCCTTGGCTCTGGTACATCTCCTATCAGCCTGGGGAGCAGCATGCTCCTTGTTGCCGAGGGAATGAGAAACAAAGTGCTGAAAAAAAATTGCAATAATCTATGTGCCGTCACAGTTCAGTTTAGGAACACAAACACACTTGGGACATTTCGGGGGAAAATTGAAAATAGCTGGTAATGATGCTGGCTGTGGTCAATGACATGGTCATTTTTTTTTTATTAAAAAGCATTTATATATGAGATTTGTTATTAAAACTTTGTGGCAGTTGGTCCTGCCACAGGACTGGCTGGGACACACAGGACACAGGTGAACGTTGGACCAACCCGTTTATTGTCAATTTGGCCAAATGTTGCAGGCAGGGCAGGTGGTGACATGTCAGAGCTCTCTCCCTGAGAGAGAGAGAGTGTGTGCGTGTGTGCGTGCGCGTGTGCGTGCGTGTGTGTGCGTGCAAGCGTGCGGCTGGGTGATGGCTGGTTTATCCTGTGGGGCCTTGATTGCTCTCATGCGCCACAGGTGTGCAGCCTCACCAGCCCCAGACTCGAATCAGTCTGACCGGGTGAGAGCTGCTTAAACCAGCCCCCAACTACACACACCTTTTTCAAGAAAAACCGTCATTGCATGTCAGCATATCTCATAGCATATTTCAGACATGATCTGACCAATAAAGTACTATGGTATCGTATCGTATATATATTGACCTTCACTGCATGATCCAAAACCTTTGGTGGATATCACCTCCCTGAGTGTGCGCTGACGACTGATTACTGGAATGATAATGGGGTGAATTGTCCTGGAGAGAGATGACTGTGATTTCCAGTGTGTCATCATGAAGACACGAGGTGACAGACAGAGCCACACACACACACACACACACATACACACACACACACACACACACACACACACACACATTCAATCAACATACTCCATAGAAATAGATTAGGATTGTTACCACTCACAGCAGCCACATCTATGTACACCCCCCCACACACACACACACACACAAACACAAATATGAACATACCAAAATAGCCACTTCTACGCACGCTCCTACCGACAAACATCCAACTACACAATCACACACACACACACATACACACACACACACACACATTTGAACACACAGAAATAGCCACATATAATACACACACTCACACACATACACCAACCAACTACACAATCTCACACACACACATACACACACACAGACCACCCAACCACACAATCTCCCACACACACACACACACACATATAAACACACATAAATAATTCTCATCTATAAACACATGCGCAAACACACACACACACACACACACACACACACACACACACACACACACAGAGCGTATCTCCACTAGGCTCCCCTGTGCTGCTCTGTGGATTGATATCTCTGTAAGGTAATTGCCCGGAGCCCAAACCCTGCCTGTTAACACATCACTCAGTGTGTCCGAGCCGGCCTTGGGGTCCACCCACAGGGCCCAGGCAGCTGATGATGAAGCCAAAACAACTTCAAACCTATTAGAAGTGCTACTTGCAGCCCTCTTGGTCGGGTTACCCTTGCAAAAAGAGACTTAAATCTGACTGTGTTCCACACGGTTGAATAAAGGTTAAATACATTTTTTTTTTTTACTTGCTTGGGATGCAAATTATTTTTGAAAAGTCAGCTGGGTAGCCTACCCCTTTCCCCATATTCAATGTTGTGAAAATAAAGAGCTGAATCCATTTATTGTTGTTTGTATTCTCCTATTCTCCCGAAACACTGCCTGGATCAGTGATCACTGATGAATATCAATACATACAATATATACTGTATATATAATACTATAAATTTACCGTGGGTGTCATGGCACGATAAATATGAATGCATATGAAGTTCAGACGACAACATATCACACGCTAATTTAGCCTTACCGACCACATGGAGAGATCGTCTTGAAATACTAGGTGATTATTTGTATTTAAATCAATACAGCGAAACAACTTCAAATAAGATTCAAACATTAGTAGACAGGACAGACTAGTAGATAGTAGTACATATGTACATATATACATATTGAGTTAGCCTACTTCATATATATATATATATATATATATATATATATATATATATATATATATATATATGAAGTAGGCTAACTCAATGCTTTAAACAGAAAGGCGGACAAAAGAGGAAGAACATTTACATTTGTTGCCCCCTGCTGGGAAGTACAGCAGTTACTTGACTTATTTCATGTATTCTTCTCCTCTTACTTCCTCAGAATAGCCTTGTTTTCTTTGTGATGTGCGAGAAAAGAATAAGAAACTCTATAATTACACAAGCACAGACAGACTACAGTTATAAAGTCTACAAAAGCGCCAGCAGTGGGAGAGATAACGTCATTCATACAAATGCAACAATTGTTTGCTTTTCCACTAAACTGATTTAGAAGTCATACTTGTATCTTGACAGCCCCGGTGTCAAACCAATTCAAACTTATGACCAGGGTTCCACTGCGAACCCAAACATTGGACCCAAAACATCATCAATCACCCATCATGGCGCTTCCACCGGGTTCTCCCAAGATTCTCCCATGGGCTTTCAATCTGAGGAGTTGTGGAGGAGTTAAGTGTGAGAGAGGAGTAACACCTCACATTCTTGATTCGATTATGTGAGCTAATTAGATAAGATAATTTCAGTACATTTAAGTACATTTTAAATGAGAATATATTATATTGTTTTAGATTTGATTCAATTGTATTCAATGAGCCTAAATGTCACATTGAAATATTTAAGATATGGTTCAATTTGTTTACATTTATACATGCTGTATATGTTTCATAAATATGTGTTATGTCACACACATCAGGACAAACATGTTTCGCCAACACTTAGGCTTATAATCACAGTTTCACTTTCATGTTTACACCACCGTGCACCATGTGTGTGTGTGTGTGTGTGTGTGTGTGTGTGTGTGTGTGTGTGTGGTGTGTGTGTGTGTGTGTGTGTGTGTGTGTGTGTGTGTGTGTGTGTGTGTGTGTGTGTGTGTGTGTGTGTGTGTGTGTGTGTGTCGTGAGGACCCAGCAGGGTCGGCCGGGCGGCTGAGTGGGAGGTGGTGATGGACCAAAGAGAGTTCCTGTTCTTCGGTTAAAAAAAAAAAGAGAAAAAAAAAGAATAGAGAGAAGAAAGGTCACGGCGGGGTCACGGTGAAAGCGGAGGGCGACGAGTGACGGAACCTTGGCTCCACTGAAATCATTTGATAAACCCCCCGGGGGGGATTCCTCCTTAAGACAGGAAGGTATGGGGCCAAGGGGGGGGGACGCGGGCTTACTCAGAGGAGAGAGAGAGAGAGACATGATTGGCTGAGACTTCACGGGGACCGACATCAAACAAAGGGCCGTGCGGTTTGTTACCGCGGACATAGGGAGTGTGTCAGCCGGAGAGATACAATGGTATCCAGGGCAGACAGGTAAAAGGTGAGAGAGAGACAGATAGAGCGAGAGAGAGAGAGAGAGAGAGAGAGAGAGAGAGAGAGAGAGAGAGAGAGAGAAAGAGGGGGAGAGAGAGAGAGAGAGAGGGAGAGAGAGAGAGAGAGAGAGAGAGAGAGAGAGAGAGAGAGAGAGAGAGAGAGAGAGAGAGAGAGAGAGAGAGAGTGACAGAGAGAGAGAGTAAGAGCGCACAGAACATCAAAAATGTCAGGTATTTTAGTAGTAAAAGAGTAAAGAGTAAAGTAGGGAAGATGTGCTGGTAAAAGAGAAAAGAGAAGCCACAGAGCTGGGATGGCTGGTGCTGTCCCACATGTCTCTATGACTCTCATGGGTTTCTTTCCAAAGGGAATGTGGGCACTTGCACACAAAGCACTGGAGACATGTGTCTCCAAATGGGGCGGCATTACCTCAGTCGGTTGGGACTTGGGCCTTGGGAACCGGAAGGTCGTCGGCTCAAGTCCCCGAAACACCTGGGTACTGCCCCTGAGGTGCCCCTGAGCAAGGCACCAGACCCCTCACACTACACATTACCCCTAAACTACCCCTACGATAGCTGCCCACTGCTCCTAATACTAGGATGGGTTTAATGCAGAGAAACAAATTTCACTGTGTGTGAACAATAAAGAGGATTCAATCCTCCAGATTTAGATTACGATTCAGGGACCGATGACACACACACACACACACCATATGATACATGAATAAGATCAAACCCCAGGACAAAGTAGAGGTTTTCCCTCCACACACACACACACACACACACACGCACGCACACACACAAAGGCATACAAAGGCAACAGAGCATATTTAGGGAGGACGTCCTGAGGATTATCTTGGATCTCGCTTTGACGCAGAAGCCAGACTGTGTCCTCCCGTGCGATTGGCTCAGGCTCTGAGCCAATCGCACGATCCACGGTGCTTGACGTGTTGTCGGCGGTGATTTGGCCCATCTTGCACGGAACTGGCTTCCCCCAAAAAGGCTGCTGTCTCCCACGGGTGCCGTGTCGTATCAATGGGAAGAAAAGGTGAAGGATTGTGTAAAAAAAAAGAAAGCTGGAGGGATATAAGTGGAGAACAAACCCGGGGGGGTGGGGGGGGGAGGGCATTGTAAGTGCATACTGCGGTATCAAACAGTCACGCAATAAAACAGTCCTGTTCACTCCCACACCGTATCTGTCTCCCGGTATCTCCCTCCCTCTGGCTGACTCTCCCCGACACAACCCGAGAGCTGCAGCCTCTCTCAAATATGCAAACATAGAATCACTCACACACACACACACACTCTCACGCACGCGCACCGGGCTAATCTCTCCCTGACACGCATGCACGCAACCACACACACTCATACACACACATACACATACACATACACATACACACACTCATGCACTTTCTCTCTCTTGCAAACACACATGTGCATACACACACACACACACACATACTCATGCTCTCTCCCTCTCTCTCTCTCTCCCTCTCCCTCTCCCTCTCTCTCTCTCTCTCTCTCTCTCTCTCTCTCTCTCTCTCTCTCATGCGCACACAGACACACACACACATACACATTTGCTAACATACACACGCACCCTCCCAAGCATGTACTAATCTGAGTCTAATCTTTTACTGACACACACATCCACAAACGCGTGTGTGTGCATAGACACAGACACACACACACACACACACACACACACACACACACACACACACACACACATACACATACACACACACACACACACACACACACACACACACACACACACACACACACACATACACACACACGTGTGTTTTCCCATCGGAAAGGCCTGGGGTTTGTGTGTGCCAGAGTAAAGAAGGAAAATATTTCACGTATTTAAAGCTACACTTTGTAATTTTCAGGACACATATGAACTGCCAGCCTTTTCTGTTGCGTGGCTCGGCTAATGTAACTGATCATTACGTTATTTCAGCATCTCGCCCATCTATTTCCACGTCTATCTAAACATCGTAGTGGATTATGACTGGAAAATAATGAATGGTGTAGCTTCCGTCTCCCCGGGTAGGGAGGAAGCTACACAGCTAGGCCACAAGGACAACACGAACGAGTCATAAAAATGATTGAATCCACTCTTTAAACATATCCTCGTGCAAATAGAATCAGGGCCAGAGTGCACTGGAACAGAATGCCAAAGTATACCTTTTGCGACGGGTACTCGAAGCATCAAGGGCAGCAGAGCAAAAACTATGATTTATATTTGGGTCAGGGCTCGGCACTGATGTCCAAACAACTCTCTGAGCAAAAAGGCAGAGGGGAACATGAACATCGCCAGGGCCTCCGTCCGTTATAGATTACAATCGCATGAGTAAAACTGTAAAAATGTCGTGTTTATGTTCCTGTTGAGGGGCCACCCAATGGCCGAAAGGAACAACTTTGTAGGTTTTCTGAATTAACGGTGCAGGAGGGGCCAAAAGACCAGACACACACGGTCGGGGACAGAGACGCACACGTCGGAAAGGCATTCAAGGATGTTTTGATAGTCTAGTTATTATCCTGGCGATATTATCTTGTCTTCTCAACCCTTCTTTTCTCTTCTATCCGCTTCTTTTCTCCTCTCTTGTTGTATTTTTATCTCCTCTTCTTTCTTTCTTTCTTTATTTCTGTCTTTCATTCTGTGTTATATTCTTTTTATCTATCTGTCTCTCCTTATTTCTCATGAACAAAATAACCTGCTTCTTTTAAACTCTTACCTAACCTTGGTACCTACCCCTCACCCCCCCCCCCCTACTTGCCACACACACACACACACACACACACACACACACACACACACACACACATGCACTGGCGCGCTCACACACACACTTTATTTTCCTGGCCAGAGCCGGGGTTGGTCCGGTTCAGTGGGTTGGGAGCCGACAGTGAAAGGAGCAGCCTGTGCTTTTGGGGGTGGCCGGGGGTGGTGAGAGAGAGAGAGAGAGAGAGAGAGAGAGAGAGAGAGAGAGAGAGAGAGAGAGAGAGAGAGAGAGAGAGAGAGAGAGAGAGAGAGAGAGAGAGGGAGAGTGAGTGGGTGCACCCCTCTATTTCAAGCGGAGAGGTTTGTTTTTCTACTTGTGTGGATCACCTCACAATGGCGGCTTGTGTACTTTCCTCCAGGTTTGGCTGCTTTTAATGTGGTGCTTAATGAGAGGGAGGGGATGATATAATGGAATTCATTATCCCAACTCACAGGCCTCCGCGGACCTATTTAAAAAGTAAAATTATTCTATGAACACAGTGACGGGGTGTTTTAAAACTATAAAATCCCAAATGGTAAAAAAAAAACTGTTGAATTATGTTTTTAATGACCACAGTTGAGTGTTGAGTCAACAAGTTTGTTAAATTACAAAGATGATTTTTTTTCCCCCCTCCCCCTTTCAGTGGCTTTGAGAGCTTGACTTAATTGTGCTGGTTTCTCACAAGGCTGAAATGCAAAAGCTTAAATAAAAAATGCTAAAATGTTGACTTTGCAAAATGAATGAATGAGTCCAAAATGGACTGAATTTAATGGAATCCACCGACGTCACATGACCCACCCAAACGCTCTGGAAAACTGTAAAATCAAACCCGCTGCATCACAATTCCAAAGCAAACACAACACATGGCTTAGATAGACACACGCGTCATTGACACACGCGTCATTGAGGATGATGTCATCGCACGATACACATCCATCTTTCCTTCATACCGTCCAAAAAAAGACAGCTGAATGCCATCAAGCCCCGAATGGCCATCGCTTCCTCCTCCGCCTCCTCCTCCTCCTCCTCCTCCTCCTCCTCCTCCTCCTCCTCCTCCTCCTCCAACGAGAAGAAGAGAGTCTCTGTTAAATATTTCAGATGTTTGTGGAGGGGGAAAAAACTCCTGGGTTTCGGAAGGCACCGCAACACACACCTTATTTCTTTTGTCGAATCCGGGGATGAGTTGTTAAAGGCCATGAATAAATCAGACAGGCCTAGCGGCAGGGGGCAGCGCTGAGCGGCGGTACTCTGGGAGTATAGTTGTTATTGTTGTCCTATAAATTGTTTAGCGTCGTGCAGCTCTCCTTCCACTTAACCCCCGGTGATGGCCTCCGCTCTGACTGTATATCCTCGCTGAGGGACTGGGGATTGTTCTGTCGAGTGGAAATCACTGCAGACCTTTTTGCTTGTGTTTTTTTGTTGTTGCATGGTGCTAAGTTGGGCGTTTTTTACTTTTTTGGGCATATACAGCAGCAGACGTGTTGTATTTTTACAGATGACTGTTTCAGCACTTTGATCGCCTAACTGCGATGCGTTAAAAGGTTGCCGGTGGTTCACCGTGTGAAAAACGGTGTGTTTTTTGGGTGTTGTGTTGTGTTGTGTTGTGTTGTGTTGTGTTGTGTTGTGTGCCATGGTGTCTTCTGTCTTCTTGTGTGCTTGCTTTGGATTCCTCCGGAGTTGGCAAACCTGTCAGGGTTTGACAGAAAAGTGAGTGTCAGCTATATGGCTGGTGTACACTGCTGTGTACACTGTGCATGCTGAGAGACCTGTGTGCTTTGGAAATATTGTAGGGAACACACACACAAACACACACACAGACAGGCACACACACACACACACACACACACACAAATACATAATAATAATGAGCCTAATGAATAAGTCATGCATACATATAAATTAGTAATTTGTGCAAAACAACTTTCTTTGATTTTACCACAACTTTAAAACTGAAAAATATTTATTATTTATAACAGTTTGTATTTTGACATTTTACAAATTGTTCTAGACATCTACCATATGGACCTTTTTTTAGTTTTTTCCATTTGTTTCCATAGTCCTCCCTGACACTTTAGTCACACTTTAGTCTACCCGGCTCCTATTGAACTTGACAAGACAAGGGAAGCCAGCACACAAACCCCACAGCTGCTGCAGGAGCTCAGCGAGGTACGGTGTGAAGGTGGCCCGAGACTTTGCCCTGTCCGACCCTGACAACAGGTGGAGGGGAGGGACTAAAACCACAGAGATGATGAAGACCGCTGGGTCAGCAGCCAGACCCGGTAAACAATCAGGAAGCAAGTAGCAGGTGGTGTAGGAGGAGGAGGGGAGAGGAGAGGGGTAGTGGATGGAGAGGATGGATGAGGGCGAGAGGAGCACTGTGCAGTAAGGACGAGGAGCAGGAGGAGAAGGGGGGGTGGGGAGACAGAGACAGAGAGAGACAAAGAGAGAGAGAGAGAGAGAGAGAGAGAGAGAGAGAGAGAGAGAGAGAGAGAGAGAGAGAGAGAGAGAGAGAGAGAGAGAGAGAGAGAGAGAGAGAGAGAGAGAGAGAGAGAGAGAGGAAGAGTGAAAGCGGAATGGATGAAGGAGTTGAATGTGCATGAGTTGAGAGCTAAAGAGCTAGTGGTTGCAGAACTCAAACTAAAGTGGAACAGTGCAGTCAGCGTTTTTACTCAGGGCTCGCGCTTATGTGTGTCCATAACAAAACGGAGCAAGACGGCAGCACACACACACACATAGACACACACACACACACACACACACACACACACACAAATCCCATGCACTAGTCAGAGCAGGCCCACCGCTACTACCTAGCCCTTGTGCGCCCATCATCACTATCCCTCCATCCTCAAACAAAATGGCGAAAGAGAGAGAGAGAGAGAAGGGAAGCGTGTGGGACCTTATAGGGCCATGGCATCTTCCACTTCCATTGCTAGGTCTCATAACGACTCACTCAACCCCCCCCCTCACCCCCCACCCCCCACCCAACATGAAGGGGCTGCATCTGGGGGGCTTCCAGACCACCTATAGAGTTCCACTCAGCTCCTAACCGATGTCTGCCATCATTAAGATAAGGATCTACTGTAAAGCAAAAGGGACTTCGGTAAAGATGGTTACAGGGGTGACCGCACGGCGTCACCAAAGGGGAATAAGAGCTGTGATGTGAAAGCAGTGTTAGCTCCATATCTACGCTGATATTGAATCATTTGAAAGTCTGCGGCAAAACAACATCGCCACAGGAAGAGTTTCGGCGCGTCTTTACCGCCACGTGCGTCGCACATTTATTTTACTGCAAGGCCCCGTGATGACATACCGCTTACATTTGACCCTTGACAGTTGCTTAAAGGCAGCCGCTTTAATCTTTTACTGCACATTGGTGTATAAAAAATAAAGAATCCATCTCGAGTACACCCGCCTGCTTCTCCTTGATCTCCTTTGTCAGTTTTATGGACTTCTCTTTATAGCTTCCGTTCTTTGTTTTTCTCCGACGGCCATCCGGTCATCCGAGGAAGTTTCCCGGATAAAAAAAACAAAATAAAATAAAATGCTCTTAAATAAATAAATATCAGCTAAAGTACTCGCTTGATGTTGTATTCTGATCTTGTTTCTCGAAGCCAGTAAACAACCGGCCTAATTAAGGTTTTGCGACGAGAAAAAGAAGAACACAGGTTTGGTTTCTGCAAGGCTTTTAAAAACAGGCATCTTGGCAATGATGAGCACAGAGTGAAGCGAGTTAGTGACCCCAGTCTTCAACAATCTTCTATTGCCTAAAATATCCAGAGTTTTTTTTGGAAGTGGACGTCTTTGACGTAATACAGTGGATTTTGTGTTGACCTAGACTTTCAAAGTAAAAGTTTTAGAAAGCAAAAAGTAAAAAAGCGTGTATTTTATCAGGCAGTTTGATGGCACTCCTTCAACCTGTATGCCTGTACTTCTGGCAAAAGAACATGCCAGAACAACTCAACAGTAACTAAGTGTCCTTGAGTTTGCTTTTGCAGCTTTGGACACTAAAACCCTGGATTGGAAAAAGCAGAAAATGAACCAGAAAGAACCAGAAACAGCCAATGACATCAGCGCAACCTGCCCTTTGTACAAGACTAATCCTTTATGGCT
>CM051004.1:10987599-11017599 GCA_027704905.1 Muraenolepis orangiensis | reverse complement strand
GATTATCATTATTATTATTATTATCTTTATATATCGCTATATATGAAGATAATAACACTTATTCATTGAGCATGATGAACAAGTATTGTGCATCAGCACACATATTATATGCCTTATGTATTTAAGTTTTTCAGTTTTAGATTCGATTCTAATTGATTGTCATTGCAGTACAGTACAGTACAGCGAAAAGTTATATGCTGTACATATTAAAGTTTGTAGTCTTAGTCGTAATTAGAAAGTCACCTATCGGAATAATTCCAAGCACATTTTAGTGATGATCTTGAAATTATGGTAAATCTAGTATTTATTGAAATATTATATGTATTATATGTATTACATATATTTACTAAAAAATATATCTATGAAATATATTAATTTCATATATATATATGAAATTAATGTGTCATTTTAATTAATACAAAATATATTATTATTATTATTATTATTATTATTATTATTAGGTAATGTAGGCTTTATTTAATTGACATCACCACATAAATGGAAATTAATAATAATAATAATAATACAACTAATAATAATTATTATATTATTAATAATAATAATAATAATAATAATAATGCATATTAACAATACTACCACTACTACTACTACTTTTATCAATAATACTAAACATTTGAACAACAATAATAGCATTATCTGTAATAATAGGTATACAAATATTATAGATTTTTGTATTCCTTGTTACATATTTTTGTATGCGGTAGTATAACAGTGAATAAAAAAAACACATTTATGATGGCAGAAGTAGCTGTACAATAATTACTATGACATTATTAATTGTTAACAGATAGACAAATATGAATTCAAGATCATGAAAATTATATATTCAAATCAATTGCAAAAATAATCAATCATTTATATTTGAATACACTTTTTTTAAATAAAATCTGTAACACCAATCACAGATTTATTGACCAATATTTATAATAATTAAATAGTTGTAAATTAATAGATATTAGAAATAAGTAGATCTTATATTATTTACTTGGGAAATGCAATATATATATATATACAGTATAGATATTTACCTGTATATATATAGAATTATTATTTATTTATTAATATCCAAATCCAAATATTATGTCCCTAACGCTAATAAATGTAGCTGCATTATAATATTGGCCTGACCTATGAGATGAACCATTAAACCTTATTTTTTTTCGTATTTTAACTTTTTGAAAACAAGATTGTGCCTCTCTCTCTCTCTCTCTCTCTCTCTCTCTCCTCTCTCTCCTCTCTCTCTCTCTCTCTCTCTCTCTCTCTCTCTCTCTCTCTCTCTCTCTCTCTTTCTATCTCGGGCCGGACGATGATCCAGCTTTTCCGGATTACATCTGTTCTGTGGCACAGGAAAATGGCCGCGCCATGTTTTTCAGTGTTTACCATTGTTGTTCCCTCCACTCACGGCCCCCAACACACACACACACACACACACACACACACACACACACACACACACACACATAGTGACATGACCCGCAGCGACATGTATGTGATGGGATGTAGGATGGATGGGGGGGGGGGGGTGGCGGAGGATGTACTGAGCATGCTCAGTACATCCACAAGACACGGGCTTGGGAGAGCTACGGAGAGACAACAGAGCCAAAGTGGGCCATAGAAAGAAGCCTCTCTCCATGGCCTCCCTGGCACTACGGTACTCCACCACTGACGCTACGCACTCAACCACCCCGCTGTGCTCCGGGGAACACTCTGATCGCTCCCGAAATTAGCCTCAATCCTTTGTTTAGCCCACACACATCCACAGATAGGGTGGGTTTTAAACAGGTCTCTCAGGGGCCGCACAGCACTACTGCTGGCTCCCTGTCCCTGTCCCTGGCTCCCTGTCCCCATGCAGGCAGGGCCCCAGATGGAGGCCGTGCCCTGGGAGATGGTGCCCCCTCCTGTTTTTAGTTGGAGTATTTGTCATTTCTTTACACATCTGCTACATAGACGATGACACCATCATTGCTGTTTGTCACCCAGTTGCCATCTCTTCCCCCTGTCCTCGATGGTCTGTCAGCACGGATTTGTACCTTCGGCGTCTAAGAGAAGAACTGACAGCAATCAAATAAAGTGTCAGTCGTAGTGCAGGCCCGGGGGTGGGGAGGGCCCTGCACTGGGGGGGGGGGGGGGGGGGGGGTGGGTGAGCGTGTTAAAAAAAAAAAACATTGAATGTTGAGCGAACGCGTGACAAGCCACTCGAATGTTTACCGATCCTCGACTGGAAACGGAGCGCCGTAAGGGCTGCGATAGTGGTCGTATGTCACGCCTGCCTGCCTTACTCTTCATCCCCTTCATCCTCTTCATCCTCTTCATCCTCTTCATCCGCTTCATCTGGGCCACCGCAATGCCACGGGCAGCAGGTTGGGTTGAAGATCAACAAGCCCAGCAAGAGCGAGAGAGAGAGGTCAGCAGGAGGTCACCCAGGCTCTACTGGATTTTACAGGGACTCAAGATATCCCTCAACTGCACCCCCCCCCCCCCTTCACCCCAGCCCCCAACCCACACATGCACACACGCACACACACACACACACACACACGCACACACACGGTCGATTTGTCTGCTAAAATAACTCAATGTGCAAATAGTATAAGAGGAGACATGGAGGCAGAGGGGTCTTCACTTTGAACCCGTATATATACTGTGTATATGCCTACTGTATATATATATGAGTCACATAACTCCCACCTTGGCCTGGCTGCCCACCCATCCGGAAAGGCCCTGAGAATGTGTCTTTTAGAACTGGCGTTCCTGAAGCACATGGCTTTCACATCAGTATGGACTCAGGGGGGAGAGAGAGGCGATTATACATGCAGCAAACGGTGCTGGACACGTTAGTCACTTAAGACACTGATGTGTAATAGTCAATAATGTATCGTTTTATAACGGAGCATATGCCGTCAATCATGTTACGTGTGTAATGTTTACTTTTGGGGATATATATTTTTCTGACAATTTTGTTATGATTTACATGATTTATCTCTTTTAAATCGAACTTGTTATTGTCGTCCTACTTTCTGCTGCGACACCCACATTTCCTGTCTGGGATTACATGGGAGTACATTTTATCTTCAGCATCTTTTAGGAGTCCCACGGCATGCCCATATACTTTTACCGCTTTGTTATCAGAGCTTATGAATGACTGATTGAGTCTGATTGAGAAAGTGGAGACATACTGTGGGATGGATTTTGAATTGATAACTATTTTCCTAAAAAGTAAAAACACAAGAGAAATTGTATAAAAAAAAAACGAAACTTATTATTTATACCTAATGGTATGTTCTCGATATTTTGTAATTTTTTAGCAAGATGTATTAGCTTCAATCATTGCTTTTACGTTTCAAATAAACTAGATGTCAAACGTTGTACACGTTATTGTACAAATTCAAACGATGATGTGTGTGTTTATATACATATATATACTGTGTATATATATATAAAAAATATATTATGTGTATTAAGGTACTGAATAGGTCCTTACTAAGTGTCCAGACTGTATGTTTAAAGGAAAAGGATACTATTCCAATTCTTAAATAATAAAACAGGATAGAAAACTAAAAAGCTTAGCACACTTCCTTTTAAAAAGGATTCAAAATGATAGGACTAATATAATATGAAACATATAAATATACAATCAATACAATACAAATGCATTCATGATAATAAAATAGGGATCATGCAAATGTAATTAAAAATATATAATATTTGGTATATTTATTTATTACTGGAAACTTGCTTCACCAGCTACAATAGGATATTACCGATAGTGTTATTTAAGAAGATTAATAAAAAAAACAATACCAAACTAAATTTATAATTTCAACAAAAAAACGAAACATTGTTTGTGTAGCCATTTGACATATATATGACATTAATTCACACATTTTCCATGCCTAATGTATTCACGATTACTTTGTTTGAATAGTCTTCTTGCTGAGCTCCATTTTAAGTGTATAATTAGTTTTAGTCTGAGGTTACTGAACCACAGTCAAGTGTTTAAAGGCTCCTTCAGTTTGATAGTCCATCTGACATAAAGTTCCTCATCAAATATTTACAGAAAGACTTATTTTTACAGAGCCTAGGGGTATCAGGGAGTCCATGCACTTTTAACCACCGAGCCTCTACCATATAATGTATAAAATAGCTCTCTACACACCGAGCAGTACTAAGCTTCACACTTAAGGCCGCACGCACTCTTGGCCTTGTGCCATTTGTTTTATATATTTTTAATTGTCTTTGATGTTAACTTTGTGTACAAGAAAGTAAAACTAATGCATTAACGCCATGACGTTATTCAAAAGTGTGTCGATTTCCTATGTCATGACAGCAAATAACCATTTGTTGAATCCAAATTGAAAATCTTTTTCAATTATGCTTAAAATATTTGTTAAATATATTTATATGTTTCATATTTTGCATATCTGCCTGATGGCAAGTTACAGCTTGTATGCAGGAAGAAGTACTTTGGATTACCATGCATGTTCTCATTGATCAATAATGGAAGGTAAAGTTGCATAAATGTATGGTATTTTAGTGTTTTGGTATACAGTAATATATGACAATCTAGTTATAATATAATCAGTCAGAATTGACCACAATTCAATAGATTGTGAGTATGTTTTAATACTATGACTATTTCATTTTATGACTTACATATGTTTTTTTATGTGGGCACTTAATAAATCATATTTACAATTTAAGAAAATCCCCATTGGCTCCTTTTAGAAAAATATCCAAACTACCACCACCGTTTTGCTACAGCTGCTTTTCCCATGTATTTGTTAAAAAGCCATATTTAACTTTTCCTGCTTTGACACTTGCGTCAAAGCAATTCGATTTTCCCTGACATGCTCCATGAAATGAGTTCTTCAACCCGGTGGCACCTACTTAACCCAGACTAGCCATGACTTTCCTATGCGCAAGGAAAGCCACTGTTGGCACTTGAGGTCCCTGTGTGTTTTATAGACTGACGGTGGTAACGTAAGCTACAGGAGAAGGGGAGCGTTCACAAGCGCACTACAGCAGGCCGTACAGAAGTGTTCAGGGACGGCATCACAGACTGGACTGCTTCTTGCTAATGAGTGTGCTGCAGCTGTGTGTACATAACACAGTGGGTCTCACACGGACACACACACGCACGCACACGCACACACACACACACACACACACAATCATGATCAATGGTTGTCAAATACACAGGGAAGAAGAGAAGGTCACTTGATTCTCGGGGGCAGTTTAACATCCATTGGCTGCACATTTTTCGAAAAAAACGGCCGTGATCAAGGCCATATGTACGATGTGCAAATGTTCCCGCTGAGCCGTCCATTTTACCGTTTGTTTATTATATCCAGGAAGTCAGTGTTAGAAATATTATCTTTCCCAGAGTACTTAGGACAAAACTGGAGGAACAAAAGCAGGCCACAGATATAACATAGCATCAGTTAAAAAAACACATTTTGGAAAGACATCGTGATTCAACCGGCAGATTACGCATAGAAGTGTCCAGAAGTCGGCCTCACCGTGATGTGGCAAATCTCTCGTAATCCCTCCTTGGCATGTTTGGGCCTTTAACCTCAGTGCATGATCTCTGATGCATGATTAATAACATTACACACCATAAACACTAGGGGGCCGAGGACAAATACTAAGACCCTGCTCGGAAAAAAAAAGAGAAAAATATGTGAAAATATGAGCTAGATTATAAAATCAAAGGGGGAACTCGGGGCATTTGAATAAGGCCAAACTCTTTTTGTCTCTCAGTTCTAATTGGAGAGAGGTTACTCTGAGTCCATGTGGGGGAGGGGCGGGGTTTGTGACCGTGGAGTGTTGCCGTTGGCTGAGCTCCAGTGTGCCCACATGTTGTTCAGCCAATCAAAAGGCAACTTCACGCTATACACAAAGACTACTCCAGCGGGACATGAATGGGCATGACAGTGTTTACCCAAGGGGTGTGTGTGGGGTGTGGGGGGGGGGGGGGGGGGCAGGGGTTGCAAATGTTTGGCACGTCACGTCTTCGTGTCTTTCCGTTAAAACCATCTTCTTTAAGGTAGAAGAGAATGCAAGTAAAAGTACAGAGTGAATAGAGGAGTTGGTTGTGGGGCCTTGACCCTGTGCTAGTGGCAGGAGCGTAGCGTCAAAGGAACAGGCCGTGTCTCATGACCCCACGATGCTTCACCCAGAAGAGGCAAAGCTAAGCTGGGGCCCCCCACACACACACACACACACACACACACACACACACACACACACACACTGCCTGCACCTCCTCCTAATTGGATTTAATGAGTGATTTAACAACACAGCGCTGCCCGATCAAACCAAACTGCTACTGTCCATGGTGCTTAGTCCCGGGTCAGTGGCGGTTAATTCTGGCTTGCCCCCCTGTCCCCGATCCCGCTTGTCTCTCACCTCACACACACACAGGGGCATTTACACACAGGCAGGCAGTCACACACACACACACACACACACACACACACACACACAAAGCACACAAAGCACATACACACACAGGAACACACACACACACACACACACACACACACACCTACACACACAAACTATCGTTCTCTCTCTTCCATTCTGTCTCGTTCACTTCCATTCCACCCCGTCTACCCGGGCTGAGCTGTGAAAGTCCACAGCTCCGAGAGGGACCCCTGTGGTGGTCCCCAGTCTGCGGTTAGCAGGCCAAGAGAGGTCCTGTAGTCCACTAGAATCTGCTTCATAGGGGCAACACACCACTTAAAGAACATCGGCTTTAACGCAAGCCTAGATTGTGTTCTAACAATGTTAAAAGTTACATATGCAAATATATGAGATTACCAGTCCATTCATATGAGTTACGCTGGTAAGTAGTGAATGAGGTCAATTCAATCTGATTTTCTTTATTGAGTTGTTATGATGAGGTATGGCGTTAAATTAACGATAAAGTAGCTAATGGGTCATGTTGGAACTATGGGGGCTTTTAGATGTTTAGTTGTTTCATTGTTGAATGGCCAAGATGTATAGGGGTGTATTCTCTACATGCCTACCAAATATGTTGTGAGAAAAATGTAAATAAGCGTATTTATATACATATTAAAGTCAGCTAACAAACCCAAGCCCCACTCCGTAGGGGCGTGGTCAGGGGCGCTTTAACTAGGTAGTAGGCCCCTGGACTCCTCGGGTCCGTCCAGTAATTAGCCTACATAATAAAGCATGTTGCACAGAGATAAACAGAGACACTCTGTGTTATCTCTGTTATGTAGACTACAGAAACTTTTTCCCAATTAGGCCTAAACATTGCACAATTAATCTAATAAAGCAAAAGGGTCTACAAAAAAAAGCAATGGTCTTACTTTTAGAAGTGCTTTCGTCTTGTGTTCCTGGCAGAGGAACTCCTTCTCTCCGTCTGTAAAATCCAGTTCACAGAGGATGTCACTTTCAATTGACATCAGGTGATTCAGTCTCTCCGCTTTTATAAGGTTTAAGGTTTTTTTGTCTTCATCGACGACATCTTTGGCATCGCCATAGCTAACCTCAGCTGCTGAGTCAGCTGCTAAGTCTGTTGGTGAGGCTTTTGGTAACATGTTGCTAACGTTAGCAGTCTCTATGTTAGTGGAAGGTTTGAAAAAAAAGTTTGTGAGGGAATTTATTTATTTTATAACTCCTGTTCACGAATATCCTTATTTTTCTTTGGCCTTTTATTTCCGAGATCCGCTGTTGTACTTTCAGAACTCCGACATTTTAGATGTGCTGAAAAATCAGCACATCTAGGTAAGCGTGGCCATCAAATTACGTTAATTTAATCTGACCAAACTACCGGTATGCATGTATTTAGCTTTTTATTAATAAATTATGGTTCAATCAAATAGATGAATAAATAAATAAATGCAATACATCTCACCAGACAACCAATTAACAACTAAAACATATTATTTCAAGTGATTGAGTCACTCACTGGCAAATTACAATTAGGCCAATATGCTCCAGCGCCACTGGGCGTGGTCTGAATGCCCGTCCCCTCCTCGCTGTAGTTTGTACTTCCTCATGTACCTTCCTCAAGTCCCAAACACCATAGCTTCATTCAGCTACACCCCACAATGTGAGTGTACAGTATTTGGTCACGCTCTGACTACGTAACCAGAAGGGAAAATAGACTCAACCCATTTAATCGTCTTGAAGGAATCAAAGGAAATCAAAAGACTTAAATTACGTGAGATTGTAATGGATTTCATGGAACATCATTTTCTGATGCTTAATGCACACCTTGATAGATAGCCCTTAATAACAGGAGTATAAAGTACAGATAAGAGATGTAATAGATAGTAATAGTAACATCTAAGTTTGTAAAGCGTTGCTGTAGATCACATTTTCTAAACTAGAGGGCCCTCAGTAAAGCATACCTCCGCCACACCAAAAAGTCCCCTGGGCCAAGCTCAACTTGGTCCAATTCTGTACATAACCTTTTGAGTTATCTTGCTAACTGACACAACAAACAAACAAGGAGACAAACAGGGGTGAAAACAATAACCTCCCATCGATGGCGGAGGTAAAAAACAATTTAATGTTGACAATTATGCCAGCAGTAAAACGTGTCATTTGTGGGTTCATGGGGGTGGAGTATAACTTGTTCCGACATCTTGGTACTACCACCACTAGCCCCCATACAGTACATCATCAATGTGGTGTCACAAAATGTGCAACATCTTCTGAGAAACTTGCACTGTTCCCCTGGTGTGTACCCCAACTCATAGCTGAAGATCGGTGTACCATTTATCATCATTTCTCTCTCTCAATTCCCCCCTTTCTCCCTCTCACCATCTCTCCTCATCTCTATTTTACCCCCACCCACCCCCTCCCTCCCCTCTCTCTCTCTCTCTCTCTCTCTCTCTCTCTCTCTTTCCCTCCATTTCTCCCCTCTACTGAATTTTACCCAATTTCTCTGCGGTTCAGTGGCGGGGCACTGGGTCACAGCCCGAGCTTGATCTTCACACTGTTCACCACCCCCAGCAACACCCATCCACACACACACACACACACACACACACACAGACATACAAACACACCCTGCACCCCCCCTCCCCCACCTCCTCTCCCCCCCGCCCCTCCTGACCTCGAACACCACGTCAACTTAATCAGGGTTAACAAGCGCCGCAGTGCCCACCCTCAGCTGAGCTCCCACCGGCTTAGCCTAGCCCAGGCACTACAGATGGGGCTGTAATCCGTGGTCCAGAGAGTGGGGGGGGGAGAGAGAGAGAGAGAGAGAGAGAGAGAGAGAGAGAGAGAGAGAGAGAGAGAGAGAGAGAGAGAGAGAGAGAGAGAGAGAGAGAGAGAGAGAGAGAGAGAGAGAGAGAGAGAGGGAGGAAGGAAGGGAGAGAGAAGGAGGAGGGAGGGTGAGCAGGGAGGGAGTTGGAGAGAAAGAGATAGAGTGGGAGAGAGAGAGAGAGAGAGAGAGAGAGAGAGAGAGAGAGAGAGAGAGAGAGAGAGAGAGAGAGAGAGAGAGAGAGAGAGAGAGAGAGAGAGAGAGAGAGAGAGAGAGAGAGAGCACAAGGGTGCTTCAGAACAGCAGGGAGAAGGGCTAGTGGGTGTAGTGAAAGCATGTTAAGCACTTGAATAACCTCGCTCCTTGGAGTGTGTGTGTGTGTGTGTGTGTGTGTGTGTGTGTGTGTGTGTGTGTGTGTGTGGGCGCTTAAGAGAGAAGAAGGTCCACTCAGGTAGAGCCCTACTTCGGGATGTTTCGGTGCTGTGTATGTCAGGCCCAGTGTCATGGAAAAGTTGGGAGTCATCGCAGGATTTCAGATGTGTTTATTTTTACCATACATTAATGAGGCCCAGGGTTTCAGGGGTTGAGACCCCAGAAAAACGTCCTGGCTTGGATCACACAAACCACTACACTGTCCTATTTACTGTGATGTTTTATGCAGGGACAGAGCGCTCACGGATTGGACTCTGGTCGCACACATTGAGCAAAAGAAAACCATCAGCGTACGGTACCTTGGCCACACACAGGCTCCATGATTCATTCAGTCCCCCCCCCACGAGTCCATTAACTCTCCCCACAAAGAGAGAGCCAATGCACGCATTTCATGATTAAAACGCCCGAGATTCATATAAACATCCACTCGATTCAGACTACAAAGCAATACGTGACCAGCAGCAAAAAACGCAGTAGAACCACACCTCAACAACTTCATATCGGTTAGAGTCCACCTTTTCTTTAACCTTTTAAATATCTTTACCTCTCTCTCTCTCTCTCTCTCTCTCTCTCGCTCTCTCTCGCTCTCTCTCTCTCTCTCTCTCTCTCGCTCTCTCTCTCTCTCTTTTAAAGCACCACATCTCAGACTTCTGCTTCCACCTCCTCCTCTCCGCAGCACTCCGATGCTCTGAGAGCTTTACACGCGCCTGAAAGTGACACATGTATTATTAAATAGTGCCACACAAGTGTTACCGTCCATACAGGGACACCCGCGTATCTTTAACAGGTTTCAGAACGGCACCTCCAATGTGAACAATCCCATTGAAACTTTTTCGCTGAATTCTCGTTAAGAATTCCTGACACCAATTTCTGTATATATTTGAGAGGACCTGGGAGAGGCCTCGGAAGTACAAACACCCCTCGTACCGCCAAATAGCCTTCATGAAAGACTTATCAGGGCCAGGTCCACGCTGGTACTTTATCCCTGATGTGCTGAAGCGGTTCTCTGCATGTGAACAGGGGTAGCATCTTCAATATTGTCTGCACGAAAAGAGGAATAATAAAGGAGAGCTGCAGCCAAGCGAGAGATGTGGCCAGCTAGCAATGTGGCTACCGCGTAGATGTGGCTAGCTAGCAATGTGGCTACCGTGAGATGTGGCCAGCTAGCAATGTGGCACGGAGCTCACGTTTCTTGAGGGACATGGGACACCAGAGACATGGCTACACTGTGCTTACACATAAACGTGTGTGTGTGTGTGTGCGTGTGTGTGTGTGTGTAACAGTGCATCAGTATTACAGTCATTAGCAGTACCTTATTTCCAGCTCACCACCCCTCACCCCACCCCACCGTACCCACACAGGTCAAACAACGGTCAATGCTCGATTAAAAAATAAATATTAAAATCCCTCGCTAAACGTGGACCTTATTTGACCCTGCCGATGAACCCATTGCCGTCCTCGCCAGCGAAGTTCACATCTCCATCGTTGAGTCACAGCCTCACCACTCAGCCTCGTTTCTTTCCGTCTTCTGATTGGTCGAGGAAAAAAGGGGGGGGAGAGGGAACAGTGGTGGTGGTGGTTAGGGTGGGTGAGGAGGGAGGGTCGGATTTGGTGCAACGAAAAAAACACCCAAACAACTACTTTTGTAAAGATATATACGCCACGTGACAGGGGCTGTAAACTTCTGACCCTGATATGTGGGGTCGTGGTGCGGTCAGGTCGGCACTGCGAAGGGGGGGGGGGGGGTAAGCCGTGGGTGAATGCCGCGGTGAAGTGGAAGTGGTTGGGAGGTGGGCGATGAGCGGGTGCAATTTGGTAACAAACATATCTTTGTCATCGGCACCGCGTTCTAAGGCGACTAACCCTGGGCGACAGAACACAGGTTCACACAGAGTTCAACGCCACGATGCCGCGACTCCGCCCCTCGGCGCACGTCACCACGGCAACCAGCCGACGTATCACGGTGGGCGAGGGAGGGGCTTCGACCCCGCCCTAACGGCTGCTCCTCATCGGGATGTCGCTATCTTTGAGTTTGTTTTATATCTTTGAGTGTATTTTGGATAACAGTGTGGGGTCACAGTGCCACCTGTCGGGTAAAACCAGGAATTAAGTGATGACTTCTACTGCCGCTGCTGCAACTTTGAGTGGTGTCAAAATTGTAAAGTTCTGAAGAATTGCACTTTAAGATAGAAAACGGTTTGTGCATTAATATTGTTGTTTGCGTGAACAGAAGTAGCGAGAGATAATTGTTTTGTTCAACTTTATTATTTTACAGTGAACTTTTTTTGGGGGGGGTAATTGAATGTGTGTACAAAAGTGTGTACAAAAGTGTATTTTATCAAATAAAAATTGTAAATAGTTATAATTAGAATATATGTAATATATTAATAAGTAATGTAATAATTATATTTTGCGCTAAATAAATAATAACTAATAAATAATAAATAACCAAAGTAATTATTTTTCCTTCTTTGTTTTGTGTTTGAAAAAAAGTCTTCATTTACTCTAACAAATGTAAAATCGTAACCACAATTTTGCTCAAAAATATATTTGAACAAAAATAATAAATATAAATTATATATATATATATATATACATATATTTATTTACTACATATATTTATTTATGTATTTTTGGAAAGGTATTGATGGGACTCACATTGAATGCATTGATTGATTTCAGATACAATACATTTACCTCTATACAACATGATCAATATTTTTCTAACCTTTGTTAGCTTGCCGTTTAATTCAGTATTTTATAGAAACTAAGCGTGCATATTGTATTTGCCCTCCCTTAAATGGAACCCAACTGCATTCATTCTAAAAAACAGATTTGATAAAATCCTGAAAAATACAGATAAACAGATTTTTTATCAGTATTTATAACGTGTAAAATGTGCCTATTGGGTTGAAAATTACTCCTAAATAATACAAATAAATAATACTCCTAAATAATAAATCATGCATATAAAAGGCTTCAGGGTGTATTAAATGTAAACCTGTAGGCCTATATGAATTTATTTACATAACCACATTTTAATTTATAAATTGTATACGCAATTCAATCTTTTTTGAAATTATGGAAAAAATAAAATTGCAGATTTATGTTATTAGTTTATTTGGTTGTTTTGTAACATGAAACAGGGTTTTATTGGCAAGGATACATTTGGATAAAAAAATAACAATGCAAGACGCAAACAGTGCTCAACTATTCAGAACCAAACCATTTACTCATCTCAAAATGAATACATTATTAAATACATTTGCAGGAGGTTAACCTACACTTGTTTGTATTAAATGTCTTTCTTCGGAAGACCGTTGGAAATTAGTCACTTCCAACCATCGGTAATTTTTCCCCCAATAGGCCTATATCACGTTAGATTTGAAAGCCGACGGAAGTACCCGTTAAAAATCGCTGAAGCAGTGTATCCCAAGTTCTGGTTAATGCATTCATCTTGGCATTCACCATGGAGGACAGTCGTCGCTGGACAACATCGCTGCATAACCTTCCAAAAGTCGGTCAAGACGATGTGGTTCAACTAGTGAATGAACACTACAGTGAAGAAGTCTAAATCCGAATCATACAATTCCCAGACATTGTGTCTTGTGGCTCTATCTGGATATATCGCCATATAACGAAGGCTATTTTGTGTAGGAGCAGAGGTATGCCTATGTATTTAATATAGGCAATTATTTGATGGATTTTGATTATTTTAACGTGTTAATATGTAGTGTGCAGCTGTATATTTTCTAAAAGGGAATGCCTGTTATTCTTGTGAATATGAGTTGTCGCACATACCCGACATTATTAGCCTATTCCGCCCACTTTGAGACGTATATGCTCTCCTTGTCAAAGTGCAAACAGACATACGCGCTACCCTTGAGAACATGAAACGAGGGACCTTCATCCTCCTTATCAGCCTCACACAAGACTTGCGGAGGAGTTTGTCTTTGGGTAAATGGTGTAAACTGAGGTAGGGCTGTCTTTGTTTAGAAGTTGAGCAGCCCGGTACAGTACAATAACAGAGAGGCGAGGAGGCGGCCACAGTTTGTCACGTATCTGGGGTAACTACCGGAAGTAAGAGTACACCGCTCTGCGATTTTTAAGGCTCCGGAAGCAGGAAAGTGTGGCCTATTATTTTAGAAAATTATTTCGCCAAACCAAACAACGTCTTGACAACTCTGCTGTTACCTTTTCTGTTCAAAGAAGAACAAGGGCTCCCCCTAGGGTTTAGGGCAACAATCGTCAAGTGTTTGTTCCTGTAACAGCCAAATTCAAATAATGTAATAAATATTTATCCGTTAGAATTAAGACCCACATCCTCTTCTTCTTGTCTAAATTGTCACCTCTTCATGCGACAATGTAATGTAATGTACAATTTGCAGAAATCAACGTTTTGTGGAAGTTTATGGACGTTTACAGAAACTCAAATCCTGTAACATTTATCCTGGTTTTTTTTAAGTGACAAGTAAACATCGAGCTGACTCAACAGTTGACAAACAGATTTATTAGAACAGTTCCCGAAAACAAAAAATAATAATTTAAATGGGGGAGGTACTTTTTGGCAGATGGCATGCGGTGTCTGCAAGGGGCTGTATATTTCCATGGGAAATATAAACCCATTGATGGGGTTGCAACAAACGAGGCTCCAGTGGTGGGATGTGCGATCGCTATGCCGATTTCTCCCTGCTCTCCGCCCACAGCTTCAGGACTGGAAGCCTCAGACCCCACTGGGGAAGGGGGAGAGAGTGAGGGGGAGAGAGTGAGGGGGAGAGAGTGAGGGAGCGAGAGTGAGGGGGAGAGAGTGAGGGAGAGAGAGTGAGGGGGAGAGAGTGAGGGGGAGAGAGAGTGAGAAAGAGAACGTTGGGGAGATGGAGAGAAATACTTTTGCTAAAATGTGGTAGGACTACTCTTAGGGCATTCCCAGACAGCGAAACTGTGTGTGTGTGTGTGTGTGTGTGTGTGTCTCCACAACGCTGGTCAGGAGCAAATCCCTTGATAAGTGGGTGAAACCACGTGGTACACAAGTAGGTCGTGGTTTGGAGTATTTTAAACAGTGTCATTCACTTCGATTTTTGTAACTTCAAACGTATTCAGTTTGGTCGCCAGACAGGGACGAGATTACATCTTGACCCTTTAAATCCATCTGAAAAGTCACCAATAAATACAAAGTATTTACAAGGTAGAAAAATATTGCAAACTGTAACATTTGAGAAATGAGCTATGAGGTACAAATCATGTTAATGTCTGCAAAAAGTATCTATCTATCTAACTATCCCAAAACATATACAGAATAATATTAATCTATGTATAATATTGCTTATGCATGCTAATGGACAGAAAATAGAGGTGAAAGAGACATGATGGCCATGCTATACAACACGACCTGCTCACACGTCAGCGTGTTGGCGTTGTATTCACGCATGTGAATACAACAATCCTGCCCACCTGGTGTGTTTCCGAACAGGAGGTTCATTCGCCCTCATCGCGGTTCTCCTCCGCATGCTCCACAGCAGAGGGCTGGACCAGCCGGTCGTAGGAGAACACCATCATGATCTGGAAGAACCACACAACACAGCAGGCGAGACACCCGGGTCAACGCTGGGAGCCACCAAGTCCCGCCTTGTTAAATGTTTCTGTACTTTGTAATTCTCACGGCACTCTGAAGGTAAAACCCACATAGCAGTAGAAATGGATACAAAAAAAGAGTAATGGCTGTATGAATATAAGACAAAAAAAAGGAAAATATGATGCTGTACAAATGTAGTGAACTTTGTGCAGGTAAAATTATTCACAAAGCTTTTACATTGAAATAGAGGATCGGGAAGTTACGACAAAAATATGTATGTGTCGTGTGTACGTGCGTGCGTGGGTGCGTGCACATGTGCGTGCATGTCTGCGCGTGTGCGGCGTATGTGCGTGCATGTCTGTGTGTGTGCGTATGTGCGTGCATGTCTGCGTGTGTGCGTGCATGCGTACCGTCAGCAGCATCAGAAGGGCCATGATGACCCCGAGCATGATGTACATGTTCTCTGTGAGGCCCCCGGCCCACAGCGGGCCCAGGATGGTAGCCAGACCCCCCACAGAGCGACGGACGCCCTGGCTGAAACCTGTGGTAGCAAATCAAAACACATATGCATATAGATCACTGCGGTCATATAACAGACACACACACACACACACCAACATATGTAATGGTAACACAGTGAACAGATGGTGTAAAATATGCGTTGTTGATAAAACTCTAAAGGCTCTCAGGAGATGAAGACAAAATGCCTTTACATATATTTTTTGGCTGTCATTATTAGATAAAACTTATTTCAATTTAGATGGACAGCTAAGATATCAAAATATGAAAAAAATGATATTGAATACAAATGGGTTGTAATTCACCCTAACGAGGCCTCTTAGGAAATGCTCATATATCGTAGCTTACACAGGGAATGTGTCCATTATCAAACTTCATAGCATATCAACACCGACAGACACACACAAAATGATAAAAAATGATAATAACAATACTTGGTCTTCTCCAGCAGATGGTGCTGTTCCTCACCTTGTGTTTTTTCAGACGTGACTTTGGAGAAGAGGGAGACCTGGGCAACCGCTACGAAGGGCAAGCCCAGAACCTGCAGGAACACACCGATGATGAACTCCGTCAGCTGATAGGGGTAATCTCCTATCACACAAGAGAAACACATCGCTGACTAAGATGAGTGGGTTGACAATTTCTTAAGCCTGTTGGTTTTCAAAAGCAAAAAAAAGACTTGTAATTTGTATATATATATATATATATATATATGGTGATGGTGGGTGGTGGTGGTGGTGGTGGGGGGAGACAGACCCATGGGGTTGGCCAGGAAGATGAGGCACCAGACGGAGGAGACGTTGCAGACGGCCAGGCCTACGGCCAGCACCACCCGCTCCGCGGCACGCCGGCTCAGCCAGTGCACAAACAGGAAGCCGGCGATCACCTCTGCACCGCACAAACAGTACATCACGCTGTTCTCCAGCTCGCCGAAGTTGAAGTACTTCTGAGTCAGCGGGGTCACCATGGTCTTCAGGACGTAAAAAGAGGAAGAAGAAGAGAAAACGAAACAGGTCATTAATGTGATGGGAGGTATCTACTTCCTCATTTATTTCTACTTTAGTACTCCTTTTTGTATTTAGTTTTTATACATATACAGTACATTAACATTATTGAAGTGTGTGTGTGTGTACTAAAACATACCTCCAGTGCGGTCTGGTTGAACAGAGTGATGAACTGAGCCGCCAAAAGAACAATCACCTCTTCTCTCAGAAACTCTACGTGCGCGTGCGCGCGCGCGCACACACACACACACACACACACACACACACACACACACACACACACACACACACACACACACACACACACACACACACACACACACACACACACACACACACACACACACACACCACACACACACACACACACACACACACACACACACACACACACACACACACACACACACACACACACACACACACACACACACACACACACACACACACACACACACACACACACATATATATATATATATATATATATATATATATATATATATATAGAAGCCATTCAATAAAAAGGAGGAGACAACCAGCAGAAAACTGTGTTGGCTATGTTGTTGTGTAATATTATTCTGTGTTATGTTGTGTTGTGTGTTTGTTCAACACACCTCTGCCGATGCTGAACCTCGTGAAGGGCTCCTCTGGCTCGGGGGACTCCAACGACCGGCCAGAGAGGTTGCCATTGGAAACGGCGACCTGGCTCCCGGGTGGGTTGGGGGTGAGCACCGCACCGTAGGACCCCTGCAGATCGGAGGTCATCAGCGGCTTGCCCTCGTCCACGTCCTCCTCCTCCTCCTCCTCACCCTGGTTGTCCTCCTCCTGTTTCACGGGCCGCTGCCGCTCGCCTTCCACATCCTCCCGGTCGCCGCTGGCCGCGCCCTCCCCGGACCCCTCCCTCTCTAGAGGCGGGAGGTCCCAGTACATGAAGACCACGGCCAATTGCAGGAGAATCCACATCAGGCACATGAAGAGCTGGAGGGGAGGAAGGTGTATTAGCAAAACAACAGTTTGCCTGACACATTTGAATAGATACCTGGGCTACACATTTATCATTTGTTTATAACCACCGCAATTAAAATAAATGTCATACTATTATTTACCTATTTAACAAAAGCAAACAAACAAAAAGGTCAAGTAATAGTTATTATTTATGTTATTAAGTTATAAATGTACAACAATAGTATAAACAATATCCTGACATGTTTCATGTACGTTTTCATGTACTTAGCCTTGACCACTAACTGTGTACTGCGTCTCATAAAACATTTGATTTAGACTGAGAGTTCACTCGTGGCATTGCAACTATGAAACTACAGTGTATAGAGTGCTCGCATGTTTACTGCTTACCCCAGGTGCAGTGTATTTATTGACCACAAACGGACCGATGTGGAAGTCACACAAGCGCAGGAACAGGTTGAAGGCAGGACCTACAGAAAACACATTTCTAAAAAGGTTACGTCATGGAAGACCCAGGTCCTACAGGGGTAATGACACTAGACATGGGATAACATATCATATTTCATCATCAGATACAATTGCACACATTACCAGATACAATTCTGAGGCTTGTTTGACATGCAGTGTAGTAGACCACATTAAGGTTTGGTTTATTGTAGACCCAAACGGAGGTCAGTCGTTTTTCATTTGCTTGATTGCATTAAAAAACCATTTATAGTTTTCTTTGATCAAGCCATCAAACCATTGGTCGTAGGGTGTGGGTGTGTGCGTGTGCCTGCGCGTGTGTGTCTGATTTTGAGCATGTGCTCACCATGCCTCACCGGCACAAACTGAGAAATCATAGTTTCACATAATTCCTCAACTTCTGCAGACACAGGGTCTCCATTCTGCCACCATGTTCGGTCACCAAAATGAAATGCTAAAAGTAACTCATGCAACCCTGAATCCAGATTAATTTCACGAGCGCTGGGAAAGTTAAATAAACAAAATATAGCATCATCATAATAAAACAATGCATATACTGTATAATAATAGAACACACACACACACACACACACACACACACACACACACACACACACACACACACACACACACACACACACACACACACACACACACACACACACACACACACACACACACACACACACACACACACACACACACACACACACACACACACACACACACACACACACACACACACACAAAGGTCATAGAAAGCAAGCTGACCAATGAGCAGGCCTGCTTGCCGGCATGCCATGGCAGCGGCAAATACCGAGGAGCGGTCCTTGGGGGCGGTGCTTCTTGTGAGGAAACCAAAGATGGACGAACCGGCACCTGTGCCGACCCCTGGAGGAAGAAAGTTCCATCAGATCTCACTCGTCAACCGTAAGATTCAGAAGGGAATTGCTTCCGTTCTGCTTGAGTAAATACTTAAAAAATGTATAATATTAAAAAAGCAAAGCACAGCAAGGCAATATAGAAAATTGTATAGTTTGTTTACTTGTATACTTTCTTGTACATATGCATAATTGTCTATATAGCCTTACTGTGCTTTGGTGTAGCAAGCAGCATGAAGTACCATGAAAACGACTGAGATTTTTTTTACATTGAATATCATATTACATTAATTAATTTAGACACTTTTGTCCAAAGCGACGTACAATAAGTTAATTCAACATAGGTAGGCAATTAGTTGTCTCACTAGAGTTTACACAATAAGTACATCAAACAGGGGCAATGACAAATAGTGAAGTCGTAGACACAAGCTAATAAGCAAAAGCCAAGAATGAGACAGACAAGCTGCAGCTGTCTGAACAAGCTCCAAAGGTCTGATGGCAGACGGCAGGGTGCCAGCAAGGAAGGAGTAGCAATAGTCCAGGCGTGAGATGACAAGAATACATGCGCTGCCTTGTCAGTGAGGAAGGGTTAAATCCTCCTGATGTTGTAGAAGAGGAATATGCAGGAGCGTGTCACCAATGCGATGTTTGCCAGAAACAACAGTTGGTCTTCCAGGGTCACATCTAGATTCCTCATAGTCTGAATATCACCACAGCATTATCAATGGTGACGGCCAGGTCCTGTTGCGGACAGCTCAGTGTTGTCCAGGTTGAGCTTTAGGTGGTGTATTGACAGTCACTCCAAGATGTCTGCAGGCACGCAGCGATGCACACCTCCAAGATCAGTTGGGTGTCATCAGCAAAGTTGTGGTAGGATAAATCATGGGAGTTGATAACAGAACCAAGAGATGTTGTGTAGAGGGATAGGAGGACCCAAGACCGATCCTTGTGGAACCCCAGTAGTCAGTCTGCGTGGTTTTGACACAGCCCCTCTCAGTGTCACCTGGTAGGAGTGACCGGTCAGGTAGGATGCAAACAAGGAGAGTGCAAAGTCTGAGACACTCATCCCCTCAAGAGTGGAGAGGAGAACCTGGTGGTAAACCATGTTGAATGCTGCAGACAGGTCCAGGAGTGCCAGAGGAGAGGGAGCTCGCCCTCCTCGGTATAAGGACAGTTGTTTGAAGACAGCTCGTTCAAGAGTTTTGGATAGGGAAAGGTAGAAGGAAAACCACTTTTTACACAAATAGCCTACAGACTGTGCAACAATATCTGACAGAATAAGATTCTTTACATGCAAGCTTAGAAGCTGGAACAGAAAAAAGAACAAATAGTTTTAGAGTTCAAACATGAACATTTGAATATGATCTCGCTACAGTAAAGATGGGGCTTGTTGGACTCACCTGCCACCAGACGGCTTGCCAGCAGGAGCCACTTGGAGTAACCCATGAAGTACATGAAGTTACCTACAGAGAATGGACAGAGAGTTGGAGAAGAAAATACGCATAGTGAAACACATGGGGGGGGCAGAAAAATATTCATCCGTTTTCCATCATTAAAAAAAAAAATGGGATACATTTGGAATACAATTGTTAAAAGCAAAGGATAGAAGGATAGAAAAGGATAGAAAATTCCAATGAAAATGTTAAATTACACATCACAATGGATGGACCCGGTTAGTGCTTCACGTGACCCACCGATAATCTCGAAGCAGTTGGCAAACAGGATGATCTTCTTGGTGGTCCCCGTTTTGTCAGACAGGTGGCCAAACAAAGGCCCGGAGAGCAGGCCGCTCAGGCTGAAGGCTGACAGGCCCAGTCCTAGGAAGTAGGGGGCAGCTCCAAGAGTCTGCAGGTACTTCCATATCGTGGGTAAGATTACGGCTTCACACCAGGGGAGGAGAGGAGAGGGAAGATGTTAGATATGTTGTAGTAAGTCACTTTGGACAAAAGTGTTCGCTAAATGACTAATGTAATCAGGGATTTGTGCAACTGGTAGAACTGGTACCACCATGTGAGATGTTGATTAGTCATCACAAGCCCTTTCAATGGCCAACCTATGGCAACCTATGACCTCACACGTGGGAGCATCTACTCATACATAAGATAGAGAGAGAGATGAACTAATCAGTGATTCCCAGTGGACTGTACCAACTGGTATGCTAGTCCATACATATCTTAGTGAACAAACACATTTAAAAAAAAAAGTAAATAAATAAACAAGTAAATGGATCAATTGAAATACATTATGGACATTCTTCTCCAAGATGTTCACTCTCAGCTCGGTCAAAACCCTGAATACCAACTGTGCGTCATTATCACACAGACAAAGGACAGCACAATTCCTAAGTCTGGAGATACAGGATTGGCTGCCATACAATTACTGGCAACAAATTAGATTAGATTAGATTCAAATTTATTGTCAGCGTACAGCACAAGTACAGTACATCGAAAGGAATTTGGCATCTAACCAGAGTGCAAATGTTGCAGTAAAGTGCATGGTAATATATAATGTACAGTTGTTGAATAATATGTAAAAACATGTCTACTAAAAAAAAACTACTAAGATCAGGTATAAGATAACATATAGAGTAGGTATGAGATGAGCAGAATTATAGGTATATACAGTATATACATACACAGTATATACATACACAGTATATATATATATATATATATATATATACACACACACATACATACATACACACACACACACACACACGGTAAGTATACAAGTATAAACAGGTAGTGAGCAGGGGTATGCAGTTGCATCAAAAAATATATATATAAATGTATATACAGCAGGTAGTGAGGGATATTATATATATATTATATCAGCAGTTGAAGATTAATATATATATATATACGGTAAGTACAGTAAAAATGTACATGACCATCATACAGGTATGTAAACAATAAATATGTAAACTATAGGTAGAGAGTTGTGATAAAGTAAAAGGGTATTGTCAGCAGAGTTCAGAGTGTGTATGTTGGCAGTAGAACGGGGGGGGGGGGGCTGTCATCGGGGTACAGAGTTCAGAGAGATGACAGCTGAGGGGAAGCAGATGTTCCTAAGCCTGCTTGACTTGGAACAAAGGTTTCTATAGCGCCTCCCGGAGGGGAGGAGGGAAAACAGTCCATGGTTGGGGTGAGAGGTGACTGACTATTTTGTGTGCCTTCCTCAGACCCCGTTTGTGGACGGTAGTGTTTATTGCAGGGTGGAGAGGGCTCAGCACACAGCCCTGGGGGACGCCGGTGTTCAGGGTGAGGAGGTGATACTGTCTAACCTGACTTCTGTGGGGTCTGTGGGGCTGGTCGAATAACCAGTTACAAACAGAAGGGTTAATGTCAAGATTCTTGGTTTCCATAAGGTCACCAAGTTTGCGGATGAGTTTAGACGGGATGATGGTGTTGAATGCTGAGCTGAGCTGTCGATGAACAGCATTCTCACGTCGGTGTTGTTCTCATCCAGGTGGGAGGGGGCAGAGTGAAGGGCTAGGGAGATGGCGTCTTCCGTGTTCCTGATCTCACTGTAGGCTAATTGGTGTTTGTCCAGTGAGGGATGATGACATGATCACTCTGTCCAAGGTGGGGGAGGGGGACGGCTTTGTAAGCATCAGCATTGTTGGTGTAAACATGGTCTAAAGTTCTCTCTCCTCTTGTAGAGCAGGAGACATGCTGGTCAATTTTGGGGAGCACATTCTTTAAGTTGGCATGATTGAAATGATCTGCAATAATTATTGTCCGAACTTGCTGGGCCAGCAAATCATGAATGCCAGGAAAACTATGGATGTGCTACCAGTAACCAACCATACTAATTATATTATACTATACTACATACTATGTGAGTGGGCTACACCTCCACAATGATTCATGTTTAATTAAATCATGCCAGCGAATTTGCTCCACAAACCATGACTTCATAATAATAATAGAAACAGACCCTTATTATAGTTCGATAATCAAGCACCTTCTCTATAACACATCCCCAACACGAGACTCAAGCCAAGGAAAGAAATTGTGTTAAATGAATCACCTTAAGTCAGCCAGAATGCATTGCAGACATTATAAATTATGATCATTATTAACCTGTAACCAGCGAATCTAATTGATTAAGTAAGAGCCGACTCATTCTACATAATGTTTTTTTTAAGTGTACAGAAATGTGTTGCATTCATATCGTTACAATGATTATGTAAACAACGGATCCTGTGCAGAATGGATTGCTCTAAAGTTTAACTTATTTATTAGTATTTACCAAAACATGGACTGTTTGACAAGTCCGATTTTTTTTTAAAGCAATAGCGCTTTTACTATTCCCTATAATAAACGGTACTGTTTTTAATTAAATGTTTTTATCTTACCATATTCAATGCCACTGAAGAGGAAGATGAGTCCAATTGTGAAGTAAGTGAACTTCTTTTTCCTTCGATAGTCCATTGAAAGTATTGCAATCGTCCCTTATCGTCTTGAAATTAATATTTCCCCGAGTGGTTTCACTGAATAATCATTCTTACGACGACCGAGCACCGACTGTGAGTTAATTCGATGACCGGTGTGATGTCTAAGGGGTGTCATTCTGGTGACCAAGTCCTCTTAACAGCATTCCTACTAACTATAACGACAATAACACAATAACCTTCCTTCCGTACATGCCGTATTCAAGTCTCCGTGACCAGAGTCAATCTCACTCAGAGAGGTAACTTTTAAAACGGCACAATGAGCGAATGTGCAAGTGTCGACATTGTTAAACGTGCAGGACCCCCCAAACAGCAGTACAGCACTACCCGACGACAGACTCCCGAACCACCGGCGATTACGCAATACTAAACAAACCACCGGAGCGCTGATCTCTTCCGGTTAGCGACTACGACTTCCTGTCAACATATTGACTAAAAGTCATGTGTCCTTATGTCCAGTATGTGCTTATTCTGAGGTCTTACTGGTTTGGTACCCGATTAAGTGTGTGTGTATGTCAGGCTGGGAAGAGGTGCGTGTCGCTGATCTTCGCAGGAGAAACGTGTTCCCTGGCGTCATGTGACGCCCAGGGTGCAATTATGGCCATCCTGTGATTTACATTAGGGTGCACACTGGGACCCCTTTGTCACACACTGCTGATGTGGATCACGTTTAATTCGATTTCACTTAGGCGACAGACGCAGCATTCTTGTTCCAACTGCCATCCAAAGAAACGCAAGAACATTTAGTCCATGCTGACTGTGGCATGGAATCCAAACCTTACAAGAGCATAGTGTGTTGTTCGAGATTGGATTAGCTCATACAGCATTGTATAGTCTACACATAAATGGCAAATTAATCAACGTAATATATGCATTTTTGATTTGTGTATCAATATAATGCCTCCGATCCAAGAAAAAGAAACCGCCCACTAAGTTGAGTCTACCTGTAGATAAGCATTAGATAAACAATTCGGTTTTTGTAAGACTGAGAAACATGACTTACTTAAAAAATATACAAAACATTTTCACTTTAAAAAAAAGAAAGAACAATTAACATTTTATTTACACAGCTGATGACATTTGCATATTTTTCACCCATTGTGTCACTTTCCACCAAGTGGTCCACGTGTTTAGAAAAATATTGAAGTAACAGAATAAAAACCAAATATGATGCAATATACATCCTTTACATTTCCTCTTGGCCTATAGTCTGAGCTAGCATGAGCCTCATACAGACGCGTTGAAGGTTTGGAATGGGCACGTTTACAGTCCAGTTCAACAGTATGGCAGCCAGTCAAGTCAGCAAGTCAGTGTTGCCTAGCGATGCAGGTTAAAAAAAACAACAATGACAACAACAAGGGTGCTTCAGAAGGCCAGTTTCTTCATGAGAAGGTAGACCTTGGAGTCCACCTCAAAGCCATGGAGGTTGTTGGCGTCTCCCTGCAGCCTCATGAGGAGGCCGCCGTACGAGACGTAGGCCGAGCTGAAAAAAAAAAGCATAGGGCAACAAAAATATTTTACGCATTGTCGAACAATATCACCATACGCTTATGAATTCAAAATACCACTCTGTAACTGAGGGTCCCCACAAGTCTATGGAAGCTCAAAGTATCAGACCTACACTAGTTCCCTGCACTCTCTTCTGCTCTCTTTGAATCATTAGGTCATCAATAGTGGTCATTTTAACATAAACACTGTCACATGGGACAAAAATATGTTTTGGAATGAAACGGCCCAAGACAATCTGTATTAATTTTCACGCCATCAACTGATATTAACCATATTACATATTCTGTGCATCCCTATAAATATCAGTAATACCTGGCATACTCCCACGTCATCACACCCACTCAGATCAACACACCAATGTCCTCACTATAAAATGATGTTATAAGTTTGAGCTTTATAGTTCCAAGGAGGGTCGAGGTAAACCAATTAAAACACCCAAACAAATCAAATCATCTGAGATTAATTTGATCTGAGGTCATCCTGGGACATGTTGGAATCCTAAATCCTCCCGTTCCATTCCGATGAACTCACACCAAAGATGCACATTACACGAAACGTAACTTTAAAAACACATTTAAAAAAAATAAAACACTTACAGGCGTGTGGCTGCTTCCGTGGAGGTCTCGTCACCCTCGATCTTATAAACCTTTCCATACATTACATAGTCAAACTGGTCTGCTCTGTAGAACGAGAATTTAAAAAAAACACCGTAAGCAAAAAAGGTTATGAGATGTTATTTTGTTAGAATTAATAATAACATGTCCAAATAGATGACAAATCCTGTACGTACATATTTATGTCATTCTTTAACATTTATTTTACCCCTTATGTCTGTACACTGAAAAAATATATATACAGTATATTCCTTATGTGTAAAACACTGGTTGGCAAATTTAAGCTGATTTAGAATTAAGATCAAACCTAGAAGGGCGGTCATCCTGGGGGTTGTACTCCCCGTCATCTGGCGTCCCGTCCTCGTATAACGTGCTGCCGATGACCAGCCTGAACTTGTCCCCTACGACACACACATTACACATCAGAAACAAAAATAGAACAACTTAAAAATAAACATTATGTTTTACCTACTTTCCAGGTTGGGGACAGGCAAGTGCAAGTGTTCCACACAAACTATCTTTTTGTGGATGCCGACATTTGTATCAATCCATATGAACCAATTAACATGTTGGCCAACAAGAGGACATTCATGTGAATCAAGGGAATACCTTCAAAGAGCCACTCAGAATCCATAAATGAAGTAAAATATGTACTTTGTACATGGCCATTTCAATTGGATCTCTATAGGACCTATTAACATAGTATATTAGTGTTGGGTAACAAGCAAATGCAGGGTGTTCTTATTTTATATGGGATACATGTTATGTCTCTTTTCATCACCTTTGCCAAAAATATGTTTGAAATGGTTTCGTTTTCACATTTGGTGTCCAACAACGAAATTGACAGATACTAATTGTGGTTCTCACCAAGATCAACAGGATATATCTGGATGTTCACATCCAAGATGAGGTCCATCTTGAAGGACTCACTCTCACAGTGTAGACGGGACACTGCAGCAGAAGATTAGGAGTTATAGTTAGTGTGTGTGTGTGTGTGCAATGACAAACCACAGATTGTGACAAATGACCAGACACGTACACATACCATGTAATGAAATGGAGAAAATAATGTTTTACTTACACTCAACTAAAACAACCGTACAACAGTAGCTGTGTAGAGAGCAGTTTGCATTGCATACTAAAACAACTGTCAAGTTCAATACAGAGCTAAAATAACAGGACATCTTACCTCTGTCAAACTTTTTGCCATCTGGGTCAATGTCCTTCACGTCAAAGATATCCTCAAATAATATCCCAGCCATGGTGATGGGCGACTATGGTATCTGTCTAGGAACATGTTTTAATACACAATCAGTGTCTTTATAAATCCTCAAGGTCACTCTTTACAAACTGCAATACACACACACACACACATAGTACTGATTGTACTTGATGACATATATACCTGCTGACAAGAGTTAAGCAACTGAATCCATCAGAACAAGATATATTAACATAATAAAATTTGCACTCTGGTTAGACGCAAACGTATTTTCGCTTGTGCTGTACTTGTGCTGTGCAATGACACTACATTGTAATCGAATCTAATATACTCCCTCCTGACCTCAAAGGATGTCCAGCTGGTCCTAATACTGTCCCTCTTCTACACCCTAAGTATTGCAAGGTATGTAGTATGTGTACCGAGTACTTCTGTGACGTATGATGAAATGCCCTGTGATTATGCTGCAAACCAATTTCCATCAGTATACATCAGTCTGTCACTATCACTGTGGCGTGCAGACTCATGCTGATGGACACTGTTCTTGTTAAAAACGAATATAAAATCGCATGCAAAACATCCTATACTCCTATATAATAACAATAACCAGTGTCAGGTCATCTGCATGTCGAGCTTGAATTGTCAATGTGCATCACTGAGCTGTCACTCACATTACTACCGTCATGTGTAAACACCTCTATACCCATACTATTGCATAGGTATGAAGCATGAAGTATGAGTGCTTCTGTGATGTATAATAAAGTGTACTGTTATTATAATGCAAACCAATACCAATTAAGTATCTATGTATGTGTATATAGGCATCGGGCCACAGTTAAGTCGCAAAAGGGATGGCATCGGGTCACCGTTGTAGTGAATGTAGTTGCAGCATAAAGACTAAAACATGTATAAACAATAAAGCGTGTGTAATAGTAACTGGGAAGAAAGTTAGCCACATTAGCCACATGGAAGCTTGTCTCCTGTTAAAAAGCCACACTTACCATCAAATTAAACCAAAGTAGTGTATCTATTAACAGGGACTGTCGGGTGTCGTCAGATGTGTCCAAACGGGTAGAAGTTATGAAAAGACAAGGTATTTGAATAGACTTTCATTCATTACTGTGCTGAATTAAAATGAACCCCGCGCTGCCACAATGTGCGCGACACTCGAAATGGATAACATCTTCTTCTTCTTCTGTTGTTTTCCGGGGAGAGGAAGCCTTTGCTGCCTCTCCCAGGCCAGGCTGAGATTGCAGTTTATAGTGTATATGTCCCTGTTTGCCTCTCCCAGGCCAGGCTGAGATTGCAGCTTATAGTTATATTTCCCTGTTTGCAGTCCTGTCGTAGCGATGAACTCAAGTACTGCTTTCACAGTCCTTGGCTGGTTGTTGGAGGGATTTAAACGGATCTTCAATGTTTCATTACTTGAGGGCCGGCTTGATACTGTTGCAAACATCCTCTGTGTACCAGCTGCAGTCCATGAGAACACGGCTCACAGTTGGTTGTTCCTTGAGTCCATCCTTGGGTTTTCCTATCTTCGCCATATCCCATTCAAGCCCATCGTGTCTCAGCCTTAGTCTTGTCATAACCACTGTATGCCTCCTCCCTGCCCTCAAACAGCGATGCCCTTTATTGACACTGCTCTGTGTACTATGGTAATGTCTCACCTTCTTTTGATTTTTTTAAAGATTCAAGATTCAAGAATTGTACAATGGAATACTTACTCCCCATTCCCTCCCGCAGTTAACAATTCTAGAACACAATACTATAAGAATACTATACACAATAAAATAAAAATATAAACATAAAAAGAACAATAAAGTGATTGGTGGATGATATGTAAATGTATTATATTGTGCAAAAGCATTTAAAAGCATTTGAAAGTGCCAGTAGTGCAGCAGCATCATGAACGATGTCATACAACAAATGTTATTTTCCAATTAGAAAAATTAAGCACATTTGTAAGTTGTGTAAATAAATTGTGATTATTGAGCTGTGCATGTCTGTTGTATTGTGTATTGTATACATGTATAAATTAGTGTACAATGTACAGTGAAATGTTATTCACTGTACATAGTTACTGTTAGTTACTGTAAGTAAATAATAATTAGTTACTGTTAGTTAGTAAGTTAGTTACTGTTAGTTCATATTCAGATTTGGTTTATTTGTCACATGTACAAGGTACAGTGTACAATGAAACATTATTCACTGTACATAGTAACTATTAGTTCCTCAAATTCGACGGAGAATTCTTATCGGAAGAAATCGTGTGGGACTGAGGCAGTCAGAGAAGGCATTTGTAAACAAAGGAATCCTTCTTCTGTTCCACAACTTCAAAGAAATCCTTCAAATAAGGCCATGGGTGTTGAAGTGCCGAGTTTGAGGCAGGACTTTCTTCCGCCATTGTCCAGGCTGTTGTAATGGACAGGTACTACTGGGTCACGTGGGTAGCTAGCCTACATCTAATAGGTCCAACCCATAAAGCGCGCTGTACCCTGATTGGTTAGTTCGCGGTGCTTAATTCTATAAACAAGTCTCACTCATGAGAAGGAACGACAGTGTCACATATGTAGTGGAGTAGAACGTTACATATTTTACTTTGAAATGTAGCGGAGTAAAAGTTAAAAGTTGCCCAAAATGGTAATACTTTTTATTTTACAGTGCATAAGCATTACATCTGCATAAGATATGTCTTTTTTTGTAAAATTACAGAAAAAGCTGGTAAGTTTTTCAATGAAGAATTCTTTGTTTTTACGGTTAATGTTCTTAAAATTGCCATTTAAAAGGTGTTAAAAAACAGATATTTAACGTATTCCATTATAATTTTTTTCTGTTAAATCACATGACACATTTCAATAAACAGTTTATTCTTGTAATTTAATATGATTTTCCGGTCATTTTAAAATACAGGGAAAACAACTTAAAATGTATTGGGGAAAACTGTTAAAAAGTGGGGTTTTTTTACAGTGTAGTTACAGTTAGTTACTGTACAATGTACAGTAAAATGGTATTGCCAGCTCAAATGCTCTCAATTACAGGAATATACAGCTTACACAAATCACAAAATAACAAGATGCAAGAGAAAAAATTAAATA
>CM051004.1:10980099-10982599 GCA_027704905.1 Muraenolepis orangiensis | reverse complement strand
TGTTATTGCAGAGCATTTTGTTATTAGGCGTTCCTGTCTGCTAAAGTGTCATTAGCTCATTAAAGACAGGGTAGGGGTTAAAGGCTTCTGGCTGACGACTCCCTACAGGACGTGTTCGGTAAAGGGGATCAAACCCAGTACCTTCTGGTTAGGAGTCCAACACCCTAGCCAGTACAATATCCTAATCCAATATATATACAGTACAGATATATTCAGATACTGAATATCCCCATTATATATTTTTGATGTATTTTTGAATGACATATCGGCATGAATGGCTCACCTATATGTGTGTACACATGAATACACACATGCTTGTCAAACCAACTAACAGGCTTGTTGTGTGTTGTTGTGTGTTGGTGTGAGGCAGCTCTCCCCGGTGTACATCCAGAACCTTAATGTGCGTCTCTTAAGCAGCCAAATGAGTCACCGTGTGGCACAGAGCATCGACTTCACCAGGCCGGGCACAGTGAGTGCGCTCTCTCTTTCTCTCGCTCTCGCTCTCACTCACTCACTCACTCACTCACTCACTCACATACACATACACTTTTAATTCCCAATGGGTTTTTGAGGTCAGGGTTCTCTTTCATAAACGGTGACGTATGAAGTATAGATAGGCATATAGTAGATCTAGATAGATAATACAGATAGATGGAAAGAAATGATGATGATTGATCTCGTATCTGAGGTTAAATACAGGGTTAAATCAATCTTTGCAAAGACTTTGGAAGTACGATTTTATTGATCGTTTCTTTTCTGGCATTGCAATTTAAAATCTCATAACAATTGGTAATGTGTTTCTTAAATGATTTCAACCTTTTTTACTTTACCAAAAATGTTTTATATAGTTACAATAAACATCTGGGTAAGATTGTCCCTAACCCTAAGTAATTAATGTTAATTTCTTCAATTTAAGTTATTGCTAAGGCCTCCAATTTCATTCCAAGTGACATCAAAAAATATTATAATCTAACTTGCCTTAGGAAGCTGTAGGAACCCTGACATAGTAAGAGCCACGTCCGTTGTCCCGGAGGACAGAGACCTGTCTTGTGTGAGAAAATGACCTCTAACGGCTTTGTGTGGTTGATTTCATACACTTCAGGGAGATGTACAGTATATGACACTGAAAAAAGGCATTGCATCAAAAGTCTGCCAAATTCAAATGTGATGACTGCCATTGTTGTCCAAGTCGGCCCCTGACTCTCTGCTCTGATGCCATGCGATTCATCAAGTGTCCTGATCTCAACCACTGTGTTCTGTGTGTGTGTGTGTGTGTGTGTGTTGTGGCTGTTTTCTTTCTGTGTGTACGTGTGTATGCGCTTGCGTGTGTTTTCGCGCGCGCGTGTGTGTGCGTGTGTGTGTGTGTGTGTGCGATGCTTTGTCCATAAAGGGATATTACTCAATGAGTCCCTATGATGACGGCTATGTAAGTTTCATACCTTTCTTCATCCCTGCTTGCTTCCCTACCGTAAGCTGTTTACCTCTCGTCATCCTCCTCTTGCTCCCGACTCCTGCCTGCACCACCCCCATCTTATCTCCATCTCTTTCTCTCTTGTCCCGCCTCCCTCCGCTGCACTGTTTGTACACCTTTGTTCACCTGCCTTTTGTATGTGTCCTATATTGCCTCCTATGTCCTTATAGATCCCCATAGAGTGGCCTAGTTTTGGGCGCTGTGTTTGTCCTCATTGTCCAGCCGCTTTCTCATCTGCGGATATTCACGGCCCCTTTGCCTTCTTTTTCTTCTTTTTAACAAACCGCCAGCCTCAAGTTCCCTTTCTCTAACATTCAGTTAGTTTAACAGGACAGGCACATGTGTAATAGTGTGTGTGTGTTTACAACTTGTGTTGCTCGGCTCCATTTCTCAAGTGAAAAAAAGCATCACAATAGCCAACAACCAATCATGTGAACTGGGTAATGATGGTGAAGATGGTCGTGTCGTTTTAAGAATCAGGTGACTTGAGTCCTTACAGATAGTCCGACTTAATGATTGTTTAGATATGTCATGAAAACACAATTTATTTTGTTTTAAATTCCTACAACCTGACCAATTATATAAGACGGTTATTAGTAAATAGTCATTTATTTTTTAAGCATATCTGGAAGAGGGAAATATTACATTAATGTGTGTGGTATGTAATATTATATATGTGGAGATGAAAAGTGAAATCATCTGTTCATCTCCACATATATAATATTGTTCCCTGCACTGCAGTTGTTTCATGATGATTTTCAAGAGGCCCACATTTCACAGTGGATGACAAAATTCATAATCCCCTAATTGAGGTGAGGTATGACATGATGCCCAGTATTAAATTGTCACTCATCAGATTAAATGTAATTACCTTTTTGTTTAATTTCGCTGTGGGGAGAAATCAAGACAGATGCTGACACACAAACCCCCCCCCCCCACACACACACACACACACAGAGTGGCAAAACTGCCCAGCCGGACCAATGCCAGAGAGCCCTTTCAGAGATCTCTCCTAGCAACGGGTCCCCG
>CM051004.1:10957599-10977599 GCA_027704905.1 Muraenolepis orangiensis | reverse complement strand
CTGGAGCGCTTTAGCACTCAACAGGTGGACACACACAGAGACACACACACACACCAACACACACACACACACACACACACACATTAGTATACAGGCATATGAGGCAATGATTGAGCCTTATGTTGTGAGCGAATACACTATGATACTGGGTTAAAGATTTCCCTAGATTTAAATTTACTTTAATCTTACTTTGGAAGTAATTTTTCTGTTTTTTTTGTTTTTTCTTGCATTTACAGATATCCATGTCTATGATTTTGCTGTTATTAATATTTTGTTACTTAGATTCATCTAGGTTGAATAAAAAGAGGTCATGCAGTGTTGGGTTAGGGCCATAGTTGGCGCCACTGTTAATACACTGACACCATGCTCCGTGTCCCCGTTCAGAAGCTGTTGTTGTTGTTGAAGTGGCCATCGATGTTTACTGAACCAGTGACCACCTCTAAGCCCTCTTTTAGTTCTCCAACCCCAGAACACAGCTACACCACATAATGCCTCAAAACTCCTCTCATTCAGCCCCATCGGCCCCCAGGGGACTCTGTTCCACTGTTCCCTGTTCTCCTCACGCGGTTGTCACGTTTTTTGCCGAACCCACACGGGAACGTTGTAGTCACCCAGGACACAAAAGGCCGTGCGGTCTTTGTTTTGTTATTGAAGTAAAAAAAAAAGAATGGAAAGAGTCCAAAGCCACGGATCTCTCGTGCTGCGTGGCGTGACCCAGGCCCGCGCTTTTGTCTTCAGGTTTTTGTTTTTTTTGTCGAGATGAATTTCTCACTGGCGCGTTTCTTTGAACGGTTTCCCGTGTTTTTGATTGTCTCTGGTCAGCACTGCGAGGTACAATAAAGCGCTATCTTGAAATTACCGGCAAATGTCCCAATAGCTCAAGTTCAGTTCAATAAACATTTACAGTGACCGCCTGACAATCATTGGCCTTTGAACCTATTCTGAACATTTACCCCTTTGCCAATGGTGAGTTTTTGTGCCATTTGTGTATATAAATAAGAATAAATAAATACTGTTTCCTGATTTCCTGACAGAGAACCGTGATTCACTTGATGCGATCAAAGAGCGACATTGTCCGCCAGTACATGGCTCGCCTCGTCAATGCGTTGGCCTCTCTTGCCGAGGGTAAGTGCTTCTCTCTCTGCAGAGCCGCTCAGGTCAAACCCTACAGTCCAAATTGGTCAAAAAATAAATAGATGAATGCAACTGCGGGGCGGCAGTCGCTCAGGAGGTAGAGGGTAGAAGGTTGCTGGTTAGATTCCCCTGGCTCCTCATAGCCAAGTGTCGAGGTGTCCCTGAGCATGACACCCTAACCCTAACTGCCTTGCATTGCTGACACCTCCGTCGGTGTATGAATGTGTGTATGAATGGGTGAGTGTGAGGCATGGCTTGTAAAGTGCTTTGAGTGGCCACGGGTTAGAAAAGCGCTTTATAAATGCAGTCCATTTACCTTTTACCAACTAAATACAACATAGTCTGTGTCTTTACATGAGAGTGCTTTCAGAAGGTTAACCGGGATATAATAACATATAGCTGTTATGTTAATCTATGATGGTCGATATGTTAGTAGTTAGTAGTCTCGCTACGGCCAAGCCTTCATTCTTCATTTGTCTTGACATGGCAGGCAGGAAGTGGTCGTGGTTAAACGAGGTTAAGAGGGCAGTCTGTTCACCCGGGCGTCTTCAATCAGCCGCTCCAGATACAGAGCGAGGGAGATTCAATCCCCTTCCACTTAGACTGCATCTGTTGAACAAGTCCTTTGTATTCAAGTAAAGCATAAAACAATGTGTATTTAAAATTGATATATTTTGTGATAATGTCCTTATCCTGTACTTCTTGATGTGACAACCAGTTGTCCCTTAAGGGCTCAATTGAGTATCGCATCTTATCTGTTATCAAACAAACAGGGGAAACTACTACATAGTTATAAACTACAACTATTGCAGTAGTGCTAACAAGGAATGGGTGAATGTAAGGCATGACTTGTAAAGCGCTTTGGATTAAAGAACAATATAAAAAGCAGTCCATTTTCCCCATTTTTGATTTACCTCAGGTTTGTCATTGCGTCTACAAACAAAAGTATCTCTCAAGGAGAAGTCTTGTTTATCTCCTTTATCCTCGCTCATCCAGGCCGTACGTACCTCTCCCACATGTCCAGTCTGCTGAGGCTACTGATGGAGGTGCTCCGACAAGAGGAGAGGGACTCCGTGACCAGAGAAAATGTTCTGGTCGCTCTGCAGAAGCTCAGCCTCAGGTACCATCGGCACACTCTCGCGCACAGCACCACGACACAGATAGTTCTGTATACAGAACAACTACGATATAATTACTTCAAAATGCATTCTAAATGTGTCAAATGTTTTAAAAATTGTATAAAAAAAAAAAAGTATACATATTTTTTGGTATATATATTTTAAACATATAACATAAAAAGGCTCCTGCCATGGGGAGTTTCACCCATTATTTACACACACCTCATCGGAGGCCTTATCTCGGTCCACACATCACAGCCCCCGACCCCCCCCCCCCCCCCCCCCCTCACTGGTTCTCACTGGTCTCAAACGTCCCGGTATCGGTAGGCGGAGCCAGCAGACGGCCATGATAGCGGACAACCTGATTGGCTGGATTGTGGACGAGCTCCGGGACTGGGACATCCTGAGCGACTACGCGCTGGAGTACGCCGTCGCCCTCCTCATGAACCTGTGTCTACGCACTAAAGGTTGAAACGCTGCTCACCTCACCTGTTACACGCTTTGGGCTAGTTAGTGTACACACATATGTGGCGCGGCAGGGGATCGGATATGAAGACGAATATCTTATTTACCTCATTTTCAGATCTACCTGGTCAGATCCACCCTGTCACATGCAGGGTGAATAGCAACTCGTAAGGCAACTATGTTCGCCTCGACCAGGAAAGAAATCGACCAACTTCTCCCCCTAATAGGCTTGAATGTGTAATGTAATCACTGTTGTACTGTGTAAGCTCTTTGTCTAACTTTATTCTGAGGGGGGTATTATTGAATTGGGAGCGGGCTACAGGCCATTAGAACGCTGCCCGGGGATCAGGCCGTCGGTACAATTTCATCTTCTCCAGCGCTACTGAAAACAGCACTTAAAACAATGCACTCTCCCCCTATTACATCATACCACACACGCACACACATACTCACATGCTCACTTTACACACGTTTCATAGCACAGACTGTATTTTTGCGTTGATTTCCAGAAGCTCCCTCATTTTAAAGATCTCAAAATGTTATCAAGCGTTCATTGTTGAAATCTTTCATTTTGGATTCCACAAATGTCACAAATGTAAAAACTTATATTTGTGTGTTTTAGGGAAGAGGAAGTGTGCAGAGAACGCCAAACATGTTTTGAAGGTTCTGACCGAACTCCTGGGAAACGACAATCCTGAGGTGACACACACACACACACACACACACACACACACACACACACACACACACACACACACACACATCCCCCTCTCGCACCCGAATGCCAGCACTGGTTGCTACTTTTCACACTTGTTAAGTGCAAGATGCAGGTCTCTCCTTTTTCCACTGAATGTTGAAATCTCTGTGTTACACACTGCACACGCTGTCACCACACCCGAGGCCTGCTCTGGCTTGTCCTGTTACCCACCCCCCCCCCCCCTTACCCCCATCAGCCCCGACCCCCATGCGCCCGGAGGTGTTTCCAGAGCCCCGCAGAATGTGTGGGTAGGAAACGTGTTCATGCGGTCATGGTGAAACAACACGGGTGGACAAGTAGGGAATGTTGCCGTATCCAGGCCTAGTGAGCCAAGAGGGGTTTTTATTGGCCATAACTCTAGTCTCTATGAGTGAGAGTAGCGGGGCGGTAATGGAAGACAAGGAAACCCTGTGTAGGACAAACATCACTGTACTTACTTTCTTTTTGCACCCCGCAAGGCTCTTACTGACAGAATGGTGATTGATAGGTATTGCGTGTTAATGTGTGTGTGTCTGTGCGTGCGTGTGTGTGTGTGTGTGTGTGTGTGTATGTCTGTGTTTGTGTGGTTGTCTGTGCATGTGTCTGTGCGTGCGTGTGTGTGTGTGTGTGTGTGTGTGTGTGTGTGTGTGAGTCTGCGCACGTGTGTGTGTGTGTGTGCGTGCGCGCTTGTGTGTTTTTCCCCACCTACCCAGATTCGTCCATATGTGAACGGAGTGCTGTACAGCATCCTGTCTGTCCCCAGCGTGAGGCAGGAAGCCAGAGAGATGGTGAGCTAGCAGACACCAGGGGGAAGTGACCTCGTCCACAGCCCTGCTGCATTGTTTAATAAAAAAAGAAGAAGAAAACAAACAACAGGTTGTGTCACACGGCAACCGAACCACAGAAACACTAGTCCAACGCAGAGACACACACGCACACGCACACACACGCACATGCACACACACACACACCTTACCCTGTTTCTATGGATGGGAAATATCACAAGAGATCCCTTTATTATTATCCTTTTTTTTAAATTCAGGTGAGATTCAGGTGTCAAAATAAATTCCAATCCGAATAAAAAGTGAGACTTTTTATTCAGGATTATTATCAGGTCATTGTGAAAATAAAAATGCAGCAGTGGCCGGCAGCTACCAAAAAATGTTTATTAATATTCTGTAATGCATGTCATTTACCATGTATGGGGGTGTGGTTGTGTGTTGCTTGTGCAGAGCATGGAGGAGATACTGGGCTGCTACAAAAAGCAGGAGAACCCCGAGCTCGACAGACAGATCGAGTACATCATCAAACAGCTGAACTCAGGTCAGCCAAGTCGAACCTTTCGCTGCTCTCCCACACTACAGTGTTTTCATTACCTCCGCCGTCAAAGATAGGAAGAGATTTGGTCTTAGGATAGGTTAGGTCTGTCTGTTTGTTTGTTTGTTTGTTTGTTTGTTTGTCTGTTAACAAACAATATAACTCAAAAGGTTATGTACTGAACTGGACAAAACATGGTGGTTAGATTACTTATGGGCCTAGGAACAGCTGATTTAAATATGGCACATCCATCTGGATCCGAATCCGGATCCGGGGGATCATTTTGGTGTAGCGAAGGTATGCGCTCTACTGAGGGCCCTCTAGTTTCAACCCTTCGAGCGATGATCTCACTGCTGTAAATCTTAAGTGAAGACCTGTTAAAGGGGAAGTCGAGACCTAAGGAGCATAGTCTCATAACGAATCCTATGTGTGTTGGATACTTATGAACACACGTTGAATTATTGTCTTGTTTTCATTTTTCTCTAGCCAAAGAAGAGGAGGAATCCCAGTCAGATGACGAAGAGGAGGAGGATGACGATGAGGGTGTAAGTTTCACCTTGAAAATTGATAGATTTGGCCACTTCAGTCACACATACACACACACACAGCTAAATATCAGTATGTTCTGTGTTCGATTTTAAAGTCGATCACAGAGGCAACAGTTTTGGTACACTCCAATAAATATCCTACCACCACCACATTGACGAGAGCACGATTTTCACTTGACTCAAGGCTCAATGCTCAATGCTCAAGGGAACGGCAGAACCGCCTCCAGAACCTAAGCGCTGTGTGTTTTCCCAGGCGTATTTAGTCTTCCCCTATGAGTCTGTCACAGCCTCATACTCATTAGATAGAGGCGCCAACAATGAAAGGACAACAACACCTTTCTCTCCCAGCCTATAGATGGCCATCTTGGGACTGAGGCGTATAGAGTGTCTATCTGTAGCGATAGTGCTAGCAGATAACATTATGTATGAAAGTGGGTTATCTTCTGGATGGAGCCAATCAGCTGTTTGGTTGGCTTGATGGCTATGAGTTTGTAGAGGGGGAGGGGGGGTTTGCACAGGTGTGTCTGTGTGTGTGTGTGTGTGTGTGTGAGAGAGAGGGAGAGAGAGAGGGGAAGGATGGATGGAAAGGGGGGAGAGAGCAAAGGTGAGATATGAGGGGAATGGGAAAGCGAGAGACAGACAGAGAGAGATAGAAAGACAGAGAGAGAGATAGACAGAGACAGATGGAGGTAGACAGAGAGAGACATAGAAAGAGAGCAAGCCAGAGCACACATGAGCCTGTAACCACCTTGGAGTGTTGCCACAGTGTGTGACACTTCATCCAGGAACCATGCTACACTGTACATCGTGGAAGGAATGCGCATGTGCGTGTGTGTGTGTGTCAATTTGCATTGATATCACTGTGTGCTGACAGGAGGACCTGATGGAGACAGAGGAGCTAGACAGAGAGGAAGTACTGCAGCCAGAGCCCAGAGAGCTTTCTGGGGAAAGTCTGCTCACCACAGAATACCTGGGAGTAAGCACACACACACACACACACACACACACACACACACACACACACACACACACACACACACACACACACACACACACACACATACAGACTTAGATGAATTCACACACAGACACACAGACAAGCATACATACAGACAAGACAGACCCTTTACTCGGATGAATAAACATACACACACAGGCATACACACATACACATACACACATACATACACACATACAGACTTAGATTAATTCAGACACAGACACACAGACAAGCATAGATCCTTTACTCAGATGAATAAACAGGCACACACACACACAGGCACAAACACACACATTCAAAGCACAGGTATCAGAGCAGATAAGCAGGAAGGCAAATATGATGCATATTTGTGGGTGAGAGGAACGCATTAACTCACAGGCTAGTAGTCATTGAATAGATAGAGATCTGGTGTCATGTGACCACACAGCCATTGTTTATTAACCATTATTATTAGACATTGTATACTTCTTGCCTATACTTCCTTATAATGTACTTTGGGTGGCAACTTAGGGCCCTAACCCTAACTCGCTCTAGAGGCAGGTGGGATTCGGTAACCCTCGCCTCGAAATCTAATACTGAAGAAATGTAAGAAAGAATTTCATAGCTGGCTCGACGATTGGGCCGGACCAGCTACTCCCAACGGCTAGCCGTTCATGGAGGATATATACTGTACTGATACTTTGGCACTAGACTGCTGTTTTATTTGATTAAACTATACTTTATTTGTATTATTTGACTTATACATAATAATTATGTGTTTTTATATTACAAGAATATTGTGTATGTACATGTGTACTTATGCCTTTTTTGTGTGTGACATTGTGTCACTGTGTGTGTGCGTGTCGTCATCCAGATCATGACCAACATGACCAACATGACCCGGGTCAAGAACCGCTCGAGACCCCTGTATCAGCTGAGCACCGATGAGCCTCTACAGCGGCCGGTGACCCCCAGCTCTCACCGCAACGGGACCCCCATGTAGGCTAAACACACACACGCACACGCACAATTTATAATGTATAATGTATATCTTATCTGTATCCAGCCTCTAGCTCTGGGCTGATGGATTTACTGCTACAAGGTTAGCTTGAGCAGATAAGACGGAAGACATAACTAACAAACTCGTGTTGGTATTCACCACAGCGAGGGGTAATGGTTGCTGTCGATGGTTATCACAGACTATTACCACTATCTCTGGATGGCCGCCACGCCAGCGGCGCCGTGAAAGCGGTAACAAAACACCGGCGGGCTGTTGGTAAAGCCTTGTTCCTGGAAACCAAAAGAAAAACCTTTTCACTTTTTTTTTACCTGCCTGTCTCAAGTTTGCAGTGCCATTCATTCGACCACAGTTGCTATCGTAGTAATCGGGAGCTAAAAGTCTGCAGTGGCAGCCGTTTTGATGCATTTCCGCAGTCCCTAATTGAACTACATTTCCCAGGGGTTTGAAGGCCCTTTCACACGGTCTCATTCAGTCAATGCGTTCGAGTACGTCGACCAAATGAAGTGGGATGTTCCCGATTCACTTTGTTTCGTGTTGGTGTTCATGATTGACTCTGCACTGATGTGTCCTTTATTGCTGTGTGTGTGTGTGTGTGTGTGTGTGTGTGTGTGTGTGTGTGTGTGTGTGTGTGTGTGTGTGTGTGTGTGTGTGTGTGTGTGTGTGTGTGTGTGTGTGTGTGTGTGTGTGTGTGTGTGTGTGTGTGTGTGTGTGTGTGTGCGTGCGCGCGCGCAGGGACTTCCGAGCCTTCAATGAGGGGGCGGTGGTCCACAGCCAGAGGAGCGAGGACAGTCCGTCTCTTTCTAGGTACACTGAGCGTCCTCCCACACGATCCGGGAGCAGACCCAGGACCTCGGACTCCCTGCGGCACAGCGTCGGTAGGTCCACTTCCTGTTCCGCACCTCCTGTGTGTAACTGTGTATGTGCATCTGTGTCGGTGTGTACATTTGCATGAGGTGCTGGTGATAAAACTAAATTATTTGTGTGCTCATGTACACCCAAAACATATAGCAATAGCACTTGATGGTAGCAGACAGATGCAGCGTCTCACCTTTCACAACAATATGATGCTCTGGTGTCTATTTATTTTTAGTCATTCAGGAGGGAAAGTGACATGCAGTGAATTGTTGACATACAGTTTATTGTTGATTTCACTTTTTTGCCATTCATGCTCATTAAGGCTGGGTAAGGTAAGACTCGAGAGCTGAGGATGGAAATATTTGGAAATGTAACAGCCAATCATAACGCTCCCTTTTTGATTGGTTTGGAGAAGGGATGCGATCTTGCGCCTGTGATTGACGGGCAAGATGGATTCCCCTCTGCCGGGAGCCATCTTAAATCTAAATTGTTTAAAAGAAAGGCGGGCACTGGCCGCTGGCAACCGGTATTCCTCAGTTTTCCCATTTAGCACTCGCTAATAGCTGACGGATGTTTCCACCAAATTTACAGCTATTATATCTTATCTACAGCACCCACCTTAACAGCAGGCAGTGGTTAGGCCGCTTGGCTCAAGGAGGCCTAGAGGTTAGTAACCGCAGGCTAGGGGAGCCGACCGCCCCTATCTGACCGATCATCAGCTTCCAATTGGAGGCTGTAGGCCGAGAAGTCAGCTGCAAGTCCGTCTGCCAGGCCATTTCATTGCCGTCTTAAACGTGACACAGAAGATATGCCGTATTTAGTGTCTTTGATGTGGTGTCCAAGATCCACTTTGGCAAGGTGGCCAAAAAAAAAGCAAGGTGGTCTCCAGAAAGACAGAAATCACTGTAAATGTCCTAATACTTCAGGATTCAGGAGAATCTCTCCCTTCGCACCACAGATTCGGAGTGCGGTCGGCTGTCCCAGAACTTGGGGATGGACGGGCCCGACGAGGACAGACTCGGAGATGCAGACGGTTCCCGCAAGCAACAGAACGGACACGGTGTTTGGTAACTGCTAATAACATTTTGTTATTTTTTATCTTTGATCTATGACTTCATGTGTTTGTAACCTTGCAAGTCAATGCAGACGAACTTAAAGAGTTGAGCTTTCGTGATGCAGCTCAATATTCTCTCCTAATTATCTATTTCCTTTCCTATTTCATGGACCAATTTATGAGTATTCGTCAAGTGACATGTTTGGTCTTTTTAAAAATATACATATGGCCATGTGTGCCAGGTTTAGATTTACCCTTCTCTATTTCAATCTGGGATGTGTGTGTGTGTGTGTGTGTGTGTATGGCAGTAAAGAAGGTCGGTTGTCAAGATGAGGATATGTCGGAGAGTATATTTAAATAATTCTGAATTGGGATTCCACATACTCAGCAGCACTGCCATGGTTGCCCTGTGACATGCGCTAAAAGGGGTAATGTGTACGATTGTTTGTTTAAAACATTCAAAAATGAACTACAATTCTCAACAGTATGTGAAGAGATAACAGGTTTGACGTTTTGCGAAGGGTTAGCCAGGTTTACCAGGTTGTACCTCAAGAGGCGCCGTCAGTGCAGTGGAGGACTAATTCCACCGTTGGCCAAATCGTATTCTTATGGCTTTTTTATTTTTTATTGTGGCTTTAATCGACCTGCAGGCCACAAAGAGTTCTATTCACTACTAGAGTCTTCATCCTCATCCTCATCCTCTGCCTCTGCTCCTCTTTCTCTATATTAGTCTCCCTCCACGGCTAAACTCCCAGAGGAACTTGACTCCTCACAAATGCACACACACACACACACAGACCCCCAGAGCATAGTAAGCCTAAAGGAAACCATGCTTTAATTAACCGTCCATAACCACCACCACCACCAGAAGCCGTCCCAGAGGAACGAATGGCACCCTTTGCAAAACAGCCGGGCTCCAACTCAGGCAGCCTTCTCCTCCTGCCCCCTAGGAGGAGTGAGACTTAAGGATCATTAGGACAAACCGTTAGGCTGAGGCTATCGAGTGTTTCCCTCCTCTGGGAAAACTTTGATTTCACGTTTGATTTCAGCGTTTTTTGGACGGGACCGGTGAGGTGATGTTAGGCGGGGCTTTGGTTGACTGAACACAGGGATCTCTGTGTGTGAGTGATGCTCCGCTACACAGACAATTAATTACACCTGCTCAGGCACCTGGGGAACCGGTCCGGCCGCGATGCACCCAGGCGTGTGCGTGTGCGTGTGTGTGTGTGTGTGTGTCTGGTCTAGCCTCTAATGTTCACTGGGGGATGGTTAGCTAGCATCCATGTTTCACTGTGTAGTCAAAAAAGTAGCATTCCATGTCACTTTTGAGCAACAGATTTTTAAATTACAAAATGATTACAAATTACACGTTTTAGTGTAAATAAAGAACCTAGGAGTTTGTCCGCAATTAATTTTGGATCTATTCTATATTCTTAGAATTATTCATAAGAGCCAAGCCAATTCTCAGCATTAATGTAATTTGAGAGATTTTATTCTGGATGAATCTAGCCTATGTGAGATTTTAAGACTTTTCCTTTAATGCATCGTCTTTCAGTTTTATTTCCGTCACGGTGGATTCCTATAAATATTTTACGTTGTCTATGCAGACCATTACCGGATACACCCGGCGTGTGCTGTGGGGAATACTGGGTATCTGAAAAGTATCGATGAAACTTTGTACCCTTGGAATTGTATAGCCGGCGATGGAGGGTATTTGGCTCAAAACCCATGGATGCTATAACATACGGATGGAGGATGAGGAGTGGCGCTGAATCTAAAAGGGTTGTTGTTGTGACAACGCCGAGTGAAATGTGCTGTGCCTATGGAAGCCTGCCCAGTGGCGTGTAGTGGGCCTGGGTGTGGTTGGGCCTGGAAGATCGATGGCTCTCACCGGAAACATGAGAGGATCTGTAATCAAACTCTTGCCATTTAGGAAACGACAGAAGGTTGTGAAGAGGAAACGTTTTTTTTTTAGGTGCCGTCAAGCAAAGCACCGGTGCTTTAGCGGGCCTCTGCATTATGCTGGTCTCGGTTAACGGACCCCGTGGTATGATAAGCATGTCTAGCGGAGCGTTGCTGAGAGACCAGCCCCCCCCCCCCCCTCCCAATGCCCAGACATTCTCCTTTATGAAAGGTTCAAGATGAATACGATAGGTCACAAAAGATTTTAATTTGTTCTTCTACCCCAAGCAGCAGCCAAGGGATCACGAGACGACCCAAGGTTCTCCGGACGCCGGACCCCGAGGCGGGGGACAGTCGGAGGAGTCGGGGACCACAGCTGACACCTCAGTTCTCCCATTCGGAGCCCCAGCCAAGCAGCCGGTCGGGGTCACTCAGCGACAGAGGGGGGCGGCCCGGTGAGTGCTCCCATCTGTTCGGTTCACTCTGGTGTGGTGTGGTGTGGTTTGTGTCGTTTACCGTCCTGTACCGTCCTGTCTTTCTGTGTTCCGTTCCTGGCATGTCTTTGGGATTTAAAGAGCCTATGAAGGTATTTGTTGGGATGAATGGTAAAATATGCAACTTTAACCTGAACAGATTTCAGTTTGGCAAGACAGTCTGTCACACCCAGATAATACAGTGTGAGCAGAAGGAGGAAGTAAAAGGTGTATATATACAGCTTATCTGTCCTGTACTTTTTGTCCTTGCTAATTCGATCTCCTGACTCACCCTTTTTAAAGGAATGTTTTCCACTTGTCCTTTGCCCCGCATGTTGGTACAATCAGAAGTTATGTATTCCTTGAGTTTTTTCCTGTGCTTGTGAAATTCTCTTAACTCTTATCTCTTAACACCAACCATTGAGGAGTGGCCTTGTTTTAGCTGTTTTATTTATGAATAAGAACATGAAGAAGTATACCGACCTGAAGTTTATGATAAAACCAAAAGACTTAAAAATATTTAAGAACAAGTGAGTAAGTTTCACTTTATCACATCACAGGCCTGTGTTTTTCCTTAACCTTTACAGCTCAACTGGTCAGCCTTCGATCTTAACCTTAGGCAAAAGAGCTAACTGACCATACTCAGTGGTTCTCAAACAATTTTTACGGATATTTTTAAGGATATTTATATTAATACATTTCATAGATTTCAGATATACTGTATATATTTTTTTTATATAAGTGTACTTAAGTACACTTAATACACTTAATATTAACGGTTCATTTTTTTTTGCTATCCTTCAAAGTACCCCTAGGGGTACGCGTACCCCCATTCGAGAACCACTGATCTAATCTGAACGTTACAATCGGTGAGAGTAATGCATATTTTCTAAGTGCGCCACGCATGGCGATAGTCTTCTCATCGACAGAGTGCATGGGACATGACGAAGCATGGAAGTGGGGGGAGTGGCTGCTATTGGCCCATCTGGCTGTTTGAATTGGCCAGATAGCATCATCTCTGTGCCTTACCGTGCTTCTCTATTGCATTCAATGGAAGAATCACTAAAGCAGCCTGCTTGCCTTTTTCCCCCTGCTCCGGATGTACCGGACAGACCCCGTTAAGAGACCTTAATGGTCGGACAGCGCGGTCGTGGCCTCTGATGGTTTGGTTTTTTTTTATGACTAAGGTCTGGCATTTTCTTTTTCAGGAGGTCCTTAATGCACAATGCTTGATTAAATTAAAACGCAAAGCATTTTGTATGGAATGACAAAGGAGAATGACAGCTTGGTGCCAGTACTGGGTCATGCCATGGAGCTTTGTTTGTTAGCGTCTCCTGTAAGACTAGCTGCTGGCATTCTCACTCTTCTTCCGTCTTCCCCGTGCTGTTGTTGAGTGAATGGTTCCTACACTCTCTCAGATGATGTCATCATGGCCCATGTTGACACATTCCCTATCCTGTTTTCGGGGGGCTGGGAAGGGTTTCACTTCAAAGTGCGCTGCCACCCAATGCATGCACCGACAAGGCTCTGACTGACACAGGTAGCTCCCCAGGACCTGGGCTAAGACAGAGAAGGAACCTAGGGGCCCACCCAGTCAGCCAAAGGGGGACTGACTGAAAGAAAGGGGGGGGGTGGGGGGGTGCAATGAAAAGGAAAATAATCCACCCGCTGTTCCTCCCCGGGGGTCGTGTGGACAACTCTTGTCTCAGTGCACACAGACAGATTCCTCCCTCACAGAGAGGACCGGTGGGGCACAATGCCGCCAATGCAACCCCGCGGCTGTCAGGGAGACCCTCGTTGAACAGTCCAAGTCAAGTCAGTTTTGTTTGTGTAGCCCTTAATCACCAGTTATTGCAGTAAAATGGGTTCACACGGCCACATTATAGGACACCTCAGCCCTCTGAGGAGTGAGGAAAGACTCCTCAAAAAAACCTTGAGTGGGAGCAGGAGAGCGGAAGAGGGGTCCCTCGGGGGGGGGCTGCCCACAGACGTATCACTGATATGAAATGGCACTGCAGTGTGTTCAAACCGTCTTCTAACCTCTTTTACTCCACCACCATCTCTTCTCCGTCTCCCCAGCCCACTAGCCACAGAGGAGGTGAGGGGAGGTGAGGGAAGAGGAGGAGGAGGAGGAGGAGGAGGAGGGAAGCAGGGTGGATCTGTCAGCGGGGAGCGGCCCCTATCTCTCCGGCCCACCTCCTGCTTCCTGTAACCTCATCTCCCACCAGGCCGCCGCCATCAGGAGCCGGCGCTACGGCGGAGGCTGGGGACCTGTTCCAACCCCAGTATGTCAAGGGGAAGGGTTGACTGACACAAAGGATGATTGTGTTGTAATTTGTGATAAATGAACCAAATGAAAAGCAAAGCAATGCCCACAACAAGTTTAGGTGAAAGAAAGTAATATATTGTGCCTTTTATATATATATATAAACAAAAACAGACTAATAGACAATGACAATGGTGGATTTGAGACACACAACCAAGGGGGAAGGGGGGGGGGGGGGGGGTGGGGAGGGAAAAGGAGCTTGAATGATGCCAAAGGAATGAACTAAGTCAAACAAAACACAACTAACTCAGTAAGGCATATCTTGTCTACCTATACACAAACACAAAGGTCAAATAAAACCTACTCCTCACTACTACCTACACTACCTAACCAAACATAGGTCCAAAACATCCAATGAGTGGCATCACTCCTGACCTAGTGTGTCTCGACAATACTATCACTACGTGTAGCACCAAATGTGTTGGGCCCCTTACCTGCTCCAATTCCCAACACACACACATACACACGTACCACGTTGGCTAATTAAATCAGAGTCAAACATTTAACCAACAGCATTAGAGACAAAAAGAAGGGGAGCAAACAGGAAGTGCCACATGGGTTTTAAAACAAGAGGAGGGCTTCCGATTGGTCAACTGGTGATTTGAGTGATGGCTGGGATGACTGGCTGGTTTCCAATTAGTGTCCTGATGAATGACAGGAACCTGGATCAGAGTAGCAGGTGGAGTGAGTGAGTGAGAGAGAGAGAGGGAGAGAGAAAGGGGGGAGACACAAAAGTACAAACAACATACAACAGCCACATGCTGGAACGTAACAGGACCGCTCGGAGAAGAATAGAGGAGGAGGAGGAGGAGATCAGGGAAGATGAGTGTAAAACAATGAGTGGGATTGTGGCTCTGGCGGCCCTCCCTCTTTTAACCTCGCCCCAGAGTTTTTCTATGTAAGGCAACACCGGGTCGGGCCAAAGCGCGACACAAGCAGGCCCACCTCCACCTCTATAGAATAATAGAATAACAAAAGAAGTAAAAAGTACAAACTGTATAAAGTTAAATATATAAAAATCTAAAGTGTATATATGAAATGCAATATATTAGCACAAAAAAGAGCTATATATATATATATTCAAGACTCAAGATGACTTTATTTATCCCGAGGGAAATTAAGATGCAACAGTTGAAACAGGGGGAATAAATGCACGCAAAATATACTAATACCTAAAAACGAAATAACAACAAACTAAACTAAACTAAACTAGTATAACTAAATGAAATCTATATATACAGTATATGCGCTATACACCCTTGTTCAGCAGCCTGATGGCCTGACTGTGGTTATTGAACAAAACCAGCGTTTGGCCAATGCCCCGCCCAGGTGAATTAGCGCCAGAGTTGGGTGATAAACGCACACGTCCCCCCCCCCCGGGGCTGATTCATAAATCGTCCTCTGGTTCCTGCTCGCTCCTCTCCCCCCCCCCCCCCCCCACGTCCTTATATTCCACACGGTGATTAGACGCAGGGCAGATATAATTATGGGGGTCCTAACATCGTACATGGTAACATCTGCGCAGCGTCCCGATCCGACTTCCGTCTGGAAGCCCCCGCCGGCGTCACGTCAAGCTAACGGAACACTCACTTTTGACATGAACTCGTATCGCGCAGAGAGCTTCTCTTGCTGTGTGTTGTGTTGGTTTGTCTTTAGTGCTAGGGATTTAGCCTGCTGCTCAGGGATAGGCTGCTTAAATAAATAAATAAATAAACAATAATAATAATAATATAAATTGATATTAATAACAGCAAATGCTTGCTTGTTCAAAAATATGAGGATTTAGCTCACACGTTTAGTTTGGTACTAATGTTTGTAGTTTTTAAATGTATGATAGATAGTATTCACATAGTCACCTGCCATTCCTTACATTGGACATACCTGTGTGTATTTTTGTACACATGTCTTTATGGCAAATCAATTTTAATTGTGCATTATATCACAATTTATGTTGCATTCAGAATGTCAAACAGCCCTCCGTCCCACGTAAACCGACCGCCTGCTGGACATTTAGGTTGATAACATTATGCCTTGGATATTGAACATATATCTGGGTCGCCCACATTGGCTGCAGCTGGCTGTGCCAGTAAAGCGCTAGGTTTCGTTCCCGTCTCGTAGCGGCCCTTCCCTTGCGGGAGCGGCCCTTCCAGCAGTCTAGCTCCCATCTGACCATCTGTAAATCCAAATCATAAAACCATGTATATATTTGCTGTCGGTTTGCTTTGCGATGTGAGTGCCACCAGGGTCACTGGCTACATATTATTGGCAGTTTTTTTTGTTGTTTTTTCTCAGATCTGCTTGCCTACAACATTGCATTGTGCGTCATGATTTTCATGAAGTTGAATTGAGACTGAATTGAGTAGGCAAGTCCTTTTGTCAAGGTAGACCCTAGTGGAGTGTGATGTAACAACGTCGGTCATAACATTTGAATTCTTTATGTTGGTACTTAATTGCTAAAAGGGTTTAAACAATGATTTTACTGTGTGTTACGGTGCCGACCGGTACACAACTTTCATCATCAGCAGCCCATTTGCACATGCCTTGTTGATTGTTGACTGTCTTGTTATTTTTGTGTTGCTGCCTCAGTGTGATTTGGTACTTTATGAAGTCAATTACAAAATGTAAAGTAAATGTGATATTACTTTGTTGTAAATAAAACTACAAAACTAAAATCTGTGATCTGTGATTTTATGAAATTACAAAATAAATGTCAATGGGATTTGCCCATGTTCACCATCTCACTATCCTCTATCTCTATCTATCTATCTATCTCTATCTCATCTACGCATGAGGAATATGGTGTGAAAAACACCCGCAATTCTTGCCGATTCTGCGTGCACACAATTCCAAAATAAAAGTCAAATGTGATTTTACTCCTGCCATGAATAAAAGTTGCGAAAAATAAAAGTGGATTTGTGGTTGGAAGTTGTGTGTCAAATGACCTCTCGGTCTCCAGGAATACAGATCATGATCAGTTGCGTTGCTGGGGGTTCCCATGAAGATCCAGCTGTTGCAGCTGCACCACTCCATCAACAAACAGACCCCCCAACCTATTATCACAGGACTGGAACACATTGCGTGGTAAACACGCTCGGTTGGCCCAAGATGACCACCTTCAACACATCTCTTTATTGGGAATTATATTTTTCTTTTTGTTGCGTTTTCCTAAACGATAAGTGTTGGTATTTGACAAGAGGCAAAACTGCTTCTGAATCCCAAGAAGGAAACATGTGCAGTTAAGCAATCCTAAAAAAAACATCTTCGCTTTTGGAAAAGACGCTTATCTTCTGCGCAATATTGCTCCACGACAAAATGCTGATGAAGCTGATTGTGAGTGCGGTGACTTTGAATTCCGCCGCCTGGAGCGACTTGGTGTGGCTCACGTCTTTGCCCGTGTGTTTCCACGTCTTTGTAGCGGAGCGTAGGCCCGTGGCACTGCAGCCCATAGTCAAAGAAAACACCCCATTGTACCCCTGCTCCCATTAAAGTGTCGATGTGACGATCGAGCTGCAGCAACATGGCCGTATAAACTCAGTGAGCCATGCTCACTTAAACACGTATCGATTGGTGCCGCCTTTGCAGATATCGCAGTACACGTCTGACATTCAGAGTTGTGTTGTGGTGAACTCCTCCATAGACTTCCTCGTAGTCTGTACTCGATGCTGGGCTACAAAGTAATCCGTGGAAATGGAAGGTGAACTCCACACTATAATTCGGAATTCAGAGGGTAGAAAGCATATTAACCCTACATAGCTCTTATCCATCAATTGGTGGTTCCCACCCCCAGTGCAAACTCCTCTTTGTGGGCTTGTGCAGTGACTAAAGGTGAATGTAATGTGCACAATATGCAAATGTTGCTATGGTGCAGTTGTTTACCCAGTCACATTTCTTGGAATACATGAAGAGGGTACGGAGGGATATGATGCAGCTGGGTTTGCCTAAGGCGATGTCCAAAGGAGATACCGCCCCACACGCCACACGGTCCGACCAGGCCAAAAACACACTCGGCAGTAAATGCTGTGCTCCTAGCCAAACGGGCCCTGCAGCACAATTCAAGGAAACAGAGGGGGGTGGGGGGGGTGCAACGTAGGCGACCGCATGACGCACATAAACCAGGTGTCCCAGCAACCCGGCGACACGCTCGCCAGGCAGGCCGCTCCACCGTCCAGCGGTCGCCGCTACACAGAGGAAGGTGATGCTCCCTGTGAAAACAAGACAATGGTGAGAGATACAAGCACAGGGCTCATGGAAGAGGCTTGTATTCATTTAATTTTCTTTAAAAGGACCCGGCGCTAATGTTTTGCCACAACGAAACCCCCCCCCCCAGCCCCCTGTGACCCAGCTCGTCCTCGTAAACCACTCCGTCCCAGTGACCTGTCCTGTGCAGCTGTCTCCCCTCTCTGCTAACACAAGCTGGGGGTTTGTGAGCACGTCTTTAAAAACACCACTGATGCCGGTTTTTGTAAGTTCAACTGTCAATCCGGTTTTACCACAGGGTTGGATGTTGATTAGCCATTACAAGCCCTTTTCAGAAATCCACCTTGTAGTGACATCATACATCGTGGGAGTGTCCGACCGTACGTATGACGATGACGGACACCTCAGACTACCAGGTCGGTGTGGTCCACTGGGTAGACAGACATGGGGACATGGATCACATGAAATGTGAAATGGAAACTGAACATGAAAATGTGTTCCACTGCAAATAAGGCGCAAATATATTTTTTGTTTTTGTATAATGGTGTCTCTGCTGAATGGCCATGGCCTCTCTCCAAACATATAAAGGATTGTAGCTTATTTGTTTCCCTTTTCACCTTAGCTTTCCCGGGTAAGCATCCAAAAGCAACCCTGTAAACGCCAGCAGGAATGCTGGTCGGTTGACGATCGGTCAATACCGCACTACGGCTAAGTGTCACTTTGTTTGGGCGCCCGGTGTGAAGGTTGGCTCTAAGGGTTCTCTGAACAGGAAGGAAATAACTGATTACTCAGTTTCTGTCAAAAAAAAAATACACCAGGCCTTTATCAGTTCAAAAGGCAGCCACACTCGCTGTCTTCCTCTGTGCTTTCCTGCACATCTGCCAGGTGACGCCAGTGTGGTTGAGGTTGTGCGCACACACACACACACACACACACACACACACACACACACACACACACACACACACACACACACACACACACAGGAACATGTGGTTACAGTAATGTGTTCATTTAAATATACATTGTTGAGGAAATGACACAACATTGACTCCCAAAATGGAGTGTGGCTGTAGATCAGTGAGTTGTTTGAGTAACAAGCCACAACGTAAAAAACTTCACCTGTTTGCGTATAGAATAATATAAAATGTAAATCAGTAACTAGTCTTTTTTAGAAAAGGCTGATATCAAGGACACTGTACTCATGCATATAATAAAAAAAGCAGTGTAGGAAAGCAGTGTGTATCAAATTGGGAAGCGTTTGAGAATATAGCTATAGCACTATATATCAAATATAATACAGCTGAAGCAGTGTTCATCAAACCACTCATTGTTTAGCTAAATTTGTGTTTATCAAACTCACAAAGCGGGTTTCGCAAGAAGCTGTTTGTATCAAAGCAGTAACAGTTTGTGAATATATCAACAGCAGTGTGTATCAGACCCGTAAAGTGCTTGTGAATATAGCCGTATCAAAACACTAAAGACTTGTGTATCAAACCCATAAAGTGCTTGTGAATATAGCCATATCAAAACACTAAAGACGTGTGTATCAAACCCGTCAAGCGCTTGTGAATATAGCCGTATCAAAGCAGTGTGGTCTGTATAGCCACGGAAGCAGGAGGTGTTTCACAGGGAAGTTGACAGTACAGCTTGTACACATGTCTTCTGTTCCATCAGACTTCTGTCTCTCACTCGATGGCTGCGGCGACGGTTGGGATGAACAGTAGGAGGGGCAGAGGGAGAGGGAGAGGGAGAGGGAGAGAGAGAGAGAGAGAGAGAGAGAGAGAGAGAGAGAGAGAGAGAGAGAGAGAGAGAGAGAGAGAGAGAGAGAGAGAGAGAGAGAGAGAGAGAGAGAGAGAGAGAGAGAGAGAGAGA
>CM051004.1:10907599-10952599 GCA_027704905.1 Muraenolepis orangiensis | reverse complement strand
TTGTCGTGGCAAACTTGTCGTTTGCTATGATGAGCGATAATCAGAAGACCTCATTGGGGGCATTTTTATGTGACATTTAGCACTCGTGAATTGTGTCCTTGATATTTACTCAAAGTTTATAGATAAAGCCGTAAAGTATTCCCCTTTGGGCAGTGCAAACACAGAGTTGAAGGTATATTGTGTGAGGGGGGAGGGGCCACAAGCAAGTCATTGCAAGCAAGTGAAGTAACAAGCTCAAGCAATGAGCTCAAGTCTCACTACGAGCTCATATGAGCAATATGAGCAATATATTTGTGGAGTTTGTGTGTGGTTGGTGGCTGGTTGAAGCAGCCTCCCCTTTCCTAAGTCAGACTGATTGGGTTCTGGGGATGGTGAGGCTGCACACCAGCCATCAACACACACTCAGGTTGAGCGCTAACATGTACCATCTGCTCTGCTTGTTAACAACTACAAACCGTATCCTAATTGTTAAAAGGTTCCCGAGAAGCTACTCTAGTGGCATCTGACAGGGGAGACTTTCTCGTAAAGAAAGAAGCTAATTACTTACTTTATCTTATAATTCAATGTAATGTATATTCATTTATTTGTACTTTACTATGTACATTACTATAAGTCACTTATGGCACCCATTGCACTCCTGAACCATCCCTGGAAGAAGGATCCCCTTCCACTCTGCATTCCTTCTCAAGATTTCCTCCTCCATAATTAAGGGAGTTTTTTCTTGCCCTTAGGGGGGGCTAGGGTTTGGGGGGTGTTGTAAACATGTGCCCTGTGAAGCCCTTTGAGACTGTAACTGTGATTAAGGGCTATAGAAATACAATTGACTTGACTTGACTCAATGGTTTGTAATTGTAAGTTGTAACTTAATTGTAAGTTTACTTTTTCTCAGTGACATGATTCATGGTTGATTACCGTTCTTTGATATTCATGCCGGGCCAAACCCACCCTTACCTGCAGCACAAAATGAATTACCTTTCTTCCGAAAAAACAACTTACCAATTATTTTATTATTTGGTAGGCTACTTTATTCAGTAATTCAATTTTATTCTGTTTAAAAAATAAAAAAATGTTCTTGAGAACTTAACTGGAGGATTTCAGTTAACAGTTGTTTGGTATTCCCCACAGGAGGACCAACAGGGACCGCTGGAGGGTGTACAAGCGTGTGAGTGTTGTGTTCTTCCTGGCCGTGGTGGCGCTGACTATTGTCCAGAGAGGATCCATCAGCAGCGGGACACCATTCCAACTGGAGAGGCAGGCCCGAGCGGAGGTAGATGCAGAGAAACGGGGCATCAACAGCTTCTGGAAGGCCAACAGGCCATTGCCCGAGGCCCCAGTTACCACCGTCACTGCCTCAGAAGAGTCTCTTCTCACCCAGGACCGGGGCCCCTCTACCTGGGACGTAACTACGTCCAACTGCACCCCCAACCACAACTTCTCCGGCAAGGAGTGGTTCAAGAGCCTGGAGGGAAACTTTAAGCAGTTCCTCAGTTACCGCCACTGCCGCTACTTCCCCATGCTCATGAACCACCCGGAGAAGTGCACCGGGCACACCCACCTCCTCATGGTGGTCAAGTCGGTCGTCACGCAGCACGACCGGCGGGAGGTGATCCGCAGGACCTGGGGCAAGGAGCGGGAGGTGCGCGGCAAGCGCGTGAGGACCCTGTTCCTCCTGGGTAAGCCGTCCAACGCGGCGGAGAGCGCCAACCACCAGAAGCTGCTGGAGTTCGAGGACTACATCTACGGCGACATCCTCCAGTGGGACTTCCTGGACAGCTTCTTCAACCTGACGCTCAAGGAGACCCACTTCCTCAAGTGGTTCGACACGTACTGCGCCGACGTGCCCTACGTCTTCAAGGGGGACGACGACGTGTTCGTGAGCGTGGACAACATCTTGGAGTACCTGGAGGACAGCGGCCACGGCAACAGCCTGTTCGTGGGGGACGTGCTCTTCAAAGCCAAGCCCATCCGCAAGAAGGAGAACAAGTACTACATTCCGCAGGCGCTGTACAACAAGACGTACTACCCGCCGTACGCCGGCGGAGGGGGCTTCGTGATGGGCGGGCCCCTCGCCAGGAAGCTCCACTGGGCCTCGGACACCCTGGAGCTCTACCCCATCGACGACGTCTTCCTGGGCATGTGCCTGGAGGCGCTGCAGGTGACGCCGGTCAAGCACAATGCCTTTAAGACGTTCGGCTTGGTGAAAAACAAGAGCAGCGAGCTGAACAAAGAGCCCTGTCTCTTTAAGGGCATGATCGTGGTGCACAAGCTGCTGCCATCGGAGCTTGTGCACATGTGGAATTTGGTGAACAGCGACCTGGTCTGCTCGCGGAAAGTGGGGATCTTGTAGCGGGGCTGGAAGGGCTCTGGGAGACGGAGCAAGACGAGACTTGAACCGGGAGGAGGAGGTGATGAGTGATGGAGAGGTGTTAACCTTTAGAAGTTGATGCCAAAAAAATGGTATCCTTTGTTTGGAGAAGACATGGGGGGATCCTTTGATTAAGTACTGCAACGCAGGTTGTTTTCAACGGTGGAGAGGGGTCCACTGCTTTCAGAGTAAATAATAATATGGAGTTTTATGAAATGAAAAATATTTATAGTCTGTCTGCGTTTTTTGAAGGACTCTTGTTAAACACGCGTGTATGACCATTTTTTGGGTGGATTTTTGACCACAAAGCCCTTTTTTTCTTAGCTGCTCCGTAAGATTGTGGGACTGTTGTACTGTTGTGTTGCACATAACCTTGAATTCTAACTCGACCTTCTCCGCTCGTTGAAAATGGCCTGGGATGAAAGGGAAGAAAATAACCATCGTCTCTCTGCCTACCTCGCGTTTTTCTACCGGGCCTTGGGTTTTTGTAGGTGCTCTGGATAAACAACATTACAGACTTCACATCACACACTATTCTGTCACATTCACACTACTTAATCATTGGTCATCATTGCACTTCTTTTAATCTCACAAAATATTACCGACTTGATATGGACTGCGAGTCGCAGACGTCGGATTTATGTTTTAAATGTGTTTGCTGTCCACAGATTTCTGTGATTGTTGTTGCTGATATACTTGACATGAAACTAGGTAGAGGGTTTACAATGAAACTGTGAATTAAAAAAACTACTGCTGGTACGTGCGGGACGACATCATTGACGCTAATTTAATAAAGCTAGTACGGAAACAGGATGGGGAGTTCGAGTGTGGGGGGGGGGGGGGGGTTAATTTAATGTGGGGGCAATGAATGGAACGGATGCATTTTTCAGTGATTGGAAAGTGGAACATTGAGGGTGTGGGCTGTGCTGTAAAGACTAAATGATGTAAATACCTGTAAAAAGAAAATCCAACTGTACATAAAATCGTGTTTTTGTAAATAAACCTTTAAAAAGTCACCTGTGGTCATTGTTATTTCCTTCCCGCCACATTCCGTGCCACATTGGCGTGACCTAGTTCGTTTTTTTCTGTTGCTTTATGCCTCTTTATCAGCAGAAGATATCGGTGGTAACGGAGTCAGTGAACAAAAGCAGCCGTGACACTGGATCTAACGGGCCAATTGAAATGTTCAGCATATTGGTTACACTGTTATTACTGTATAGCCAAGATAGTTCGAATATATTATTTGTACACAATATATGATGCAACAATTTTTAAGTTCCTAAGCTGCCTATTTGGGCTGTGAACAATGAACCGAGAGCTGTGTAGTCCACACAATGTATAGTTTATTCTAGTATATGAAATAATTGTATCACGACAATATAACAAAACCAATACAAACCAACAACTACTTTCTCGCAACTCACTGAACTGAATAAAAAAAATGTTGTTCTTCTGTTTGAAGCTTATGTTAAACCTTCCTGCAAGAAGGTATTGTTTATCTATGAACTTAACGAAGCTAGTATCTAAACCAGGGACACGTGAAAGATGGTGAAGATAGCATAGTGTGCTTTAAGGACAACCCCCCCCCCCCCCCCCCCCACTCACACACACACACATGGTAATTCAACCCAAAACAAACACAGCACACAAACACTTATTGTGGCACTATTGTTCTGTTCTCCAAGCTTTCTTTGCTTTCCTACAAAGACGAGAGAGGCTACAGGGCAACGGGCCCCTCGCTAGGGTAGAGTTTCATCTGGACAGAAGATAAGGAAAGCCATCTGTGGGAAAATAAGATTAAAAATGTTTATCAATCTTTTACTTTTTTGAATTTTTTTTGGGATTTTGAATTATTGTATGGTAAAGTCAACATAAAATATATATATATATTCATCAGGCATCGTCACTGTCAATCAAGTCAATTGTTTTTTGTTTAATGCAATGTGTTTGGGCTTTAGTGCACTTGGCTGGATACAAGCAGGCGGTCCTACTGAAATACACCCGATTGTAAGCCAAAACATCAACATTGACCTGAGCAAATAAGGCAGATTTGAATTTACAAAATATGTTTGCAGTAGCTATAAGTAGGCCTCTATCATATCCAATGTTCACCATCACCTGAATTAAAAAAAATGCAGAGCATAGGAACTGCACCCAATTGTCCTCAATTGTGTGGACTAAATCCACTTCAACACTACGTGACCCCTACGTGACCCCTACTTGAGCGGTAAACAGTAAAAGCCAACCCTCCCTCCGTATGTTTCCTCACTTCCTAAAAGCTTCCTCAGAAAAACAGCCAAGCTAAAGGAACCGAAAACCCACCAAACCAAACATTATTTCCCACGAGTGTCAATGAGGCAAGGAGAGAAAGAAACCACAACATTAACCCTCAGCCACAGCGACACACACAGGTGAACCCGTCATTATTTGTCCAGGTGTGTTTGAGACGAAAGAAAAACAAAAAAACATAAACATCTGCTGATGGTTTGGCTATCTCCTGAAGCTGCGGTAGCCGTTCTCAGGACAAATGGATGGATGACCCGGCGGTCACCTCTGTCCGCACACAGACACAGGCCGGGGGGAGACCGGCAGTCACTACACGGTGAACCCGTTTGATGTTAAGCGGGGGGGGGGGGGGGGGGGGAGTCAAAGGTCGGAGTTCACACCAACCTTCTAGTTACTTTGAAACATCAAGCCCAACAACTACACAAGACCGCCAATCGTAGTATATCTTCTTCCTGTGGTCAAGAGAAGAGATGCCATTGGGTGGATTGCCACAGGTGGTTATTACGTTCACCTCTCTAATAACTATAAACCAGAATAAGGGAAAGGAGTGGTTTCAACGTTGGTTTCAAATACTTAAAAAGTTAAAAAGTTAATACTGCAGCCAGGTGAAAAAACACTGTACTTAAAGTATGCTTAGTTAATTAATTGCGAAACGGTACACTTTGACTATGTCAGCAGTGTATTTGAAACAAACGTTAAAAAGGTATTGCAGTTACTTTGATATACTTCGAATACACGTTATTCATGTCACTAGTGTATTTCAAACTATCTTTAAAAAAGGTACTACATATTGCGTGCCTATGCACCCAACGTACACTTCACTAGGCCACCGGGTTTTTTAATTTTTTTTCTTTAATCAAACTTTCAAGCTGTGAGCGTTTCTACACTCACACGCAGTGAGTTGGATCGGAAGAACAGACAGCCGGCGAGGATAACGAGTCTTTTATTTGCTCCACAGAACAAACACGGCGACCCCAAGTGCCAAACAATCTCTTCTAATATCATGCTGTCAGAACTCGACAGAGGAAACCGGTCGTGGCACAGAGAGACTCAGGGAGTCCCGCCGGCCGTGGTGGCCCCAGGTGGGCTCAAGATCCAGTCTCACTGTGAGGGAGAGCAAACACACATGACTCCGTTATTAACTCATTAGTGCAAAACCAAAAGGAAGCTTGAACCCTCTGTTCATGCATGAGCATCTTGTTAACCCTCTCAAACGCCACCTGCCGCTGCTCGGTCCACTGGACCGAATCGAATGCACCCTTTCGGTCAGGGGACTGGTCAGGGCTGAGAAGGCGGTTATCTATAATAACCAGCCCTCACCCGAATCTCCAGGATACCGCCCTTACCAGAATTGTGTATTCAAGATTCAAGATTTCCCCATTCCCTCCCGCAGTACACGATACTGTAAAATACTGTACACAATAAAAAAAACTATAAAAAAGAACAATAAAGTGACTGATGGATGACATGTGCTTAATTGCGCAAAAAATGTTTAGAAAGCATTTGAAAGTGCCAGTAGTGCAGCAGTATCATGAATACAGTGCAGTTCAGTACAGAACAGTGCAGTTGCTGTTATCAGCGGTGCGTGGCCAAGGCCAAACGAATCATAAAAGACGTTGCCCACCCCAGCCACCAACTGTACTCACTGTTACCGTCAGGCAGGCGATACCGCAGTATCAAGTGCCGTACAAATAGGCTTAGAGATAGCTTCCACAGTCAGGCCATCAGGCTGCTGAACAAGGGCGTATAGCATATAACAATGTATATTTGATTACATTGATTTATATATACATATTGCTCTTTTCTGTGCTGATATTTTGCATTTTATAAATTGCATTATTATTTTTATTTAAATTTTTAACTTTATTCTATTTTCATTCTATTTTTATCTATTTTTATCTTATTTTTATAACTGCTGTCTGTCGTCGGGTATTGCACACAAGATTTTCACATCACTGCTTTATACTTGTGTAAACTGTGAAGTGACAATAAACTTGACTTGACTTGACTTGAGTCCAGAAAGTTTAGCAAAAGTATGATAGTGTATGATAGTGTAATGTCATATGGATGACAATGTTATGATGGTGGCAGCACTCCTAGCAGTTCAGTAGGCGCACTGCCTGTGGATAGAAACTATCCTTGAACCTTATAGTCCTTGTATGGATGCTGCAGAACCAGCAACCGGACCGTAGGGGGGAGAAGAGAGGGTGCCCAGGGTGGTTGTGGTCTTTTGTGATAGGCATGGCCTTCTTCTGATATCTGGTCCTAAAGATCTCAACGACCCTCTGAATGGCTTTCTTGTGCTGTGCAGTGGTGTTGCTGTACCACACAGTGACACCACTCATCAGGACACTCTCTACAGTGCCGCAGTAAAAGTTTACTAGCCACCGTTTGCCTATGCCGCTTCTCCTGAGGCACCGCAGGGCATAGAGGAGCTGGTGGACCATTCTGCATGACCTCTGTGTTGCGGGTCCACGCCTGGTGGTCGGAGATCCGTAGTCCTAGGAAACGGAAGCAGCTGACGATTTCCACCGGTGTCCCGTCCATATGATGGTGGAGTGGGTGCCCCGGTGGCTCCTGAAGTCCACAATGAGCTCCTTAGTCTTGATGACGTTCAGTGCAAGGCTGTTGTCCTCACACCATCGCGTCAGCTGGACTACCTCATCTCTGTACTCTGTACATTTTGTCGTCCTCGCTTAGCAGGCCGATGACTGTGGTGTTGTCTGCGAACTTGATAATCCGATTGTTGTTGCGTGTGGCAGTACAGTCATGTGCGTACAGCGAGTACACACATGATAGTGACGAGTTGTTCTCTTACATTCCTTTGTTGAAACACACTATTGTAAGTCGCTTTGGATTAAAGCGTCTGCTAAATGACTGTAATGTAATGTAATGTAATGTGATGAGTACAACCGGGGACTGAGGCAGCAGCCTTGGGGTGCTCCGGTGTTGAGGACCAGAGATGTTGTTCCCAATCTTCACCACTTGAGGCCTGCCCGTCAGGACTATGACAGGATCCTGCGGTTGACCGGAACCCCACCCCATCTGGACACCTGGTTAAAGATGTCTTCGCATGGAGATTCAGGAGGCCCGCCGGCTTCTTTCGACACGTGGCATCAGAACCACTGTGTCTCACTGTGGGGGAGAGCAAACACACGAGAACAGGACAACTCACTATGCTTACTATCCACAGCTGTGTCAATCCTGGGAGATGGTCGCCCCGCCTCCCTCGTTTGAATGCCACGCCCCCTTCACGCCACTAAAGGTTAAAGTTAGTTTGATACTAGATTTCAAATACTTTCTTTAGGTCACTAGTGTTTAAGAAACTAACTTTAAAAGGTATTACCATTTCTGTACCAACACACTCAAAGTACACTTTGATTATGTCACCAGTGTAAGCAAAACAAAATGTAAAGGTATTGCAGTTTGATATTATACTTGAAATATACTAATGATTGATTACTTGAAATATCATTTAAATACATTTGTCAGTTTGATAATACACTGAAAGTATACTTTGATTATGTCACCAGTGTATTACAAACTTGATATGACAATTTATGAAAGAAATACACTTTAAGTATACTGCTGCCGCGATGTAAAGTACTGTATATAGGGAAATTGTACTTTAGGTTGAATCCTGTCCTACTGCAAGTTCTGTATAAGGCATTATATAATTGTGATTCCAATTACGCTTTACATGAAGGCCTGCTTTTAAAGCAAGTTTTATGAACACAGAATACGTAAAGTATTTTGTTGCCTGGGCACAGTGTGTTTGGGACCGAATGACAGAAAGGATATAGCCACTGAAAAGTCAAGAGGTAATGAACACCCCAATCTCCTGCTAGGCGCCATGGTGGACAACAGATTACTTGATTCATCTTGCAGACATTTAATAAAAATGTCTACAACATTATCTCCCTTTGTGCATTTCTTCATCGGATTTGGCTCTGGCAGCAGACGCAGCTTCCTCTGGTCGGTTGGCTCTTTACAGCATACCAATCTAATTACTGAAACTAAGCACACACACTTGAAACGAGTCTCAGTGACAGACGGTCTTGTTGGGGACAGGCTGTGTTTAGGTAACAGCGAGGTGTTATGTTTGCTCAAGGATTCAGCATTCGGGAATTGTTCAAAAGCAAGGAAATTAGGGCAAATTTGATTTCAGAGAATGATACTTCACATGTATGATTGGGTTGGGTTTCATACAAACCATTCTACATGTATTCCATGAATACCATCTGTTGGATCATTACATTACATTACATTACAGTCATTTAACAGACGCTTTTGTCCAAAGCGACTTACAATAGTGTGTTCAACAAAGGCAGGTAAGAGGTAGGTTAGAGAACTCGTCACCAGAAGTCCTAAGTGCATTTCATTCCTAACAAGCCTCTAAGAACTGAACCAGTGCTCGGGTAAAAGTACAATAAGTTGCTAAACAATAGAACAATATCTAACTCACAAGCAAATAATATATTAAGTAAGACACTAGTATGCTAGTAAAAGTGATAAGAGGTAAGAGGAAGGATCCAGGTCATGTTTCCAGGATGTCTTATAGGGTATCCTGAAAGATGACATAGTAAAGAATGTGTGTTGCAGGCCTTTTGTCTTGCTTCAGAAGGTCAGGCCTGACTCCTCTCTGTACAACTCTATAGTACAGAGGAAAGCTGTGGTGATGGACCCTCTCTAGGGAGAGTTTAAAACTCAAAACACCCTAGGCCAAACACAATTTGTATTTCTTTATTCAATTAAAGACATGATGAACTGCTGCAATCAAATCTAAATGTGGATGCAATTGTTTTTTGTGGTAATAGGTGTCCTGCGTGTCATTTGCTCTTCTCCATGTTGATGATGTCTATGAGGGGAGGCACAAAGCAGATTGTGAAGTCGTATGCTATTCTGTTATATTCAATTCTCTAATTAGAGGGAATTCTGAGCAACACATAAGCAATGAACAATGAAAATTACTGTTTGCACAGTTCCTTAAAAACAGACGCCAACCAAGGCATTCACTAGGTACACTTACCATGATTTGGTCTTCATGAGTTTGTTAGATAGGCCTACTAGTAATATGTTAAGAGCCTTCTGGTGGAGAGGAGGACCCTTGAGGAACACCTGGGGTACTCAAGCTATACATACCTTAAGCTCAGTGACCAACTTAGAGAGCTAATGAATGTTCTAATCATGTATTATATTAATTGTGTCCATCACATCACGTGTTCTGATTAAGGAATCACATATAAGACTTGTTGGCACATGTGAGGGCAGTGCAGCAGCATGCCTGTCTTGCTTGCCAGTCAATAGTAGCCTATAGTACAGCACTTGTCACAGAGTGACAGGTTATGTTTGTTCTCCATTTTCACATTATCAATATTGGGTTTATTTCATTTTTGGTGACTTGTACATGTAGGGAGAAATTCTCTTTCAAAGTTTGAAAGACCCCCCTCTCTCACCCTCACCCTCTCTCTTTGTCTCTCTCTCACTCTCTGAAATGTGTGAAAAAGGGACCTTGTGCATGTGACTTCATAGTACTTGTGTGCTCGGGAACACTGTGCCAAGGACAAAGCTCCATTGTCGGGTGTGCTTTGAGCGGTATAGTCGGAAAGGGCTCCTTTTACATCAACTAATGAGTCTGTATGAGTCGGTTGTCTATTCCCATCGTACAATGTGCTCTCCACCCAACTACAGCTGTTCTTGGAAAATATACGACTGAAACCATATCTCTGATAACCTGGCATTGACATGACATGTCCTATTTATGGCATATAAGGTGTGTAGGTGTGTGTGTGTGTGTGTTCAGCGAGCCAGCAGTGGTGGTTCCAGCGCAGACACCTTATCACTTTTACTAGCATACTAGTGTCTTACTTAATATATTATTTGCTTGCGAGTTAGATATTGTTCTATTGTTTAGCAACTTATTGTACTTTTACCCGAGCACTGGTTCAGTTCTTAGAGGCTTGTTAGGAATGAAATGCACTTAGGACTTCTGGTGACGAGTTCTCTAACCTACCTCTTACCTGCCAGTTCAGGTTTATGGTCTGGAAGACGTCCCAGTTTCATTTGCAGAACACTTCTGAACCAATTGTACAGCAGAGAACGAGGGGGACAAATGCTAAAAACACTATCTAGGGAATTGCATTCCTGATTGAAAAACACATTAACTAATTCAAGAGTGAACGCAATTTAAATGTGAGGTGGTGTGTGGAGTATGCCTTCACTTGATCCCATTGACATAAATTAAAATGAGAGAATGAGAATTAAAGTTGCAATATTGGACAGGTGTTCGCAGTACAAGATGTAATGTGTATACGATTTGTATAGTTTAGTTTCAGAAATTCTTACTGCGTGAAGGAATGGAGTAGGCTTTTCATTGTACTTGTTGCAAATGGCAAATAAAACCGCTTGTATCTTGAAGAGACCACAAAAGCAGTGTATTTTGTTAAAGCATCTCAAACTGTATTTAAACATCCAACTTCGACTCAGTTTGTGATTATACAAACAGCATATGCGAGTGCATCGGGCTTTACAGGCACGCCAATGCCATCTAGCGGCGACAAACCGTAATAGTTTATACATGTGCTTTACTGGAGAACCTGGTCAAACGACTGGCATGAATCAAATTTGACTCGGGACTGTCAATTATTGACACTACTTCCTTGCTTTTAAAGGCATATATTTTTATTTAAATTTCACTTAATTGCTAACAAAATATGGCAAGCTCAAAACTATGCACTAATGTTTCACAATGTTACAATGACCTTGCAATTTTGTAGATTGCCATTGGCTCTTTGTTGAACCAACCTCTGAAAGGCTTTATTTGACCACTGCATTTTATTAAATGCTGAACCAGTTATAACTATCAGTTTTTAGGTCTGATAGGAAACGAGGTAACCGAAGATCATTTACCAAGTGTCACAATCGATTCACAACAATGAGGACTTGAGACAGTTAAAAATCACCACTTACAAGGGTTTAATCACATGAAAACCTTTACATTTTCAGATGGGAAATTAGTCAATGCACTACAAATATTTTATGTTACATATCTGTGACATTTCGAGGACTCCAGTCCCTAGACTCAAACACTGACTGTGCCCCCCAAACAAAATTCATTTAACTCTTCATCAAGAGTCTACACTCCCCGTACATCACAAGTCCCAACTTCCCTATCAGTTACAAAATTCCTTGCACATTGTACAGTAAAATGACTGCATCTACAGATAACTAAATAAAACAAAAAACGTCGAAGGTACAACACTTTCACAAAAAAGTAAAACAAAATTATACAGTTTCTCCAAATGTACAAGGTGTATCTGAAAAGACAGGGAAACTTTGCAGACGGCAACTTATCTTACTCTGAGGGGGGAGAGAAGAAGAAAAACAAAGCTTAAAAAAAACCAAAATCAACTTTCCTGTGGCTGAAAGAAGTTCAGAACTGAGCAGTAAGGAGCCATCTCTCCCCATGGAGAGGAGGGGGGGCTGTGTGTAGGGGTTGGGGGCTGTGGGGCTGAACGGCCCACCAACAGTTAAATATATACCAATGCTTTCTGGAATGTCCAACGGCTCTTAAAACTGATGAAAACCAGAGTCCATTCAACGGGTAAAAGAACGGCTTAGTCATCAAACTTGATCTTCTTTCCTTGGGGCTTGGCACCGAAGCTGCCACCACCACCACGGCCTCTTCCACCTGAGGGAGGGAGAGAGGATTAGTATCAACTCAAAGTGAAGAGTCATTATTTCCGAACGAAACAAGCACAATTGAATGCGCTCTCATTTACTCAACAATACTTTTCTACACAGAAGTGTACATGTTGAGGATGGTAAATAAAGCATAGTGAAGCAGCATGACAACTAAGTCTGCAGAAGACCATGGTAAAGCGCTAACCTCCAAATCCGCCGCCGCCGCCACGGTCACCTCCACGGCCGCCGCCGAAGCCTCTTCCGCCTCCCCTTCCACGTCCACCACCGCGTCCGCCACCAAATCCACCACCGCCGCCACGGCCGCCAAAGCCACCACTGCCGCCGCGACCTCCTCCAAAGCCACCTCTGCCTCCGCGGCCGCCACGGAACCCACCGCTGTCGCCCTTGGGCCGGGCGTAGTCCAGGGTCACACGACTGCCATCTACCTCTCCCTCCTCCATCGCCTCCTTGGCGGCCTTGCAGTCATCCTCCGTGTCAAAGTCCACGAAACCAAAACTAACAGACGGAGAGGATTTAAATGAATGTTAATATATTAATCAAATAAAGGGTTTTCAAAGTAATTTATTCAATTAATGTTTTAAAATGAATGAATATATATTTTAAATGACTAACATTCATTCTAAAACGAAAGTAGTGAACACATTCCCATAGAGCAAATTAGTGAACCGCATTTTAAGTCACACATGGGTTACATGGTATATAACGTGAGGCCCAGGGAAGCACTCTATTCGTGACACAAATCTACTATTTGACCCCGTGTGACTATGACTGTATGAAGAGCACAAGGCAGAGGAACCAGAGGTCTGGAGGAGGTACCATTTGGACGCTCCCGTCTCCCGGTCTGTGACCACCCTGGAGCTCACTGCTCCCTGGAAGGCTTCCCTCAGCGACTCGTCCGTGGTGTCCTCAGACAGGCCCTTGACGAACAGGACTTTTGTGGGCCCTGGGAGTAAAACCAAAACGAAAAGAATTTAAAAAAAGTTGACCGATGGATTCAGCAGAAGTTCTTCAGGTCTAGGTTTTGGTTATGGCAAATCATCCAGGACTGCACAGTTGGGTTTCAAGGTTGATACTAGTCTGTGTCAAAGTATTTGTATGTACCTGATTTGCTTTGGCCTCCTCCGTCTCTGCTGGTGCAAAACTCCAGTCTGACCGACCGTCCTTCGATGTCTGTGTTATTGAACTCTTCCAATGCTGCCTTCGCATCCTCCATATTTTCAAAGTCCACAAAGGCAAAGCTGCACAGGGAAAAGAGGAACATTCATTAAAGGGAATAAGTTGATTATGCTAACCAACTGATAACATACAACTTTGAAAATTGCATTCTGACAGAAAACATTTAATGTCTGTCATTTCCTGAGCGCAAATCCCATCCCATCTCTTTGACTAATATACTTCCATGTACTGCAGATGACCTAGGCCATATTTAATGGCAGTATTATAGTATAATAACAGTACAGTTTGAGTTTTCTGAGCTGTGTACCAGCGATTGAGGATAGAACCGGCATACGAGAAGACGCCGGCACCGAAGACATAGCGCTGGCTTTATTCTACCTCCAAACATACATACACGAGTACTGAGCAACAGCGCGTATGCCAAGAAATGGAGGAGTCAACTGCTGGCCCTGCAGGCTGAGCATTCTGACAGAAAACATTTAATGTAATTTCCTCAGTGCAAATCCCATAACTTTGACTAATATACTCTTATGTACTGCAGATGACTCAGGATCCAGGAACTAATGAGAAGGCCCAACTTGGCAGCCTCCTTGCAACTCAGTTATACCAAGGGGCATTTGTTTAAGACTAGCAGTACATGCGACAATTAAACATTATGAAAGTATGCCTCACCCCTTGGGTTTGCCGTTATTCTGTGGAACCCTAATTGAAATAGCCTTCTCGAACGTAGCTTGCAGTGCCTCTTCTGTAGCGTTGAAGGACAGATTGTTGACCATCAGGGTTTTGCTCTGTGGTGCCGCACCCACTGCAGAGAAGAGGAAGGAGAGACCATTAGCGCCACAGGATCAGGTCAAGATAAGTCTTTCCCCAAGTGCATATCAAGAGAATCCGTAAGTATTAATTTTTAATCATAGTGGTACCACAGCGAGACACAAGCGGACCAGTGCTAGATGAAGCTTACCTGCGCCCATTTTGCCCCTCTGGCTCTTGTCCCCTACAAAGTCCACTGTGATGGTACGTCCCTGGACCTCTGCCCCCTGAGATGTCTCCAGCATCTTATCAGCCTCCTCCTCAGTCTTGAACTCAATGTAGGCGATGCTATAAACAGAAAACAACTTTAGACATCTGGCAAACAAGACTAACAATTTTATATTTTTTTAGTCACCCAGCAGTGGATTAAAAAAAAAAAAAAAAGAGACTTCCCAACTTCTACACCCAGTTGTAATTGTTTATCTTAGAGCCAGCGAGTGTACCAGCGATTGAGGATAGAACCGGCATACGAGAAGACGTCGGCACCGAAGACATAGCACTGGCTTTATTCTACCTCCAAACATACATACACGAGTACTGAGCAACAGCGCGTATGCCAAGAAATGGAGGGGCTACATTGAATTTATTTTTCACACGACACTCACAATATAGGTCAATTCATGAATACACTTCTGGCTATACAGAGATATAGTATAGCCAGAAGTATATTGACATTGCCATTTGTCACGAGGGATAAAGGCTTAATCCTGAAGGTCATAGTCGGATCAGAACTCACCCTCTGTTTCCACCAGTCTGGCCCGCTGGTACTCTGATGTCCACAGCACTCTCAAAGACGTCCTTCAGGTCGTCGGCCTCACAGTGGAAGGGGAGGTTCTTGACGAACAGGGTCCGCGAGTCCCTATCTGCAAGACCAGGAATATATGTCAGACAACCTTCAAGAGCACCTCTGTCTGGCATTAATCCCATAGGTATAACAGCTGGTGAAAGTAGTGTACCAACGATTGAGGATAGAACCGGCATACGAGAAGACGCCGGCACCGAAGACATAGCACTGGCTTTATTCTACCTCCAAACATACATACACGAGTACTGAGCAACAGCGCGTATGCCAAGAAATGGAGGGGAAAGCACATACCTTAAACACTAAGTTTTTTATTGATCATTTTATATCGGCAACACATCTGCATTGTACGATCTGAGAAATAGGACTACCAACTATTTCAATTTAGTAAAATTGTGCATACCGGTTATACAAATAAAACACTAAAAAGTAGTGTACTACAAATGTTTACCTTTCCTGTCGACTGGGGCTGCATCTTTGCTGCGGGCTCGATCCAACTTGATCTCCTGACCCAGCACCTTCTTGCCACTCAACTCCATTGCCTTCTGCATGTCCTCATCAGAGGTGAAGTCCACATAGCCGAACCTCCTGTTGAAAAAAGATGGGGGTCAACGCCGGATAGGGACACTTTGAGAAGGCCTAACAAACATTACAGGGAAATTAATACCAATTCACCGGCTACACGATGCAAGCAAAGCGAAGAGGGAGTATTAATAATATTTAATATCAGTATTAGTTTAATAACAGTATAACACCGTTTGAGTCTTCTGAGCCGTGTACCAGCGATTGAGGATAGAACCGGCATACGAGAAGACGCCGGCACCGAAGACATAGCGCTGGCTTTATTCTACCTCCAAACATACATACACGAGTACTGAGCAACAGCGTGTATGCCAAGAAATGGAGGGCTGTTAACTGCTGGCACCGCTGGCTGTGGTTTAGCTTGCAACATGACAAACGTGTACTTACTTGGAGGCACCTATCCTGACGTCAACCACCTCAAGGCTCTTCTTAGAGAAGAATGCCCTCAGGGCGTCCTTGAGCTCATCAAATTCTTTCTCCGAATTCAAGTTTCCCACGAAAAGGCAGAAGGCTACAGAGGAAAGCAAACCCAAAAATGTACAGCGTCAGCTTGGATTGCAGGTGGTGCGAGGGTTACCAAGAGTCCAGACAACTCCGAATTTTTTTAAAGGTGACATCACATATATCAGTATTAAGTCCCTTGTTGATCATCACAGATTGTCAGAAAATAGAGAATTAAAGGTCTGGGGTTTAGTCTTACCTTCATCCTCAGACTTTGCCTTCTTGGCAGGTGGAGTGTCCTTCTTGTTTTCTGCCTTTCTTTTGGCGGGGGCTGGGGCATCTGTAGAAGACACATTTGTTTAGACACTGGGTCCTACATAAAGTAGCTTGCATTATAAGAGTGCCTTATGGCAAAAGGGCTACTCCCTGCTGGCACAGCCAAGCATTTCATTTAAGCCAAGTCATGCCATAAACTCACCCTCTTCCTCATCGTCGTCATCCTCTTCGTCGTCATCTTCATCATCATCCTCTTCCTCAGACTCTTCCTTGGCCTTGACCATGCCAGCCTTCTTGGCCTTGGCAGGTGCGGGAGCGGTGTCCATCTCCTCCTCAGATTCTGCGAGCATAACAGAATGCCATGTTGCCGTCAACACATTGAACCCATAGAAGCAGATTCATGCCGCCATTGAGTCAGCATCAGAATATTCATAAAGTGGTTGACTTCACAACAATTCAGAATTAAGTCCCTTTTTTGATCATCACACGCAGTAAACTTGCAAAATAGAGACCAATCCTCCAATTCAAATACACACCATCCTCTTCATCATCTTCGGACTCTTCTGCAGCGGGGGCCTTAGCGGCAGGCTTGGCAGCAGGCTTGGCTGCGGCCTTCTTGGGTGGTGCTGGCTCCTCTTCCTCAGACTCGTCTGAAAAGACAGTTGATTGTTAACGAGCCAATCACCTTCACTTTTCAGACATCTATGGTTGTCAAAGGCATGGCAACGTTGTTACACAAACCCCATGTGCGCCGGGCATTTGCTTATTGGAGTCGTGTACCAGCGTTACACGATACCGGCATATGAGAACACGCCGGCACCGAAGACAGAGCACTGGCTTGTTTCTACCTCCGGAATTACACACACACGAGTACTGAGCAACAGCGTGTCTGGATTCACAGGGGATTCAAGGGTGGTCATAGCAGATCAGAAAACATACCATCATCTTCATCATCATCCTCCTCCTCCTCCTCCGCTTTCTTTGCAGGAGCAGCCTTGGCTTTCACTGGTGTCTTCTTGGGTGGGGGGGCCTCCTCTTCAGACTCTACACAGCACAAAACGAAGAGACAAACGCATGGTCAATGAGGGGCATGAAAGGGATACAAGAGTGCTAGAAAGAAGAAGTTACAGCGCCTTCACGTTTTTTTTTTTTTAGCTTAAAGGGTGGGTTGTTTATATTTACCAGAGTCCTCCTCTTCGTCATCATCCTCCTCTGGTTCTACCGCTTTTGCGGCTGCTTTACCGTTTTTCGCTGGGGTAGCTTTGACTGGCTTGGCTGGTGTTTTCTTCACTGCCTTTGCTGGAGCCTTGGGGACGAAGAAATTGTTAAAACAAATTGTGCATGGTCACGGCAATATGTATATACAAACCTAGCTCCATGTTTCAATATTTAAAATTGAGGGTTTGTAAAAAAAAGTTTTTTAAAAGATATGTTTAAGTTTATTTTTTAATTAGCAAAAATATTAAATAATTGCGAGTAAAGTGTGCTGCATAATTTTGTTGTGCAACGACAATAAAGGCATTCTGAATGATTATGCTTAACAGGAGAAACTGAAACCCCATGCTGGTACCTCTTCCTCCTCGCTGCTCTCCTCTTCCTCGCTGGACTCCTCCACTTCTTTGGGGGGTGGGGGGGCCTTTTTCTTCGGCGTCGCTTTTTTAGCGGCCTGGAAGATAAAAAATAAAATAAAATAACGAAGGCATTAGTCACCGCGTTTATACACAATCATCATATGTATAATACGTACTACCATTATTTAAACGTTGCCCATGTGGGTTCTTCCCTACACGTCACATCCGGGGGAGCACGCGCCGAACCCACGTGGAAGCTAACAAGCATGTTAGCACTAACTAGCATGTTAGCATGCCAGCGAGTTAAAAAAAAAAAAAACACGTGGAACGCTAGCACCGAGTAGTCAAGAGTATATAAGAGTAAATTGCACCGCTACTCTCCCGACAACGAACTCAAAAGAACAAAATTACAGCAACGGGCCTCGTTTCATTACTGAACATGTTTAAAAACAATGAGACCGGAAGGAGAACCTTTCTCTGAGACGTTGCGACGTCGCCAACTATGACGCTAGCGCCATTAGCATTAGCAGGCCGGACAAACGAACCAAACACGTGTAGCTTTATTAACATGTCTCGGGGTTTATTACATTAACATGACGCAGTAGGATAGCCCGGTCAAATTCGGTCAAATAAACACGAATCAACGGCTAAAAGCCCTGATATTTGCGTGGACGGCTGACGACCATGTGAGCCATTTTGAAGCAGAACGGTCGGAGACAACATGGCTGATCGAGACGTTAATAAAGTGCACCGATTCAATGTGCGTTGTGTTGCCATTTTGTTCTTTTTTTAACAATTCTGCCGATTACTTTACCATTTCGACCACTATGGATAACCATTGTAAAGTAGTATGTTGGACAACCCCTCAGAGCATTATCAGTTACATCCATAAAAGTCATATTTCCATGTTCATCCTTGAACGTTACACGCGTAGACTTAAGCTACTAGGCCGTGGTGGTTTCTGTGCAAAAAACGCCTCAAAACAAAAAAGGCATTAAACCAACAACCCATTTAAACTTACATAACAAATACAAGTAATAGCCAAAGCCATGTGTCCGTTTTCCTTGAGTTAGTTTCTTAAATAAAATAAAAACCTTCACAATCAACGCGTGTGAACTTAAGCCACAAGGCCGTGGATTGTTATGTTTACGCCTTAAAAAAAAGCCCAATAAATACATTACATTCAATTTAAAAAGCAAATCAATAGACGCTCGTTTCCTTACCTTTGCTGCTAACTTCACCATGGTGCACCGTTAGAAGTTAACGTGTGGATAAATGTATAGAGTATTGTACAGCGACACGTGGTTGTGCAGCTGCTATCTCCTTCTTCGCAGGGCACAGAGATAGAAAAGACAGAGCGCGCCGGGGACGCGCTTAGTAGGCGCGTACTCGAGGCCCCGCCCACATGGGTGGGCTTCGTCCAACCTCCTCCTCCTCCCCCTCCTCCTCCTCCCTCCAGGTCGGCGCCATGAGGTTCTCTTCATATAAAGATTCAAGATCCTTGTTTTTGTCATGTGTAACACGTTAAATATAATGCTGCTTAATCCCCATTTACTCTCGCAGCTTGACTTATTCTCAACAATGACAGTGGAACTTCCCAATAAGTAAAAAATACAATTGAGTAAAGAAATAATAGTAATACATAGAAATGAAAACAATAAAGAAGTGTCTTAAGTTCAGGACAGCGCAGTGATAACTCCACTGATAAGTAATACGTTACGGTAATAAGTCTAGTAAAGAAGTATGACGCAGTGTAATATTGGTGACAATGAAAGTGGTAGCACTCCTTACAGTTTAGCAGGCGTACTCATTGTGGGTACACTGCTACATGCATTTTTATAATACGGTATTATTATTGTTCAAATATATATTGTTCATAACAGTGCACTTTTCCGACACATTGTGAAATGCACATTCGTTAATATGTGCTACTTCTGTAATGACTGCTTCATTATGTTGTTGTCATACTAACATCTCTCAGCTCGGGTTCTTGTATACCATCCTGCAGCTGTTTACTTCCGCCACGTGGTCGCGGCGTGGGAGCGGCCATCAGCCATGTGCACAATCGATGATGTGTGTCAAGCATGTGTAGCAGGATAAGTTTGACTTTTGTTAGTAGCAATGAAAAATAAACAAGCATTACACGATACAAAACGGTTTGATTAAACAAGTACAGGCAATACATATTCATATATAATGTATACTTTGACACATATTTCTATTTCTGTTTGTTTAGTTTATTTTTTTAATCATTTCAATTTGAAATTGCTGTTGTGTGTAGAGAGTGGCTGTGCGGATTGCTACACAATTGCATTGTACTTGCAATGACAATTCTGATCTGATTCTGAATCTGATAACATAACTGATATCAGTGAGTGAGTGGCACCGTATTTACCGTCACTAGTGTTCTAAATGTTCAAATCCTAGAGGAATGAATCCTCTTGATTGGTCACATGCATGTACACACACACACACAGTGAAATGTGTTTCTCTGCATTTAACACATCCTAGAATTAGAAGCAGTGGGCAGCATCCACGAAGACAGCCCCCCCCCTGCTGCCCCTCCCCCTCTGCTGTCCCCCCCCCTGTTGCTGCACCTCTGCTCCCCCCCCCCCCCCTACAACTGTAAAAACAAACTGTATCACAACTACCTACCTCTCTATAGTTTACATATGTATTACTAAGATACCTGTTTACTGTACCTGCAATATATATTTAAATCTGTTGATAGAACTGCTCCTACTCCTGTATATACATATACATTTATACTTGCCATACATTTATATATGCTCACTTATATACATTCACATCTATATATTTGTATCCTGCTTCAATAATAGCATACCCCTGATCACTACGTTAAATTATCACTTACCTGTATATACATATACCTATTATGCTCATCACATTTATACCTAGACTGTCTTTTTAACCTGTAAATTTAAACTGTAAATTATACTATATTACCATGCACTTTACTGCAACATTTGCACTCTGGTTAGATGCTAAATTATTTTCGCTGTACTGTACTTGTGCTGTACAATGACAATAAATTAGAATCTAATCTAATCTTTATATACACAGCGCCTAGGGGAGCAGTGTAGGAGTCTGGTGCCTTGCACAAGAGCACCTCGGCAGTGTCCAGGAGGCAAACTGGCACCTTTTTACACGTACCAGTTTTCACTCCGTACTTCAACCGGCAACCCTCCGGTTCCAAAGCCAAGTCCCAACAGACTGAGCTATTGCCGCCCCCTTTTCAGCCTGTCCCGTCCAAAGGCTTGTTGCACACACCCTTTAAAGGCAGGTAAGGCAGCCGGCCCAGACAGAGTTCCATCCTGTGTCTTTAAGACCTGCACTGATCAGCTCGCTCCTGTGTTCAAGGACATTTACAACCCATCACTGCAATAGTCTGTCGTCCCAGTGTGCTTCAAAGAGACAACCATTGTGCCGTTACCCAAAAATACCAAAATAACAGGCCTCAATGATTATCGTCCAGTGGCTTTAACAACTATAGCCATGAAGTGCCTGGAGAAACCGGTCATGTCACACATACTCTGACTTCCTGGACCCACTCCAGTTTGCCAAACATACAAACAAACGCCATCTTCCTGGCACTACACATGGCCCTGGAGCACCTAGACAGGAGGGACACCTACGTCAGACTGTTGATTGACTACAGCTCGGCGTTCAACAAAACGAAACTGAGGGACCTAGGTCTTGCCCTCATCTGTAACTGGATTATGGACTTCCTGACGGGCAGGCCTCAAGTGGTGAAGATTGGAAACAACATCTCATCCACTCTGCTCCTCAACACCGGAGCACCCCAAGGCTGCTGCCTCGGTCCCCGGCTGTACTCGCTGTACCCACATGACTGTACTGCCACGCACAGCAACAACCGTATTATCAAGTTTGCAGACGACACCACAGGCATTACCCTGATAAATGACAATGATGAAACACAGAGATACGGTAGTCCGGCTGACGCGATGGTGCACTGAACGCAGCAAGACTAAGGAGCTCATTGTGGAATTCAGGAGCCACCAGGGCGCCCACTCCACTATCATCCTGAACCGGACACCGGTGTAAATCGCCAGCTGCTTCCATTTCCTGGGACTGGACTCACAACATGGAGGTCATGCTGAGGCACACCAGCTCCTCTATGCCCTGCGGTGCCTCAGGAGAAGCGGCATAGGCAAACAGTGGCTGGTGAACTTTTACTGTGGCACATTTACATTTACATTTACATTTTACATTTACATTTAGGACATTTGGCAGACGCTTTTATCCAAAGCGACTTACGTACATATTGTCTACTTGTCTACACAAGTAGACAATAGCATAACGCTGAGGTACACAAGCATAAAAATAGAGCAGTTCACAAGCATTCATTTTAACAAGATGAATAACACAATTTCGTACTGCCAGGTCACCTGCTTAAGTAGCTGTGATAAGAGCGTGTTATCAACATTAAGGATATACACTTGCTAGAAAGCTTCCTGAAGAGTGGCGTCACTGTGTGGTATGGCAACACCACTGCACAGGACAAGAAAGCCATCCAGAGGGTCTTGAGGACTGCGGAAAAGATCATCGAGCACTATATGATTTTTATGATATTGTTTTGGAGATGTATACTGCGGGAGGGAATGAGTAAGCATTCCAATGTACCCGTTTCAAATGGCCAATAAATATATTGTATCTTGTATCTTGTACTTCCATGCCTTGAGGAGATCTTTAAGACAAGATGTCGGAATAAGGCCATCTCCATAACAAAAGACTGCAACCACCCTTGGCACCATCTCTTCTCCCCCTGCAGTTTGGTCGCCGGTTCTGCAGCATCCGTACTACCAGGTTTAAGGACAGTTTTTATCCACATGCAGTGTGCCTACTGAACTGCTAGGCGTACTGCCACTATGTCACCCATATAACATTACACTATCATACTTTTGCTGGACATTCTGGAATCATTACAGTTACTGCACTGTACTGCACTGTATTCACGATGCTTAGATTAGATTAGATTCGATTCAAATTGATTGCCATTGCACAGCACAAGTACAGTGAAAATAATTTAGCATCTAACCAGAGTGCAAATATTGCAGTAAAGTGCATGGTAATATAATATAATTTACAGTTTAAATGTACAGGTTAAAAGACAGTCTAGGTATAAATGTGATATGAGCATAATAATAGGTATATGTATATACAGGTAAGTGATAATTTAACGTAGTGATCAGGGGTATGCTATTATTGAAAGCAGGATACAAATGTATAGATGTGAATGTATATACAAGTGAGCATATATAAATGTATGGCAAGTATAAATGTATATGTATATACAGGAGTAGGAGCAGTTCTATCAACATATTTAAATATATATTGCAGGTACAGTAAACTTATCTAGTATCTTAGTAATACATATGTAAACTATAGAGCGGTAGGTAGTTTGTTTTTTTCTTTTTTCTTTTTTTACAGTTAGTCAGAGACATTGGTGGTGATTGTTATAGGTGTTGAGCAGAGGTGTGGGGCAGGGGCGTGAGCAGGGGGGGGCAGCAGAGGGGGCGTCAGCAGGGGGGGGGGTGCAGCGGGGGGGGGGACAGCAGAGGCGTGGCAGTAGGGTCAAGTCAAGTTTATTGTCACTTCACAGTTTACACAAGTATAAAGCAGTGGTGTGAAAATGTGTGCAATACCCGACAACAGACAGCAGTTATAAAAATAAGATAAAAATATGTATATATAAATCAATGTAATAAAATATACATTGTAATATGCTATGCGCCCTTGTTCAGCAGCCTGACTGTGGAAGCTATCTCGGAGTCGGGTAAAAGTGAATTCAGTTCGTGGCTGGGGTGGGAAATGTCTTTTATGATGCACCGCTGGTTGTATATATCCAGGAGGGAGGGGAGCACCCTTTGAAGCGCTCTGCGCTCGAGTGCGGTGCAGTTCCCGTACCAGGCGGTGATACACCCTGTAAGAACACTCACGATGGTGCCGTTATATGTGCACGCCGAGGAACTTGAAGCTGCTGACCCTCTCTACTGCAACACCGTCGATGGAGATAGGGCTGTGCTCTCCTCTCTGCTTCCTGAAGTCCACGATCAGCTCCTTGGTCTTCTTGACGTTGAGGGCGAGGCTGTTCTCCTGGCACCACTGCTCTAGCGATCCGACCTCCTCCCTGTAGGCTGTCTCGTCGTCGCCGGCGATCAGGCCCATCACTGTCGTGTCGTCAGCAAACTTGATGATGACGTTGGAGCTGTGCATAGCCATGCAGTCGTGGGTGTAGAGGGAGTAGAGGAGAGGGCTCAGCACGCATCCCTGGGGGGCTCCCGTGTTGAGGGTCAGTGAGGTGGTGCTGCCTATCCTCACCACCTGGCGGCGGTCCGATAGGAGGTCCAGTATCCAGCTGCATGTGGATGGGGGCACACCTAGACCTCTAAGCTTGGTGCCGAGCTTGGCAGGAACTATCGTGTTGAACGCTGAGCTGTAGTCCACAAACAGCATTTGCACATAACAGTTCTTTCCCTCCAGGTGGGAAAGGGCAGTGTGGAGGGCAATGGCAATTGCGTCGTCCGTGGATCTGTTTTGATATGCAAATTGCCATGGGTCCAGCGTGGCAGGTAACACGGAGCAAATAAAGTCCTTAATCAACCTCTCAAAGCATTTACTGACAATCGAGGTGAGGGCTACAGGTCTATAGTCATTCAGGCATGTTACCTTGGGTTGTTTAGGGACAGGCACGATGGTGGACATCTTGAAGACCGCGGGCCTGGGACAGCCTGGGACAGGGAGAGGTTGAAGATGTCTGCAAAGACTCCTGCCAACTGGTCTGCGCATGCTCTGAGGACGCAGCCCGGGATGTCGTCGGGGCCTGCCGCCTTACGGATGTTCAGCCCCTTGAAGGTGCAGCGCACATCCTCCTCCGAGATGTTCAGCAGGCTGGTCTCCTCAGTTCACGTCGAACCGAGCAAAAAAAGTATTTAGCTCTCCTGGGAGGGAGGTAGAGGAGTTCTCCACACAACTGGTTCTCCCTCTGAAGTTCGTTATCGTCTGTAGCCCCTGCCACATACCCCTTGCGTCGTGTCTCTTGAATTTCTCCTCCACTCGGTCCTTATACTCCCGCTTGGCAGTGACGATGGTCTTGCGGAGGTCGTAACGGGCTCTCATATATTCCTCCATATTCCTGGAGCCAAAGGCGGCGTTACGCATGTGTAGGGCAGCGCGAACATCGCCGTTAATCCACAGTTTCTGGTTGGGATATATCCGAACTGACTTACATTTACATTTACATTTAGGGCATTTGGCAGACGCTTTTATCCAAAGCGACTTACAAGGTGTCGAGACTTGGTCAGAAAAACGTCATCTATGCACTTCTTGATGAACCTGGTGACCGACGACGCGTACTCGTTGATGTTATTGTCCGAGGCAACGCGGAACATGTGCCAGTCAGCGCGATCAAAACAATCCTGCAGCATAGGGTCTGATTGGTCCAACCAGCATTGGACCTCCCTCACAGCGATCGGTTGCTGCATCAGTCTCTGCCTATAGGCGGGGAGCAGCTGGAGCGGTGGTCTGATTTGCCGAACGGTGGAAGGAGGAGGGCCTTGTATCCATCACGGAAGGGGGTGTAGCAGTGGTCAAGGATCTGCTCGCCCTGTGTGTTGCTCGTTATGTGTTGGTAGAACTTCGGGAGAACCTTCTTCAGGTTCGCCTTGTTGAAGTCCCCCGCTACGATGAGAGCAGCCTCGGGGTGTGCCGACTCCTGTTCACTGATAGCCCCATACAGTTCCTTCAGCGCTGTGTCCGTGTTGGCTTGTGGGGGGATGTAAACAGCGGTCACGGTCACAGGATGTACATGACTTTAGTTGCACCAAGATCTATTTATCATGAGACATACCGCAATATTTACCAGAGAGAGCCTTTGTTCTGTCCGTGCGGTGGACGGAAAATCCCGTCGGCTCGATAGCTGCGTCGGTAACCCCCCTCCGACATCCATGGGGGGAGGGGCAGCAGGGGTTAGGCAGAAGGGGGGGGGGGGTTGTTTGTCTTCATGGTGCAGAGTTCAGCCTGCTTGACTTGTAACAGAGGTTTCTATAGCCCCTCCTGGAGGGAGGGAGAAGGGCAAACAGTCCATGGTTGGGGTGAGAGGGGTCATCCACTATTTTTTGTTCATTCCTCAGACACCGTTTGTGGTGGGTAGTATTTATTGCTGGGAGGGGTAGTCCAACGATACATTGGGCGGTTTTCACCACCCTCTGCAGCGCTTTCCAGTCGGAAACAGTGCAGTTGCCATACCACACTGTGATGCAGTTGGTGAGGATGCTTTCAATAGAACACCGGTAAAAGTTCACCAGAATCTGAGGTGACAGGTGGGCTTTCCTCAGTCTCCTCAGGAAGAAGAGACGCTGGTGAGCCTTCTTTACCAGTGAGGCAGTATTGAGGGACCAGGAGAGGTCCTCGGAGATGTGGACCCCCAGGAATTTGAAGCTGGAGACACGCTCAACCTCCGCTCCGTTGATGAGGATGGGGGCATGTGCGCCAGCTCTGGTCTTCCTGAAGTCGATGATGAGCTCCTTGGTCTTCTTGGTGTTGAGGGCCAGGTTGTTGTCAGCGCACCACGCCACCAGGTGCTGGACCTCCTCCCTGTATGCTGCCTCATCGTTGTTTTTGATGAGGCCCACCACCGTTGTGTCGTCAGCAAACTTGATGATGGTGTTTGTACCATGTACAGGAGTGCAGTCGTGGGTGAAGAGGGAGTAGAGGAGAGGGCTCAGCACACAGCCTGTCACGAGTGGGATTGGTCGGAGGGACCCAGAACGCAGACCAAGACAGTGGAGCTATAACATAAAGCTTTATTTCAAGCACAACACAACTCAAACACAACACAAGAGTGTTCAGGGACAGTCCAGGGGTCTGGGTACCGGGAGGTCGATCCGCGGAGTACCGGCAGGTAGTAGACCGGCGAGTAGTCCGGGACGGGAGAGGAGTCTGGGTACCGGGAGGTCGGAGTAGCGACAGGTACCAGACAGGTGGAAGATCAGGGACGAGCGAGAAGTCTAGATACCGGGAGGTCGGAATAGCGACAGGTACCAGACATGTAATTATAATTACCGGGGAGCTCGTATAGAGAGTAACGCGAGACAGGCGGGTGACGCGGGATAGGCAAGGGATCGGGATCTGGATCTCCGCGACATCAGCGTGGCGATTCCGTCCAGAATGTACGACTTAACATGAACAACGTATCATGTGCAGTGCGACGTACGACCTAACATTGGGGTAACGGGAAGCCAGGGTCTATATACCCCAGGTGAGGGGATTAGCAATCAGCCACGGCAATAGTTGACAGATGTGTGTGTGCGCCGTCAGCGCACGTGGCTTGGCCACGCCCCCTGTCAACTACCATAATCGTGACAATAGGCCTATATCACACTTCCTGCTTCCGGAGCCTTAAAAATCGCAGAGCAGTGTACTCTTACTTCCGGTAGTTACCCCAGATATGTGACAAACTGTGCCCGCCTCCTCTCCTCTCCTCTCTGTTGTTGTACCGGCTGCTCAACATCTAAACAAAGACAGCCCTACCTCAGTTTACACCATTTCCCCAAAGACAAACTCCTCCGCAAGTCTTGTGTGAGGCTGATAATGTTCTCAGGGGTAGCACGTATGTCTGCAGTTTGCACTTTGACAAGGAGAGCATATACGTCTCGATAAGTGGGCGGAATAGGCTAATAATGTCGGGTAAGTGTGTGATTAAAAGCACTGGTCCTGACCCCCACACACACTCCATCTCTCATCCGAATAGAGCCACATAATGTCGGGTAAGTGTATGATTAAAAGCACTGGTCCCAAGTAGGGCTGGGCGATACGGACCAAAACCCGGTATTTTTAGGCTGCATCGCGATATACGATATATATCGGTATTTTATACAAATTTGGTTTTAACTCAATGCCACAAATATGTCACAAGCACTTTTATTTTAAGACAACTCATATTCACAAGAATAACAGGCATTCCCTTTTAGAAAATATACAGCTGCACACTACATATTAACATGTAAATGAAAAGGTACATTAAAATAATCAAAATCCATCAAATAAATCGCCTATATAAAATACATAGGCATACCTCTGCTCCTACACAAAATTGCCTTCGTTATATGGCGATATATCCAGATAGAGCCACAAGACACAATGTCGGGGAATTGTATGATTTGGATTTAGACTTCTTCACTGTAGTGTTCATTCACTAGTTGAACCACATCGTCTTGACCGACTTATACCCAGCGATAACTGTCCGCCATGGTGAATGTCAATGTGAATGCATTAACCGGAACTTGGGATACACTGCTTCAGCAATTTTGAACGGGTACTTCCGGCTTTCAAATCTATGTGATATAGGCCTATTGTTGACAGGCGTGTGTGTGCGCTGTCGGCGCACGTGGCTTGGCCCTGTCAATCACCGTAACCGTGACACAGCCTTGTGGAACGCCGGTGTTTAGGGTGAGTGCTGATGCACTACTGACTTTAAAATGCTTTTTAAATTCCTTTTGCACAATTAAATTACGTATATATCATCCATCAGTCACTTTATTGTTCATTTTATTGTGTACAGTATAAAGTATTAACCATCTTGAATCCATGCTTTTTTCATGACAAGTTCAAAGATTGATTGATTTGTTGTTGTAGGCTTTGGCAAATAGCCATACATGACAATACAATAGGATACATAATGACAATAGTCAGCAGTCATTTATATTAGCCATTCAGCAGCCACTTTAGTGATTTCAGACACAGTGTAAGTCAGCAGCAGGTTGAGCATCTTGCTTAATAATGCCGACAGGTCGAGGACAAGGGGACCAAAGGATGGGTGGTCGAACACCAACCTTAAGATGTTCCCAACCTCTTCATCACAACCCAACTAAGAAATGCAAGGCACACCAAATTAATGTTGTAGGGAATGATTATGGAAACAAATACATTATTACGATGTAATGATGCATTTTTTTAAAAGGGCCTAGGCTATTTCAGACAAAAAACCTTTCCCGGGTGCAAACCAGATTTTGGTATGTATCTGCCATCGGGGCGGCAGTAGCTCAGTCTGTTTGGACTTGGCCTGGGAACCGGAAGGTCGCTGGTTCAAGTCCCGAAACACTGCAGAGGTGCCCTTGAGCCAGGCACCCCGTCACAGACACTGCTCCCCGGGCGCTGTATGTAAAATTACTGCCCCCCTGCTCCTAATACTAGGATGGGTTGAATGCAGATAAACAAATGTCAATGTGTGTGTACATGTATGTGACAAATTAAGAGGATTCAATACACTAACTCTGGTTGGTATCACACGACTCTGTCTGATAGTTATTTGCAGCATATTTCCTGTTCATCTCCATGTGCGCCTGAGCATAGTTGCAGGGACATCAACATCAAATGTTTATTAATAATATTGATTTGTTTGGAAATATATTTTTGCATTTGGTTCTGTATTCTTAGTGTTCAGCGCATACACAAGTCTCTTTTGGGAAAAAATGAATATGAAATGTTGTTAATGTGCCCTGGTAACTTTTTTATCCACAGGCAGTGTGCTTACTGAACTGCTAGGAGTGCTGCCACTATCATAACATTGTCAACCATATTTCATTACACTATGATACTTTTGCTGGACTTTCTGGACTCATTACAGCTACTGCACTGTACTGCACTGTATTCATGATGCTGCTGCAACACTGGGACTTTCAAATGCTTTTTGCACAATTTAACACATGTCAACATATCATCGATGGATTAAGGATTGCAACGTCATGATTTTCACAGAATCATGGCTTAACAGCGGAATCGCCGACAGTGCTATTGAGTTCAGCTGAGGGCTCCGGTAAGACCAGGGGTGGAGGTTTGTGCATTTATATTAACCAGGCTTGGTGCACAGACACTACAACCATTGAGAGCAACTGCTCTGCTAATGTGGAATACCTAATGGTTAATGGCTATGAAGGAACTTTACTCTGCTATTAACAAACAGCAGAACTCCCACCCAGAGGCAGCCTTTATTATTGCAGGCGATTTCAATCATGCCAACTTAAAGAATGCGCCCCCCAAATGCTCTACAATAGGAGAGAGAACACCATGTTTACACCAACAAGGCTGATGCTTACAAAGTGGTCCCCCTCCCCCACCTTGGACAGAGTGATCATGTCTCTTTGTTCATGCTGCACACACAAGTACACACAAGTACACAAGCACACACAAGTACACGCCACTCATCAAGGGTGTGAAGGCCACCATTAGGACAGTCAAAGGGTGGCCTGAGGGAGCAGACTCTGAATTGCAGAACTGGTTCCTACACACGGATTGGAATCTGCCGTGTTTTCACCAAGGAAAGAAATAAACGGTTGTTGGCCTGGAAAACTGCAAATCGAAGCTGGGCTACCCCAGCAAGAACCGCTATGTCAGGGGCTAGGGGCGGGGCTTATTGTGACCAACAGACCAACAAAAAATGTGTCACCATCATCATCATCATCTAGGTCGTCCTCAGATGAGCCTGCTGCCGGAGCTTCCAATCTTTTCGGTCCTCCATACATCCGGCTAGCTCCCCGGAGCTCTCCACACCCGCATCCTTCCTCGGTATGTCCACATACGTCAGCGTGGGACGTCCTCTAAGTCGGTGCCCGTGTGTTGGCTCCCAGAGTACTAGTTTGCTAGCTGGCAGTTATTGGTGTCTGTGGCAGTGACCTGCAAGCTGCATCCTTCTCGTGGACTCCATCGTTGAGTGGTGTGAGCTGAACCATATGCAGCTCAACACTGACAAGATGAAGGAGATGGTGGTGGACTTCCGCAGGAGGAAATCTACCCCCACACCCATTTCCATCAAGGGTGTGTCCGCTGAAGTTGTTCAGGAATATAAATACCTGGGAGTTCATCTGGACAACAAACTGGTCTGGGCCAAGAACTCTGAGGCTGTTTACAAGAAGGGCCAGAGCCGTCTCTACTTCCTGCGGAGGCTCCGGTCCTTCAACGTTTGCAACAAGATGCTGAATGTGTTCTACCAGTCGGTGGTAGCCAGTGCCATCTTCTCCGGTGTCGTGTGCTGGGGAAGCAGGTTGAGATCAGCAGACGCCAACAAGATCAGCAGGATTGTCAGGAAGGCTGGCGCTGTCCTGGGGGTCCAGCTGGACTCCTTGTTGGTGGTGTCTGAGAGAAGGATGCTGCGCAAGCTGCGTAGTATCCTTGACAACAACTCTCACCCTCTCCATCAGGTGCTGACCTCATATAGAAGCACCTTTAGCAACAGACTCATTCCACCCAGGTGCACCACAGAACGCCATAGGAAGTCCTTTCTTCCTGTGGCCATTAGACTCTTTAACTCATCTACCTCGGGTCGTGAGAGGGACAGTGGAGACTCAGTGACCTGAGGCCAACGTACTTATTATTATTATTTTTTGGTCAACGCACTGTAAATCATCTCATTGTAACTTTGCACTGTCAATTCTATTTCAAATTCTAATTCACTTTTCACTTTTCACATGTCACTTTTCAGTTGAGTTATTTATTAATATATTATTACTGCCAATTTGCACTATACGTATTGTTGTGTATTGTATATACCTACGTATTACTGTAATAATACTGTAAATTTATATTTAATACATTTAGATTTCATTTAGAATTATTTTAACTATTTTTGTTTATACTAGTTTTATTTAGTTAGTTGTTGTTTTGTTTTTTAGCTTAGGTATTAGTATTTTTGTGTGTGCATTTATTCCCCCTGTGTCAACTGTTGCACCTTAATTTCCCTCGGGATTAATAAAGTAATCTGAATCTGAATCTGAATCTGAATCTGATGTTACTTTGTCACTTAGCCTTGGTAGCCCCCCGTACAGATGCTTATTGGTAACATGCTCATTCTGGTTAATGCTCAGTACAACACGCAGCATTCTGGTGTAGCACCCATCCAGAGACTTCTGTAGAGTGGGCTTCAGGGTCCAGGATTCACAGCCATACAGGAGAACAGACTCCACGGTTGCCTGGAAGAAGCTCAGCCTGATATGTCGAGGGAGGTTGGATTTCCACACACTTGTCATTCCATTTAGGGCCCTCCATGCCAGCGCTTTCCTTACCCTGAGGTCCTGTTCCGTTGAGTTGACCCAGGAACCCAGGTACTTAAAGTCGCTGACCTCTGCCAGCACATTGCCTCCTGCTGTCTTGAGAGATGTGTGGTCCAGGGGGGTGTTGTAGGTGATGACCTCAGTCTTCTTTGTGTTCAGTCTGAGGCCAACCCTGGAACATTCCTCCTCCACTCTGGCCAAGAGCTCCTGTGCCTTCTCCACACAATCAGACAACATGCAGATGTCATCTGCGTAGTCCAGGTCTGCTAGGACTACAGCGGGGTTTCTTCTGGACTTCCGGGGTGTGATTGTGAAGCCAAGCTCCTGCTCCCGCCCAGCAATGGCTTTCCTAAGTGCGTAGTCAAGGGCTACAATGAAGAGAAAGGGGGCAAGAGTGTCCCCCTGCAACACCCCTGCTTGGATGTCTCCTCACTGTCGCCATCTGGGGTTACCACCTTGGCTCTTGTGTCCCTGTACATGGCATCTATGGCCCGGAGCAGGTTAGGAGGAACTCCATAAGCTTTAAGGATTTTTATCATCACGCCTCTGTGTATTGTGTCAAACGCCTTTTTGAAATCTATAAAGCACAGGACGGCCGTGAGGTTGTCTTCTTCACCTCCTCGATGATCCATGACCGTTGTTACCGGGTTCCCCTCGAAGTCAGCGACGAGAATCCTGCCGGTGTGTTGCTGCACCCTCCGGAGAGCTCTTCGCTCGAGGGCTCACCATGAGCCCAACGCCACCGGTGGCTGCCTGGGCGTCGTTCCTCCTCGCAGACAAGGTGATGAACGAGCATCCCCCGACTTTGTGGTATAGGATTGGCTGGTCGGTGTGCACCCTCCTGTGCTCCTGCACCCCCAGGATCTCCACTCCCCTCTCCTCAACACAGTTTGCCAGCTCCTCCAGCCGTGCCTCCTCCCTGACTGTGTTTGCGTTGTAGGTTGCCATAATAAATGGCCTCCTACAACGCAAGAGTGCATTGGACAGTGGGCTGGGATCAGGCTGAACCCTTCCTCTCCTGGCGTGGAGGGGGTTTGGGGTCCAGTCGTCATGGTGTCCTCCCGAGGGAGGACCAGCACCACCGTCCGCTGCCAGGCTCCTGCGGACTCCCGCCGCTGGAAGTATAGGATTACTAGTGATTGTACTCATCATTTCTTTGGATGTTAAGCTCCATTGGAAAGCTTTACAATGTGCAGGGTTAAGAACTGTGGGGCACAACTCCTCACAGCACTACTTTGGCCGTTCCGGGCTTAAGCCTTCCGCCCTTGCTCCCCTCCTCCAGATGGTGTACGGTGCGGAGCCAGGCGCAAGCAGCGTCTGCGGTTTGTGTTCAGGAGTGTCCATCTCCTAGGACCCTTTATTGTTCGGAGTGTCCATCTCCTAGATGGGTTGCCTACCATGGCTTATATGAGCCCCATCGGCCCATACTATTTGCCCATAGCTGGGGCAGTGGTTGGCGGACGACAGGGCGTGTCCACACGACGGTGGGCCTGCGTGCCTCGCCTCTGGGGCCCACTGCTGCTCCGAGATCCCCTACAGTTTAGCCTGGGACCGCGAGGTGCCCAGTATCCATGTGTGGCCGCGGGGAGGCACTGTAGGAGTCTTGGCGGAAGAGAGGCTATGTACCGGCAGGAGGAGACTTACGCACTCGGCTCCTCTTTTTCACCCCCTGTGAGAGGGCTAGCCGGCGGCAGTAGCTGAAAGCAGAAGGTAGCAAGCAGGGGCAGCATGCAGCATGCACTAGCTACAAGCACTACTACTCCAGTTCTTCTGCACTTCGCGTCAGACACCCTGTGTCGATGGTTTTGACACACAAACACAAATTTGTCACCGCCATTTTTGAAATCACTAAAAAATAGCTTTGGAAGTGAAAGTGAAGGCGAAGCAGCAGTGGTCCGTGGATTAAACAAACTGCCTCCTTGTATGGTGGTTCTCCACAGGAGGTCACAATAAACTCGAGGAGCTTCTAGAACAAACCGCTATTAGAAAAACTACAGCGCGAGATGTCGTCAGCGGGGGACCGAACCGAGGAGCTAATCAATAACAAACTGATGTCTTCAGCGGGGGACAGAACCGAGGAGCTAATCAATAACAAACTGGATGATCAACTGCTGTCACACTGGTCCTGGTAAGTTTTACTTTATACATTTTTCCCTGTGTTGCCAACCAGCTTTGCATTTCTAAGCTGTTCAGCGAGTTACTAATTTCTTACATCATTATTATTGAGATCACAGTTTTGAAGAAGAAAAGGCCAATGGTCCCTTCTGTTGAAGTACTATGCAGCTGTAACGTATTTGCGTCCATAGCACTAAAGACGAGCAGCTCAACGCGTTGTACCAGCTGTGTTTGTATTCCAATGTAGGCTCAAAGCCAGGAGCAACACTTTTACAAACATCATGTAGTCCGCCACTGTTGTTACTGTGGTTGTGGAAGTTGGCGCTAGCATTGCTGGGAAAGCAGAGACGTTAACAGTGATGTAATGACGTGGCTCTCTCGGTGAAAAAGTCTGTGGAAATGCAAACCGGTTCTTAGACTGTTCGCCAGTTGAACCAACTGCGAATCGGCTCTAGCACCAGCCCAGAGCTAGAAGTAGGTTTGCGTTGGTGGAAACGAGGCACGTTTGCCTCCCAGTCCACCATGGACTCCCACACCGACATCGACATCTACACCTACTCTGTTTTGGACTATTCAATTCCAGCATTGACACTGTCACCACCCTCAAACAGATCACAACATTCCCCAACCAGAAGCCGTGGATGAAAAGAGAGGATAGCCTACTTCTTAAGGCATGTGAGGCTGCTTTTAGGTTGGGCGATGCACAGGCTTACTGGTCCTGGCTCTCCTCAAATCTGGCCTCTCACCCTCACTGGATAAATACCAATTTGCCTACCGTGAGAACAGGAGCACGGAGGACGCCATCTCCTCAGCTCTTCACTCCGCTCTCTCCCACCTGGATGAGAGCAACACCCACGTGAGAATGCTGTTCATAGACTTCAGCTCAGCATTTAACGCCATCATCCCCTCCAAACTCATCTTCAAACTTCCCCAGTCAATCAGGTTAGACCATCTCACCTCCTCCACCCTCACCCTTAACACCAGCATTCCACACGGCTGTGTGCTGAGCCCTTTCCTCTACTCCCTCTTCACCCACGACTGCACTCCTGTACATGGTACAAACACCATCATCAAGTTTGCCGACGACACAACAGTGGTGGGCCTCATCAAAAACAACGATGAGGCAGCCTACAGGGACGAGGTCCAGCACCTGGTGGCGTGGGGCACTGACAACAACCTGGCCCTCAACACCAAGAAGACCAAGGAGCTCATCGTCGACTTCAGGAAGACCAGAGCTGGCGCACACGCCCCCATCCTCATCAACAGAGCGGTTGAGCGTGTCTCCAGCTTCAAATTCCTGGGGGTCCACATCTCCGAGGACCCTGGACCTGGTCCCTCACTGGTAAAGAAGGCTCACCAGCGTCTCTTCTTCCTGAGGAGACTGAGGAAAGTCACCTCAGTTTCTGGTGAACTTTTACCGGTGTGCTATTGAAAGCATCCTCACCAACTGCATCACAGTGTGGTACGGCAACTGCACTGTTTCCGACCGGATAGCGCTGCAGAGGGTGGTGAAAACCGTATGACAACTACCTACCTCTCTATAGTTTACATATGTATTAATAAGATACCTGTTAATGTGCACACAGTTTTATTGTACCTGCCATATATATTTTAATCTCAAACGGTTGATAGAACTGCATATCCCTGCTCCTGTATATACATTTATATATGCTATACATTTAGATATGCTCACTTGTATATACATTTACATATATACATTTACATTTATATATATTTATCCTGCTTTCAATAACTACATACCCTGATCACTACCTGTTAAATACTTACTTACCTGTATATACATATACCTTTTTATTTATTATATTATTATTATGCTCATATCCCGCTTAATACCTAGTAGACTGTCTTTTAACAACTGTAAACTGTCAATTATATATTACCATGCACTTTACTGCAGCATTTGCACTCTGGTTAGATGCTCAATTATTTTCGCTGTACTGTACTGTATTTTTACTGTACCTACCGTATATGTATTAATCTTCAACTGTTGATACAACTGCATATCCCTGCTCACTACCTGCTGTATATACATTTATATATATGTATCCTGTTGATATAATTGCATAATTGCATAATTGCTCACTACCTGTTGTATACTTACCTGTATATATATATATATATATATATATATATATATATATACTTATAATTCTTCCCATATGTTATACATACACTATAAGTTATTTTATACCGTTTTTATATAGTAGACATCTTTACATATTATTTAACTACTGTACATTATATATTACCCTGCACTTTACTGCAAAATTTGCACTCTGGTTAGGTGCCCAAAGGGTTTTTCGCTGTACTGTACTTGTGCTGTGCAATGACAATACATTTGAATCTAATCTATTCTAATCAGTCCCAGAACTGAGATAGTGATAATATTTCCAAATTGTATTTGGCTAATGGTTGTGTCGGGTTTAGGGTTGGGGTTAACCCTTACCCTTGTTATTACACTACATTCAGGGAAGTGTACTGGAATGGGGTAAACGTGTTTTAATACTACTTTTGTCTGACCATGTGTCTGTTAATAAGTGACAGTGGATCACATACTTGCCTGCAGGGGGAGACATTTCTGCATTTTTGGTTCTCTTGTTCTGCCATAAGAGAATCTACATCCCAGGATACTGTCCTAAACTTATAATAACACCCCAACACCCATGGTCCCAAAGAGTTTCACAAAAGTAAATCAAAAGCTGTCTTTCAAATATTTGTGGCACATTTTTGGGAAGGGCAAATCTGCCCATGAATCCTCCTCCATGCTACAGAGCTGTAGTACCCAGAGTTCACTACTGACTACATTGTTACAGAAACCTCATTTGTGCGTTACTTATTTACCTCGGGCAAGGCCACAAGCTAATGTATGCAGACCTAAAATGGGAGTTTCCAATGGGACTTCAGTCCTGATACTGACCAGGTGAAATCCACCATTCTACTACTACTTACTACTCACCAGACAACTTGCGTTGTATACTGTATCAAATAGGGTAGGTGTAATATACTGTATACCATTGGGTAGGTTTATTTGATAAATAAACTAGGGTAGGTGTAGTATACTGTATAAACTAGGTTATAACAGGTATCTCTGCATTTTTCCTCAGCATTGTGTTGCCCTCTAGTGGGCAAAAGCTATTTCTCTGTGCACCCCGATTATTTATTTTTCCTCAATGCAACAACTTGGGATTTATTTGAAGTAAAGCAATAACTTATTTCCAGTTATCTCTAGTACTAGGTTTTACCAATATTGGCCATGACTTGCACACAACTGGATTGTTGTATACTGTTAGTACTTTAGGCCTACAGTAGTGTAATGTAATGAGCAATTTAAGCCTCACATCCTAATGCTTCACTCATCATGTGGGAAAGAGATTCTGCAAAACAATTGGTGTTTCATAAGTGTGTGTAATCTTCCAGATCCAAACATGGTCATGTCTGGCTATTGTACTTAACTACACTAAAGACGTTTTAATATCCTATAAAATGAATAGTTACGTGTTTGCTTGGTATGCGTCTAATGTTGTGTTACATTTTCAAAGTGGATTTTACTTTCTTGCGACACCACCCTATTCGTTTGTGAACGTAATTCTAGCAAAAAGTTATGAGGACACTTTTAAGTGCACATGGAATGTTCTTTTATCATTTTGAAAACATTTTACAACTATTTGAGACAAAAGGAAAAAAGTTACAAACAGAATTGACCTGCAGTTTGCGTCCATTTTCAAAATGTTACATAAATAAAACATATTTATAAATATCTCTTTTTATAAACATATAAATATTTTTTTTTTTTAAACATAAATACATTTATGCATGTGTGGGAGGGGGGGGGGGGGAGTACATGAATGTACAGCAGCAACAATATACAGCTTTGCGGTTTGTAGTTTAGGTTTTTTTTGTTTACACCGTTGTCTGTCGTCTCATATGGTTCTCTTCTTCGTGTATGAGCTGGTCGTGTATGTGTTACGTATATTTTGTTGTATATATTTATAGATATATGCATGATAGTAGCACTGTCATCTCAGTCCTCGTGAACACTGGTCATGGTGGCTTTTTCGTACCAAATATCCGTTGTCTCTTGGTGATGGTTTTGCTTCTTCTCAGGCGAGAACAAACAGAGTCCACATTGTTTCAACCCATCGTCTAGAGTTCTGTGAGAGGAGAAGAAGAAGGAATTAGTTAAATGATTTACTCACTCACTCGCAAACTGCTCTTTAATGAGCTAAAAATAATTTAGGATCTTTTGGATGAGTTTGACTGTGTTTGCCTTTTTTTTAATTTTACACAGACACACTCGCATGCACACACAGACACACAGACACAGACACACACACACACATTATTTGAGCAACACAATTTGTCTGCAAAAGATCACAACCTCTCCTGTTTCTACCGACTATTAGGTGAGCCATACAACCACAAAAGGACAGACTCTAAGTGGTCTAAGACTCTAAGACTAAGTCCTCGTCAGGCCTACTGATTCAGAAGAGTAAAGAAAAGGGATTTCCTGGCCTGTTCCTCCTGCTTATGTATGCTGTAGTGATTTACTGCCACACTCGCTTAGTCTACGCTCAGCCGCCACTCAAAGTACTTTGAGCTCACACACACACCACAACTGCAACTACCCTAGTTCGTGAGCAGGAACACCATAACACACCACAGAGAACTGAATCACCAGCCCTCCAACCCTCTTCTTCTGGTAACCAGTTTGTATTGGATTCAGGTATCACCATAGCGTGCAGACACACACACACACACACACACACACACACACACACACACACACACACACACACACACACACACACACACACACACACACACACACACACACACACACACACACACACACACACACACACACACACACACACACACACATGCCTGTGCATACACTAACACACACGCACGCATACGTACCCACACGCAGACACACAGACACAGACACGCACACACACGAAGTCGTATGTTGTTTCTTGTATCAATTTCCCCCGAAAGACCCAGGCTGCTGCAGCTGACCTCATTATGGGAAGCCAGCCTGCCCATGCTTCCTCTTGGCACCGCTACTGTGTTTACTTGAATAAATGAACCATATGATTTCCAATTGAAATATCTCTCTCTCCCCCCCCCCCTCTTTCTCCCTCTCTCTCTCTTGCTCTCATCTCTCTCTCTCCCTCTCTCTCTAGCCTTTTCTTTCCACATTTAGCTTGGTATACTGCAATGGCACAATAATATTAATGAAAAAAAAAAGGTTAACAAAAGCTGACTTACAAACACTATCTTCAGCTCCAGCTTCTAGCAGCCCATGCCGCTGATGGTGCCTATCCTGTCCATCTTGTGTCCGAAGCAGCCGCTCCGGGCCGTGGAGCCCGCTTTCTTGGTGCCCGACTTGTTTCTCCGCGGTGGGGGCTGGTCGTTCAGGAGGCGCGCCCACATCCCTCTGGCGCGCGTGTCCGTGCGCAGGTCCCGTAGTAAGCGTAACCGGGAGCGCACGGTCTCCAGCCTCCTCTCCCGCTCCTCCGACTCCAAAAACTCCGCCAGCTCCTCGCCCAGTAAATTTTTAAGACTCTGCCACAGAGAAGATCATAAATAAATAAATATTTTTTTGTCCGGCAAGAGCAGCATTATATCATTCATGCACATCATTCACAACCTGCTTGAATGAGTGGAGGTTTGGGCAACGTTCATTTGTTTTTTTATTATAGCCTATATTCGAAAACCGTATTAATAAATGGAGACGCGTTTATCATATTTGCATTGTGATTTGGGTGTGGTATTTTTTTTCCATTTACTTTAACGACCGTTGAAGGTACCTGAAATCGAGCTGGTCTGCACATGCATGGTCATTAATAAAATTGCATGATTATTTAATCCCTTCACACGTCTGGTTGGTTTTCTAGATTCACACCATTTTAGCCTACCATTGCAATTAACACATTAGGACTAATAACTATTTAGTGTTTGCTAAAAAAGCGCTAAAATAAAGTCTGCAACGAAATGTCCAATCACCAACATTTTCTACTTCATAATAACAGCATAAGGTGTGACTGATGTTTACACTATCGCCATGCGTAATGGAATTTTACGCAAGGATTTTAAGCGGTATTCAATAAACTTGCCCGACAGCTCAATTTTTCAGGGTTGCTTGAACATAAATGTGCCCAATTAGTCGCTTAATGATGGGGAGACGGCATCTCCGCGGAGCGCGTCCCGAAACCAGTAGTAAGACCTGCTTCTACAGACTATTTGAAAACGCGTATTTAATGGCTAAGCAGTCAGTGGTGCACTGGTTGGAGATCCATGAAGTCCCATCCATCCAATCTGATTTATTTTCTCAGTAACTTGTGGAATGGATATAGAAGGGCTAAATGGCACATGATTGGAGTTGGAATTGCTACTTAATTCATCTATTGAGTAAATTACTTAAAATAACATAAATCCCGCAACATCTAGTGGCCTCCAACCGGTCTAGCATACAAACGAAACCCTCTGCAAGCTGTGATCATTGAAGACTGTAGCGGCATGAATATCAAGGACTTACCTTTTGTTGCGTCTGAGTCAAAGGTTTCGCCCCCGTCCTCACTGAAAGTAGGGTGATAACAAGTCCACACGCCACCAAATGTAACAAGTTCATTTTGGGAGAGGGATAGAGTTTTTAAATATACAGAGCTAGAGCCTAAGGGGCAGTCCTTTAGGTCAAAATAGTCTGAATATAGTATCACTTCAGTGCGCCAGAGGAGGAGGTATGGTCTCAGTCCGTCCTGTACTCCCAAGCTTCCAGTGTTTCTCTAAAGTTGAATTACTACTCAAGCGCTTTATAGCCGCTCCGATGACGTCACGGTAACCTGCGTAATGGCGCCCTGCCCCCCGGTGGTCCCCTGCCAACCCCCCCCCCCCCCCCCGCCCCCTTTTACCTGCGTCCGAGCACGTAATGTAAGTGATTCATTCAATGATACAAGCGCTTGTCATTGTGGGGTTTTGGGGTGAAATGTGATATTGGCTATCAAAATATAGTCCTTCTCCTTCTCCTTTGGATCTCTCAGGACATGAAAGAGAGAGCCCTGACAGTGGGTTGAATCCAACGCCCTGTGGGTTTTTCAAAGATTTGAAGAACAACATTGACAAAGAAAGGCATCCACTTTCTAAGATGCCAAGCGAAGATGTCAAGAAAGAGAATTTAAAAAAAAACTGGGGTCGTGGCGTTTAAATCACTCCAAGAAAAAAGCTCCGTCTGTTTGTGATACAGTGAGTGTGAGGCCAGGCTTTTGCTTTCCCTCACCTTTTCTGCGAAGGACATTTCCATGATATCTGATTTTACATGTAGGGTTACACTTCCGACCCTTAACATTAATCATGTCCAATGTGACCTTTAGTGAGCGCGTAATTGTTGTTGCGTAAAAGCTTATATCTGAAAAGCAAGGCGATACATAGACAGTATATCTGCCAATTAAATACACATCCGAATAGTTCTACACACTATAGCTATACAAAGGCGCAGTTCACGCTGACATGGGACGTGACACCGCCTATCCTGATTAAATGGTGTAATTGGAGCTGATGGAGACGTCTCCAGCAGCACGATTTTCTTATGTTGAATAAGTCAATATACGCCAGTGCCTTTAACCGCGCACCTTTTAATCTGTTAACCGAACCGAGAGGAGTGTCTGATTCGAGAGAAACTATCAAACGTGGCATTTGGAAGATCAGACATTGTGTCAATAAAAGCAATTTTTCAACCTGCTCCAACATCACGACTTATCCACCTGCACTGCAGCTTGACGCGCGCGTGTGTGTGTGTGTGTGTGTGTGTGTGTGTGTGTGTGTGTGTGTGTGTGTGTGTGTGTGTGTGTGTGCGTGCGTGCGTGCGTGTGTGTGTGTGTGTTTGTTAGCGCGCGTTTGTGTGTGCGTGTGCATGTGTGTGTGTGTGTGTGTGTGTGTGTGTGTGTGTGTGTGTGTGTGTGTGTGTGTGTGTGCGCGTGTGTGTGTGTGTGTGTGCGTGTGTGTTTTAAGACGCAAAAACTGGGACTGATATTCGAAAAAAAAAAAAAAAACACACTTCTCCATCTCTTTAAAAGTGAGTTACTTGCGACATATAGTCGTGAAGCAGTAGGACGCTGGAGCACATGGGTGGCTCTCAGAGAGCACCGTCGCTCTGGGAACACACAGTGGCAGTATTTGCTGTTTCGAGAAGCCCCTTCAGTCTAACAGTCACGAGTTCACTGGATTTTTTGGTTCTACGCCCACAAGTCATCAGGCATATTCTACCTGGAGGTCGTGACACATTATGCAAAATCGATCTATATTTGATATATATGTGTGTGTGTGTGTGTGTGTGTGTGTGTGTGTGTGTGTGTGTGTGTGTGTGTGTGTGTGTGTGTGCTGTACTGTGCAACATTATAAAGGTGATGTGTTGACCAATGTTTAACAATGTTTTTAATAATATTCAGTCACTTTAGCTTAGATTATACACATGTACATTTGGCTAAAATTCCTGTATTTCACTGCCATATACATCCCTTGAGTTTACTCTTACACCGACTAGGGTTGATAAGAAAAGCACACAGTACAGTACAGTATTAGGGAAACAATGCATATGTCAAACTTGCAGAGATGTCTGCGTAAAAGCAGCTCCTGCACACCAGCCGTCATACTCAGTGCCTTGTTGTTGATGCTCTCTTTTAAACGACCGCATGGTATTCAAGACACCCAAACACATGGGCCTTTTTTGAACTGCCAATTAAGGAACCAATTGTCTCAAAACAAAGATCCTCGGGAATTATTCGGACAAGACTCACGGCGGCCCTATTCTCTCTCTCTCTCTCTCTCTCTCTCTCTCTCTCTCTCTCTCTCTCTCTCTCTCTCTCTCTCTCTCTCTCTCTCTCTCTCTCTCTCTCTCTCTCTCTCTCTCTCTCTCTCTCTCTCTGACACTCTGGTTTCACACCACAGAGGCCTTCGCTTCAGACACGCTCTAGCAGTGGTTGAGGCGGCGCCCGCGTGACGTCGCCGCTATTCTTACCGCTAGAGCGAGTGTTCTGAACTCAATAATATGAACGCCATAAAACAGATTTGTCCTACAATATGAAGTGTCCTTTGGGTGACTTTAAAGGTAATAAAACTCCACTACTTAGTCCTTTAGAGGGACTGGATGGATGACGGGTACGTGCTGATGCGGCTGTGTAAAATCTAAATCTGGAGGATTGAATCCTCTTCATGTACACACACAGTGAAATTTGTTTCTCCGCATTTAATCTGTCCTAGTATAATGAGCAGTGGGCAGCTATTTTATATACAGCTGCCCGGGGAGCAGTGTAGGGGTCTGGTGCCTTGCTCAAGGGAAACTAGGCAGTGCTGAGGTGTTTTGGGGACTTTAACCAGCGAACCTAACCGCCCCAAAAACAGTGTAGTGCCTTGGGTCCTAGTGGAAAGGTCACAGGTTCAATCCCCGGTGTCTGTGCAGTGAAGTAAACATCACATACCGACTCCTAAAATACTCTCTTTCGATGCGAAAGTTAGAGTCTGTGGGTTAAAGCATTACATTTACATTACATTACAGTCATTTAGCAGACGCTTTTATCCAAAGCGACTTATAATAGTGTGTTTCAACAAAGGAAGGTAAGAGAACAACTCGTCACCAGAAGTCAAAAGTGCATTTAATTTCTAACAAGTCTCCAATAACCAAACCAGTGCTCAGGTCGAAGTACAATAATTCAGGCAAAAGTGTAAGGGAAAACTACAATAAGTTGGCAAACAATATACAACAATATCTAGAACAATATCTACCTATCTATAATATATAATCTACTTAGATAATTGACTTAGCGCTACGAGGAAGGATCCGGGAAGTGTGTCCTGAAGAGATGGGTTTTCAGCGTGCGGCGGAAGATGTCGAGTGACTCTGCAGTCCTGACCTCCGTGGGGAGTTTGTTCCACCAAATTGGGGCCACAGGACGGACAAGAGCTGTGACCACGTAGATCGGCCACAGGGGCCCCTAAGTGAGGGGGCCCTGAAGAAGCCGATCGAAGTGGACGGGTTGGGATGTAGGCCTTGATCATTGCCAGGAGGTAGGATGGAGCAGTACCTTTTACTGCCTTGTAGGCTAGAACCAAGGTCTTGAACTGGATGCGAGCAGCTACAGGTAGCCAGTGTAGAGTCCGAAGGAGGGTAGATGTGTGGGAGTACTTGGGGCGGTTGAACAACAGGCGAGCTGCAGCTTTCTGAATGAGCTCCAGGGGCCTGATGGCAAATGCCGGGGCGCCAGCAAGGAGGGAGTTGCAGTAGTCCAGTCGGGAGATGCTCATGGATGAGCACCTGCGCAGCCTTTTCAGTGAGAAAAGGCAGAATCCTCCTGATGTTGTAGAGGAGGAATCTGCAGGAGCGTGTCACCCATTCAATGTTTGCCGAGAACGACGAGTTGGTCGTCCAGGGTCACACCCAGACTCCGAGTCTGGGTGTGAGGTCCGAGTAGGTCCGAGTAGGTGTCACCACAGCATCATCAATGGTGACAGCCAGGTCTCGGTGCAGACAGCCCTTTGCCGGTAAGAACGCTAGCTCAAAGGGCTGTCCGCACCGAGACATGGCTGTCACCATTGATGCTGTGGTGACACCTATTCGGACCGCAAGGAATCTGGGTGTGACCCTAAGCCTCATCACGTTAGAGCATCGCCTCTCATGCTGGAAGCCGAGCCCAGTGCGGGACACTCACGGTTACATCTGCAGTCTAACCTGTCGGCGTCCTTGAGCTAGAGGCCCTAACCTCCTACCTG
>CM051004.1:10897599-10902599 GCA_027704905.1 Muraenolepis orangiensis | reverse complement strand
ATACTACAAACAATGAAAAACTATAAATAATTTTAAAAAACATAAACAACTTATGTACATGGTATGTATACATATTGTGTTGACCCTGTATACACAATAGTGCACATTAGTTGTGTTCAGTCAAATTCAGGATTGTGTGTCATCTCTTGCTATCCAGGAAATACATTAGAAAGTTGTTATTTTAAGGAATAGATACAGGAGAGAAAGTATTTATGTTTGCTGAAATTGTCAATTACATATAGAGGAATTACATTGCCCAGCTGGACAGCACCTTTCTTATTATTATTGAATATGAGTGGTCTGCTAAGAGTTTTCAGTCTACAATCCTAATCATTTTCTTAACATTCAACAAGCCCAGTGCTAGGTTTTATGGGGGATCTGGTCGGTTCCTTCATTATGCTCAACAGAACTGGCTTGGTGCTATAATGAACAACCTTCTCCACCTCCGCCTCCTCATCCTCCTCCACCTCATCCACCTCCTCCTCCTCCACATCCTCGAACTCCACCTCAGAACGGATGGACAAACGTTCAAACCAAAACATCCGATACAATATGTTCATACAATCTCTGTGAATCCTTTTTTTCAATTTAGCAGACTTCATCCAAAGCCACCTCGCCGTCAAAAAGCATACAATCAAAAGTTGATCAACTATAAAAACTAAACTACTTTAAGAACAGGCGAGTCATCCCACCCATGTTAGGTCGTCTCTGATAGACGCTTATATGTGCAAAAGTAAGAAAAGCTCTAACTCAGCAATGTTCCTTGTGGTTTTCAATAAATCCATATTACAGCCAGTGTCACACAAGGTGAACCCGTTATAATAGGGACGGTGACCGAGCACTAAGCAGCGGGTAAGGAGGGGTTGTGATGAGAGACGTCTCTCTCTCTCTCTCTCTTGACCGAGGTTAACCAGCCCCGGTTCGGTTTACGGTAGGAAAGGGAATGGAAACCTCACCAAGCTTTTACCTCGCACACTGTGGGGGCCCCACCAGCGAGTGTAATGGTGGCCCCGTTTTGGGCTCCTATTCCACAGAACCCCTGAATCTCGTATTTTTTTGTATTTATAAAGTGGGGATGCAGTGGTTCCCCCCATGGAAAAGCTGTTAAATAGCAGCTTTGGGTCGGGGGGGGGGGGGGGGGGAAAGGATGGAGAACAAGTTTCCATCAGATTGTAAAACGTGGATGGGGATGTTCGCAGACTGAACTGTCGTATAAATGTCACCGGGGCTCCTCTCTCTCTCTCTCTCTCGTCTCTCTCTCTCTCTCGTCTCTCTCTCTCTCTCTCCTCTCTCTCTCTCTCTCTCTCTCCTCTCTCTCTCTCTCTCTCTCTCTCTCTCTCTCTCTCTCTCTCTCTCTCTCTCTCTCTCATTGCTGTCTGATTCATTTGTAACACAATTGGAATTTAGGACAGTAGGTTGTTAGACTTAGTTTATTTTGTATGTGTGTGTGTGTGTGTGTATGTGTGTGTGTGTGTGTGTGTGTGTGTGTGTGTGTGCGTTGTCTTTAAAGAAACAATACAGGTGTAAAATACCTTTTCCAGAACCCCCTATCCATTGGCTCCACCCACCTCCTCTCCTCTCTCGTCCCTCGTGGGTCCCGGGCCGTGAGGGGCCCGAGTTTGAGAGTCTGTATTGTTTTTTTTTTGCGCAGCCTCTGTGTTGCTATGCAAACCGACTTTTCCGTTGGACCAGCCGTCCCCTTAAAAAACAAGCCTGGCCCTGATTGTTCCGGATTGTTCCGGATCGCTGTGCGGCGGAATCAAATTAGGCACTGGTAATGGCTATAAAGTCCACGTCTTGAGTATCCTCAAGGGCGTCGTCCTACCTCCGTTTCCCATCCGCACTTCCTCTTCTGGTCTCTCTCTCCTCTCTCCTCCTCCCTCTCTCTCCTCCTCTCTCTCTCTCTCTCTCTCTCTCTCTCTCTCTCTCTCTCTCTCTCTCTCTCTCTCTCTTTTAAGTCGGTGCCGGGACTCTGTCAGCCTTCTCTCATTAACTATCGTTAATCCCCGGGATTTGTAGCTAAAACAACCTATTAGCAGAACAAGGGGACAAATCAATTGGAGAGAGTGATGATGATGATGCTGCTGCTACTCTGCGGGTCCTCCCTCAAGCGAAGGTCACGGAGACGCAAACACAATGCGTCATCATCATCATCATCATCATCAACATCATCATCATCATCATCATCCTCCTCATCATCGTCCTCATCATCCTCATCATCATCACCCTGCTCATCGTCCAGATGCAGAGTGTTTCCTAATTGATTATAGACAGTGGTAACAGTGTGTCGTTCCAGGTACACGGGAATCCATTGGTTGTTCAGACGCTTCCAAAAGTCTCCCTCGTCCAGTGGTGCCGAGTCGTCTCCTCTCGGTGGGTTGCTTGGATTTTTCTTTTTCTTATCACTACACAGACGCAATTATGGGACCATTATGAACGTAGATTTGTAAACAGTAGTCCCCAGTTGTTTGGCCCACCGTAGCCCCATTAACTCTCATCAGTGGGAATATAAACTACTATAATATATTATGTTTGTTTCACATTTACATTATAAAAACAACCCAACCAACCAGATTCTCAATGGCTCCCAGACTCTCTTGTTAGTGTTAGTGATGTTTTCCCTTCACACCCCAAGGCTTTAACATTTGATTGTGGCCTTTTCTCTGGCACCGACGGAGCAGGTAGACATCAATCTACACTGCTGTGTGAGTGAGACCCATCCCTGTAATTATTATCGCGTCACTCAGCGGAATACCTATTAATCACTGCTTGCATATGGTGACTTGTAGAACGCACTTGAAAATATGTTACTGGTTGATCCCATTTTGATCTCTGTTTATTTTTGCTGCAGTCGCCGTTTTTTGCGTATCACTCGCTTGCCTCGATTGTACAGTTTACATGTACAATCTTGTTTGCATATATCTATTTTTAGACCTTAAACCACACATTTTCTTATAATGGGGCTGTTAGAGCTTTTAGAGCCTTATTGAGTTTATTTGTTAATTTGTAGTTTATTTTAAGACACACTTAATACAAATAGAAGTGAATTTATTCGTTGTAAACTTTAACTAATGAATGTTATGCTAATAGAATAAGCAAGGCAGTCTGCCTACTTAAATGGCCACAGTAAGTTAACATTGGTTCAGATTTTGTTTGCTAAATCCACATGCAGTTCATCAATGCTGAACTATATAGGAATGATTGGTACTGACGGAGTATAGGAAGGGTTTTCTTTGTTTTACCCCCAAAACCTTCCCCCAAACCTTACTAAACAATAACTGAACAAATGCACTCATGGCATGAATACAACTGAGTGTTTTCACCCTTAACAGAGAAGAGGATCTGATCATTAGATCCCGTTCACTGTGCCAGTGGTCATAGCAGACACACAAATCCTCCAAAACCATTAGGCCGGCTACAACAGTCAATCAGCTGACTGTCATAATTACTAGAATGGACCAACATAAACAGTGAGTCACTCACATTGATTTTTTTTGTTGCAAAGAAATCAGTTGTGAGACAAAGTTATTATAAAATGGTACAACAATTCAGGGACACTCTATTTCCTCATAGTTGACCCTTCCTGACTAATCAAGAAGTTATAATTTGCATAAACTACCAAAATATGTTGTCCCCTAGTGTTGCCATGCAAGCACATAGACACTAATAAAAGGCCTGCATGTATGTTTCACCCCTCGCTCTACCCTTTGATATCCTTCTTGTGCTCCGCTGAGTCACGGTGTCCTTGTTGTGTCATTGCTTTAAAAGCGTGATGACTTCATAATAAGTAACGAAAACGTAAAAAGCACACCTTTTCTCATCTTAAGGACATGTGCTTGTCTTAATTGATGCTCCGAACTTTGGTAAAAGCCACTGGAGCCGGGTAGCAATTCTCCGTCGTTCTGCAGAATCACTTTACCATTCCAGGGGACGTGAACCTTTGCTCTTTTATTTGATGGGATGAGTCTTTCTGTGACCACAAATCCACTAAACCACCCTGTTTGTGTGTTAGGTTCAGGGAACTTATACACTGCCTAAGTGCAAGAGGACCTCTCTTTAGCAGGTTGTTAAACAAGAAAAGAGGCATTTTTTAAAACTTTTCCTAAGACATAACGTTGCTGTAGAATCTGGGCAGGGCAGCTCTTTAAAATCATTGCCGTCGTTTGCCACTACATTAGCAGTTGGCAGTGGGCCTGGGAAGTATCTGTTTATTTCCTAAAACAGAGCAGCACCAGACGGTGGGGTCAGCCAGTGGCATGGCCGGCTTGGTCTGGCCTGCACCGAGCCACGAGGGCATTATCGATGACGGCGTTGATGGGGAGACTAACTTTGCAACCCCCCCCCCCCCCATCCCAACCGCCTCAGCTAAACTTAGCTATTCATACCTTACATCATAGGTTGCCCATTATCCTCTACCAGAGAAGGAATACTTCCACTGGAAACAGGCCAGTCTGTGGTCTGCAGAAGCCCACCGTATTTGGCCTGGGTTACGCTTGTCATCTCAATATGACTTTCGTGATCCAAACAGGCCTGGAAAACCAGGTGTGGACCCTCCCAGATCAGATGTTTGGTGACATTGTGTTCTCGATGTGCCAGATCACAATCCGGAGGGTGGTCCGAATGGCATCGAGATTGGATCTGAAATTTGGCCACGATGTGGACAGACAACTGGTTAAGCAATTAAAACCACAAGCCACGCCCTGAACCCAAGGGATCCATGCCGAGGATACTGCCATGAAAATTAAACACACCAAAACTGCACTTAAAGTAGTAATGCATTAGTTGCGCTTGGTTCCCCAACCAGATTAAAGTTTGTTTTGGGTTCCCCTCATGGATCTTTCCTCAGAGTTGATGCATCATGTCTGTGCGTAAGCAAGGTATAAGACTCATCAGCCATCCGCGGTCTCAATTGATCAAGTGAAAGTGACCCCCACCAACTTCCTGTTTCATTAGATCGTCGGCTGAGGACTAACACATTTCACATTAAGCCGTGTCAGAAT
>CM051004.1:10870099-10892599 GCA_027704905.1 Muraenolepis orangiensis | reverse complement strand
CCAAGAGTAATCTTATCCACCGGTAGCCAATGTCAGGAGCTCCATCATAAGCAATCAGAAATATTTGAAGAACTTTTTTTTTACAAAATACAAAACAAAATTCTGCATGGATGCTTTAAATACGCAAGACAGAAACGGAAAAAAAAGATAGTTATTAGTTAGTATCAGATTTGTTGCTGAATCAGTTGTTTCACTTGTTTCCTATTGACATTCAGCTCATTGGCTTTGGAATACTTTCTTTGGTTTCTCTTGTTGTTGGCAAACAACGATATACAATGAAGCACAACAACATGCTAAGGTGCTACGGTGTACGAGGATGGCCATGGATGCTTTGAACTACTGCGGTCATTTATCCCACAATCATCATCATCATTCCTTCAGTCCTTGAAATGGACATGAAATATGCATTTTTTGCTTTGAATTTTTTCTGTCTTTATTTTCGCACTTTTCTACAAATTAACAATTGAGTTATCTTGGCTTATTATCAATTCATATCGAACAAACGGATACAAACATGATGAACAATTGGGGATGAGAAGGCAGTCGCTTAATCAAGCGTGTGTTTGAATTGAACGAGGCCTCTATGAAGGTAATACGTTTGTCATTTTGTGGCTGATTGAAATTTAAATATAATTCAAAGTCAAAAATAACCACAGCATCGCGTCGTCTTGTCCGTGGCAAATATTTTTCCGTCTGTTTGTTTCTGTGTTTGACAAAGTAGAAAACCTGGGCCACCGCTATACCCAACACAGTACCTCGGAGAAATCTATATCTTCGACCCTCCCTCTGTCGGTAAACACACAACCTATAGGCAAAGGACACTGTATTAGAAGCATCACACACACACACACACACACACACACACACACATACACACACATACACGCCATGGGCCACAGGCGGCTCCAGACCCCGGCGTCCACGAGGTGAAGAAGGGCTGCCGGGGCTGCAGGTTGAAAGCCCATCTGCCGTGACATTAACCGTACTCGGCACCATGACTTCACTCCAACTGGTACCCTAGCCGCAGGGCCACGCCGCAAAGACCCAAACTGGCACGGGCCTAATGACTGCCATGTGTGTGTGTGTGTGTGTATGTGATCATCAGAGAGGCTGTAGCTAGCCTTTTTTTATATTATTTTACATGAGCATATGGCTATGACAGTCTTGATGATATAATACCGTTCAAAAGATGGGCTTTGTTAGGTCGTTAATTCTGTAATTGTCAGTGGAGAATTATGTTTGTGGACTTTGAGGGCAGCATGCAAAACGCCTAAGCAATGTAAAAGCAAGGGCATATTTGAAATGTAACGCTGTTCAAATGTTTTAACCAAATATGTATTATTATAACTATCATTAATTATACCAATAATTATTCTTACTATTATTACTAGTATTATTATTATTATTATTATTATTATTATTATTATTATATTATATTAATATAACAATAATAATAGTAGTAGTATTTATAGATATGATAATTACTATTTTCTTTATTATTATAGGTCTAGTAATAATTTCCACTGACCTAAAACAGACATTGGCGTAACGGTAATTAAATCAAGGTTATTACTGTTCCTGGGTCATCACAGGGCGGTCTTTTCTACTGATCTGGGAGCATGGGGGGGGGGGGGTGGGGGGGAAGGGGGTGTCCTAATTGCTAGCGATTACCGCGGCTCTGAGAGATGAGGTGTGCATGATGGATGCGTGTTGTCACCGCACACTAAGCACATCCATCATATCACTCACGGTTCATCGCGGCATCAAAATCAAACGTGTGTAGATAGCAACCGGCTGAAGGACCTCCTCCGGGGGCGCCAATATCACTCCCGTGAACCTGATGTGACACCAAGAGCACGCACTGCAAATGACTGATTGCGTTTCTGATGTTGCCGCGCTGTCAGGGCTGTTACCAAAGGGAAGCAGGCTCGAGTCATTCATACCGGAGACACAATGATGATCCTGAGAGGAGATCAGACAGGGTCGACTTCTGTGAAACTCAACTTAGCCCGCTGTGACTTCTAACCCATAACCCCTTAACACAGCAGCCTCATACACCCTCAACGCTGTACACTCACAACAACCAACACAATAACACATGGGAAATCAATATTAAAATGCATCTGGAATCAGTCACATCCACGGACAATTAAGGAATCCTCAAATCATTTATTGACAAATCAATGAACAAGAAGAACAGGTGAACCAAACCCTAACCATGTTCCACTTCTGAGCCCAATGTTAATAATATGACAAATATATTACTATTTTATTACATTTGAAGCTGCTTTGACTTTAGCAGTTCCTCATACACACTCCAGACTTAACTCTCCCATCCTCACCTCCACCACCACCCTTCTCTCCCTCTCTCTTCCCCCCTCAGACCTCCTAGCTTTGGGAAACCCCCCAAACCCCCCAAACCCCCCCCCACCCCCCCTCCCCACCCACAGTCCTCTCCCTCCTCTACCTCGGCTCAGAACCTCCCACCACCCCCCCCCCCCTCTTCCCCCCTTCCCCCCCCCCCCCCCTTGCATGCGGCATGTTGCTGTTCTGTTCTTTTCAAGCAGCACCTCTGCTTTGTGTCAGCCTCCGTTTCATTTTTTCTTTCGCCCCCTCTGCGTACCTGTTTTTGTGGCGCTCGGACATGCAGCTGTGGCGTACAGTGCAGGCTCTGTGCTTCATGTGCTTTCGGGGTTCCTGGGAATCGACCCCCCCCCCTCAGACCGAGTCATGCTCAGTGCTCCCCCACCCTTGCTTTTCCTCCCCTCTCCGACGCCATCCCCTCTCCCATGCCACCTCCACCTCCACCTCCACCTCCACCACCACCACCACCCCACCCCGCACTCTCCATCATCACTGCCGCCACTGTGTACTTGAGTTGAGGCTGGAGGAGGAGGGTGGTGGTGGTGGTGTTCCCGGGGTAGGGGTGGTGGTAGCAGTGGGTGGTGGTAGCAGTGGGTGGTGGTGGTGGTGGTGGTGGTGGTGGTGGTGGTGGTAGTAGTAGGGGTAGCGGTGGGTGGGTTATACTGCGCAGGCACAAAGTAAGACCCGATGTCTGGCTGTGCTGATTAAACAGAGCTCAAGCCCTCCCTGGGGAAAAAAAATTGTGGCAAAGGGTAAAACACAAGTGCTTTCGTAAGTGAAAAGGTTTCCCTTGTTAGAGAAGAAGTGTAGGCCTCGTTTGTTACGGTTGTTTGATTTCCACGTTGGGAGAACTGTATCTGCTGCATATCAACCCAATCATTACGACTTGGGTGGCTATGGGCAGTCACCCAGTCAGCCAGGGTATACCCAACACGAGATGCAGGGGCCCAAGAATTAGCATCATGTGCGTAGTAGTGGTGTTATTATCCTGACAATGCACCGTATTACTGTGATGTGGACGTTGAAGTTCATCGCCGAGCGAGCGAGTGAGTGCCCTTCAAATAACTTGGAAACAATGCATGTAAGTATAGCAGTTCTCAGTTTCAAAAACAGGATTTAACATATTTAACCTAACTTAGGATAATGTTCCTTTAAAAAGGAACATGAACCACATTACAGGTTATTCTCAAAGCAATAATTGTATTTACTAGGACTATCTTTTGGGTAACTAATATTGGTGTCACTCATGTTGCGCAACTCAAGAACTGTGAACTACGGCACTATGAATTGTGTTTGTTATTTTCTCGTTTACATCATAACAGTTTGGGGGAAATGCATGCAATAACATGCAAAAATGTCAATATAAATTCTGCAATTTTCAAACTGCATAAACCAACCATTCAGCTAAAAACATTTTTTTCCAGCCGATAAAATAGCCATCAATACATTTGGCACCAAGATAAGAGGGTCTTTCCCCACTGGGAGTGGTGCAGATTCAGTTTGGGACACAAAGAGCCCTGAAGGGTGTGCCCGCTCCCTGTCAAACGTAGAGTCGGGAATTCAAATGTCAGCGTGAGCAGCTTCCTGTCCGGTAACCTTTCACAGTGAAATGTCCTCACCTTAATATCAACATTCGATGTAACAACTGTGTTTTCAATTGCCGAAAGGAAATGATTGTTTCTGTGTCATATTGGGAGTTACACTACAGTTTTGTGTAAGGAGGTCGCGCTGAGTCTGTGAACTCCCTGGGGTGATTCCTAAAACTTCCTTCAAAGTACACGCACACACATCCTTGGTCTGTCCATTATCAACACGGAGTCCCTGCTGTAGGCCCGGTTTGCTGAGTCATATCAGGGCGAGGGGAGAGGGAGGAGAGGGGAGGCGGCGGCGGGCTTCCTCTCCTCACAGACAAGAGATTACAGGAAGAGGAAGACGCCACACATCAGTGAAATCAGGAACTTTCACAATGGGGAAAGAGGTGGAGATCACACCACTTTCATTACGCCCCCAAAAAAAAGAGAAAGGATTAGGCTTCCTTCATGCCGATTGGGCCGACACCTTGCTCTCGTCCTGCAGACCTCGTTCTACCTTGAAGACAAAAGAGTTCCCAGACTTTTATTTTGGAATGAACATTTTTTAAATTAACATTTCTCGATGTTTATAGAGCATCAATGAATGATTCCTCTTTTCAGTGTTCAATGATCAAATGACAATGGGCTTTCATATACATTTTAGTAAATACATTCTTCAATGAAAACGCTTATTGTGGCAACTCGAACTGCGATCTCTCCTGGGGGTCCCCTCAAACCACTGCACCAGAGCGCGGTATTTCCCCCTGTTCAACCTGGCACTGGCTGACTGAGCAGCCCGTTGACTGACTTACTCTTCCTCCCCACGCGGGTCTGGCTCTTCATGCCGCAGCGAGAAGTCCATTCTTGCTGTGGATCGTGGGCTCGTATGGCGTTGAGCGACAGCGACGGAGTCTCCCGCAGTCTTACTTCATTCACTCTCTTCAGTCCCGTAGGAGGATCTTAAAGGCCTCCCCCACACCACCACCACCACCACCACCACCACCACCACCACCCACACCACCACCACCACCCCCCACCACCACCCACCACCACCACCACCACCCCCACCCACACCACCACCCCCACCACCACCCCCCCCACCCACCACCACCCCCACCCACACCACCACCACCACCACCACCACCCACACCACCACCACCACCACCCCCACCACCACCACCACCACCCCCACCCCCACCACACCCACCACCACCACCCCCACCCACACCACCACCACCACCACCACCACCACCCCCACCACACCCACCACCACCCTTCCCCATCCTTATTTCCTTACTGGAGGCTTTACGAGTATACATCGAAAGTTTGCCCCAGTGGTGGAAAAGAAAGAGTGGTCTTTGATTCCTCATTTTTAATCTCAGGGAGGGGGGGGGGGGGGGGGGGGGGGCTGAGAGGTGGCCTCGGGGTTGATGTTGTCGAAGCGTTGATGGATGGAGACTTGGCTTCATCCAGGCCCAGCAGTGACATAGGAGGTTCCACTGGGACCTTTGGAGAGAGTAATGCCCTAGTATACAGAATACCGCTTTCACTGATGTTACCGATAAAGAGTCCTCCTTAGGTCAATGAATGAAGAGAATGTAAAAAGGGTTTACTGTGTGTTTTTTTAGTTTTTTAACATAGAAAAAAAAAGGTTTGCGTTGTGTATGTGTGTGTTCTGTGTACAAGCAACACAATTAAGAACCGATAGTATAGAAACTCTGAGTATGAACCTCTTGTCCTGCAGTAACATAACAAGCAACTGAAGTCTCTGGAGCACAGTTTGTAAATAATGAGTTTCAGAGGAAAGAAGCTAAATTAGTGATGATGACAAACCATATACCTGCTTCATATTAATGTCTTCTGTTTGATCAGCAAATGGTGAAAGTAAAAACGCCAAGCGCATGAAACCCCACCAATTCAGATATACAGTTGGCAGACAGCAGATATACCCTATAAAACATGACATTTTCAGGATAAAACATATATTTTACAATCCCAGAATTGCCGCATTGGTTCCTATTGTAGTATAATTCCTTGGGGGGGGGGGGGAGGGGCGGGAAAAAACTGGAAGCGCTCTCTCGCGATACTGACTTATATCGCGTGGTTTTACAATGACTATCAAAGTGGAAGCAAAAGGGAAAACAGGAAGATTTGACAACTTAATACGCGTTATTTGCTTGAGTGCTGCACGGTATGAAATTATTTCCTCAAACTAAAACTTAAACAAGCACTTCTCACCACTAAATACACATCTAACATGTCATGCCTATTAATTAACGACAAGTCGACATTGCCGTCACTCCAGACCATTTTCTTATTTTTTATGCAACAAAAAAAAACATGAAGCATGTCAAAACGTATCCGGTTATCAAATATTAGCGTAGATGATGTTTTTATTCGATTTCATTTTAAGGAGAGGCGGTTCGTCGAGGGGATCTGAGCTGGAAATGTTGCCTGCTTGTTTTGGCTGAGGATCGCTTCCTCTCTCTGTGGGTGTGTTGGGTCCCCGGTGTGCTGCTGCCGACCTCACTGCTCCGGGTTCAAACACATGCGGCAGACCACACGGTCACCAGACACTTCAGACTCACGGCGAAAACCGGCTCTGCTCCGACCCCACTCATTGACAGCACAGTCACGTCAACGACAACGGGATTGTTTCCACCGCCATCGGAGAAACATGGAATTTTGGGTTCAATGACTGTGATCATTTAGCACATAACAAAACCTCTATTCTGGTCAGGGCGTTACACTGCCCCCGACGGTGGCGGGTTCCATCAACGATATCCATAGCCATAGCAAGATGCCAAAATAACATGGTGGAGTGTGTGTGTGTGTGGTTGGTGTCTGGTTGAAGCAATCTCACCTGGCCACAGTCAGACTGATTAGAGTCTGGTTGAAGCAGCCTCACCTGGCCCCAGTCAGACTGATTAGAGTCTGGTTGAAGCAGCCTCACCTGGCCCCAGTCAGACTGATTAGAGTCTGGTTGAAGCAGCCTCACCTGGCCCCAGTCAGACTGATTAGAGTCTGGTTGAAGCAGCCTCACCTGGCCCCAGTCAGACTGATTAGAGTCTGGTTGAAGCAGCCTCACCTGGCCCCAGTCAGACTGATTAGAGTCTGGTTGAAGCAGCCTCACCTGGCCCCAGTCAGACTGATTAGAGTCTGGTTGAAGCAGCCTCACCTGGCCCCAGTCAGACTGATTAGAGTCTGGTTGAAGCAGCCTCACCTGGCCCCAGTCAGAGTCTGGGGCTGCTGGGTGAGGCCTGTGTTCCTTGATTACCAAGGACCCACAGGTGTGTAACCTTTGGGTCCTTAGAAATCAAGTAACACAGGTTAAACCAGCCACCATCACGCACTCAGGAGGAGAGCTCTAGCATGTACCATCTGCTCTGTTCATCTACAACCGCAAAATCTTACAATAAACCGGTTTCCTCATCACCCTGTGTCCTGTGTCCTCAGGAGCAGTTCTAGGTAGCCATTTTAATGGCTTGTGGCAGCGACGTCTGCTACAGAAATGTTTCTGATCTGCGGTAAGTCACCTCCGGATAAAGTAATCCGCAACCATTAAATAGTAAAAAGAAATACACCAACCACAGGAGGAGGTCATCAATTCATGGTTATTCATAAATGAAGGGATACGTTTTTCAAAAACTATTTTAGATCATCATATCATATTGTATCGTAATTATCTTCATATAGTTTCACTGTTTAACAGTGTAGATATATTTATGCTGCTTTATGATGTGATCCAAGTGCATAAAAAAAAAATATGTGCCATCAAACATCACAATGTTACTTATTGTGAAAGCTGTTTAAATAAGTTGTTTTTCGGCTACAAAATGCATAACTCACAGAGCAGGGCTGTGCATTAAAAAACCACCCGCCGTATGTCTGTTTGTTACACAAGCAATCACTGCTCCGCTTGTGATTAGCTTTTTCCTTCTCGAAGACATGTGCTTAAGCTCTCCACTTCCATCTCCAGTCACTAAAACATGAGACTTAGGCTGGCAACAGACACCCTCATTGTAAAATGAAATCCAGTTTTCCATTCTACACATGGGACCGTAATTGCCATTTACCCCTGGTCAGTAGAAGTTCAGATTTGTTCTGCTTGTTGGTGTAATGTGCTCCACTGGGGATAGGCCAAGGATCGGATTTTAAAATGCCATTTAATTTAAGTACAAGAGCACAGAGTAGCAGGTTTATGTGAAGACAGAAAAAGGGTCGTGGGGAGGGGGGGGGGGGGGCAGTGGCTACACACACTAACCCCTGTTTGAAGATTAGAAGGGCTAAGTATATATGGTACTACTCCATGCCATGACCGGTAGGGTTTGTTAAGGGCTAACTATGATGTTAACTGGAGGCAGCAGTACCGGGCTACTAGTAGAACTCGCCTTGCGTTTGAGACCTGGGTTTAATTTCTGGCCCCCGGTCCTGCCAGCCAGCGTCTGAAATAGGCTTTTTGTCCCCGTGTTTCCATGCTGTTTTCCCTGGGGAACGCTGGGGTTTCCTTCTACCTGCAAAGGTTACATAAAGGTTACATGGCCAAGGGTAATCTCTATGTCTGGCAAGGGGTTTGAAAGTTATGTGGTGGACTAGCGGTTAATCCCGTGGCGGGGATTCATGTTGAAGTGTTCTTCAACATGAAAGTTAACCTGGAACGAATCAAATTAGCACTGGAAAGCATTACTATGGAAGTCCCTATATTTCCATTTCAGATTTAGCAGACACCTTTACCCAGAGCAACTTTTTGGGGTAATTTATGAACAAGCATGGATTAGGCATCTGCCTCCAGGTAGGCTGCAGACATTGGGGTTTGAACCTATAGAGTTAAGAGTCCAATAACCTAACAACGACTACAGTCTCCTAGTTCATCACAAGAGAATATTCCCCACTGACAGGAACAGTGAAACAATACAATAATAAACAACACCACACAATAACAAATATGTATCAATTACAAACCAAAAAAGGACTACAGGAATAGTCTGCCATGGAGGGAGTTTAAGGGAGAGGTAATCAGAGATGCTCAAAGTGTGTGAGTGTGAATGATATGTTGTTCAGAATGTGTGTAGCTTTTGGCGCTTCAAAACACTCAGACCAGGAACACGCCCAAGGGTTGCCAGATTGTGTTGTAGGTGTTAGTGTGGGTGTTTGGATGTAATGGACCGTCTAATGTTTACATAAGTCTAGCTGTCGTCTCTGTTGTCCTGACTAATGTTTCATGTGCCTTACTCTCAGGTCATGTTGTGACGCAAACAACATTTTAACCAGGGGTAACCTTGAAGATCTGCTGGACTGAATATATATCGATCTATATATATCTATATCGATATATAGATATATATCTATATTTTCAGTATATATATACATAGATATATATACTATCTTCTCAATAGCGATGGTAAAATCAAATGTAATGTCGGTCTGTGAACAGTTACCAACCACATCAATCCATATCAATCAATGGACCACATCGGGGATCAATGGATATGATAAACACTCAACACAATGTTTTAATTTGAAGACGCTAGTTTGTCTGTAGACAATTGGTGAGGCAGGCTAAACATTATATTGACCGTGTGATTACCACCTGTGTTTATGACACTAACATGACATTGGTCCAAGGACAGCATGGCTCAGAAGTCATTGGTCTGCCATTCATTGGCCTGTCATAACAACACTAGGAACACCTGTGTGATACAACTAGCTTTCATTTCGACATGACGTAGCTTCATTGTGGCTGACGTTGTTTCCATTCACGAATGAATGGGATACCCACACACGCAAACACACAGACACACACACACACCTACACACACACACACCTACACACACACACACACACACACACACACACACACACACACACACACACACACACACACACACACACACACACACACACACACACACACACACACACACACACACACACACACACACACACACACACACACACACACACACACACACACACACACACATACATGTGCACCACTAGTAAGAGCAAAGTATTTAGGGCCATTATTATAAGCTATTGATGTAGGAAAACAATGCATCAGACCCAAACAGTCCCTCTCTGTTTATGGTTACCACCAAGCCATCTTCTGACTCACCCCAATGCGCCTCCTAATGCTGTGTACTTGTGCGGCGAAAAACGTAAATCATGAGATAATGGTGAACTAACCATGGAACCGACGCAGAGGCGTGGCCTTGAGTCGGCCCGTTGTTTTGGAATCGGATATTGCCATTTGTGTCGACGTCCTTCCTTTGGCTCCCGCGGAACCAAGGCGAACCATGGCAGACGAGTGTAATGTAAACCAGATCCAGGCTCTCCCTGTGGCACATTTTCCAGGAACACCCCCTAACACCGCCACCACCACCACCGCCACCACCACCACCAAAAAAAAAGCTTCCGTTCCTTCCCTCTTCTTCTTGCTTAATGTTGAGTTAGGGAAAGGACCACCATTCACTAGCTCCTTAACGTTAAGCTAGGCCGGTAGGCTGCAGCAATAAAAGTACAGTTGATTATAGTTCTTATCTGTAGATTTCCGAGGCCCACGGTTGGGCCCCGGCTTGAAGGAAACCCCTGACACACATTCCCCCGGTTCCTATTCCCATGACGGCAGTCTCTTAGCGCATGGTAAACGCTTCCTCTTTCTTTCCACATAGAACCAGAGAAGAGGTTATTTTTACTCCGCTTGCCTGGTTGTCTGGGTTGTGCCAAAAGCAGCTTATTCGGCGGTACGCATGGCCGCTTCCCCGAGCCCCTCAAAGCCCTGAAACCAGTCGATGACAGAGAGAAGTGACCTCAGTCTCAAGCATGTAAGTCAATGTGATGTGTCAATAGTGTTACGGCTCGCTGGCAGCGGTACAATACAAAGTACCTGCGGTGTTATGAACGGTATGTTCACAGAGTGTCAAATGGGTGTATGAGATCACTACTTACTGAAGGTTTCTGACAATTTCTGGGCTACTTGCTGATTTCAAGCCTCGACGAGCCGTGAAATAGACATGGCAGGTTAAAGAAGCAACGTGAAACACGCTCTTTCTTTGTGGACTTGGTTCATTGATTGGTCATGACAGACGAAGCCCATCGTTGACAACAGCCCTAATGTGTCAGCTATGAGTTCCTATCATTGAACAATTCAGAGCAAGGCAAGGCATCATTTAAAAAACAGACTTCATTGTGTGTGCCAGAAAAACAATTTTCATGATGTGAAGAGCCAACATTGACTCGACGCCCTGAGAAATACCAATTCCAATCTGTTAATAACTCACTACTTTTAGTCCCAAAACACCGGCAAGGCAAGGCAATGGAAACAGGCTGCTTTTCAGGAATTCTGTAGTCTTAGAAAGGTTACACATGAGCAGGGAACAGGTGCAATCGAGAAAACATCTTATGGCAAAATAAATGCATTCATTTGCTTTGCCTTTATTTGCAAACTTTGGATGGTGTGAGGGCAATGAATTGCGTTATTCAGAATGGCTTTGTTTTTATCAGTTGAATAATACCCTTATAATCAGTCACATCATCTGTTTCATGCAGTCTTCGAACAAATCTGAGAAAATAGAGGTGTTTTAGTTTTTGTTTTCTAACTTCAGTATTATGTCAGTATCAGTATCAAATTGGAGAATAAATTCTAACTCAATTTATAATTCTATTCTATCATTATTGGCATAGAAATCAGGAAATATTTCGATTCAAAAGTCTAATTTAAAAAATGTTATCAATTAGGGCAAATACAGTATATAGTCAGGGTGAGGAAGCTGCTCCGTAACTGACATACATGACGTATGATTGGGTTCACACAGACAATTCATCTTCATCTCAAAAGATATGCGCTGACTCTATTATTGAAATCTTAGTACAAAACAGTACAGTACAAAATTAATGAAATAAGTTAAGGTTGATAATTGCTTCCATGCAATTCCTGTTATATTATAGCTGGAGTAAAAGCTAAGGGTTCAACAAGGTTTCTGTTGAAACCTGCAGCAAATACCGTAATATCCCAAAACAAAGTCATTTCTTCTTCTCCACTGATGGAGGGAATATTCTGGGGATCCTCTCTGACTCTGTATTTTATAGGTTGCTTGGTTCTCTTAAATTGAAGGACAGAGTGGTTCCCGTGATTGTTGGTACCAAGAGTTCAGAGCAGATCGCAGGACCCGATAAAGAGGGAAATTCTAGCAGGGGTCTTTTCTCAGTACCAACAGGGCCTCCCCTGCTCTCCACTAGCAAGCAATGTCACTCCCCCCTTTAGATGGAAAGGCGGATAGTGAGCTAAATTGTACACTCGTAATGATTAGCTAAAGACCTGTCTTCGAGGCCGTTAGCTCGGTATTGTTTTCACTCCAGAAGGTGCTTTGAAGTCTTGGCAAGTGTATCAGACATCTTCAATCTCTCCTGAAGATACGACTGTTTCAGGCCTTTGCCACTGACTCTGCACATTTTCAGGCAATTAGCCTCGCAATGGACGAAAGAACTAAAGGGCAGAAATCATCCCAGACTGACTGAGTGTAATTTCATCAACATGGGGACTTGAGAGGGCAAGTCGCCGGGGAAGAAAGACAAGCATGGCTGAAGTCTTGGGAAACCTGGAAGTATGGAAAATCAGGACTGTAGCAGACGACGCTGCCACAAGCCATTAAATTGGCTATTTTGTGCCCCTAACAAAGACACAGGACACAGGATGAGGAGGAGTAAACCAGTTTATTGCAGAGTTTTGAAATTGTATGGCAACAGAGCAGATGGTCCATGCTAGTGCTCCTCCTGAGTCTGTGAGGTGTGCAGCCTCACCAGCACTAAACTGTCATCAGTCTGACTGGGGCCAGATGAGGCTGCTAAAACCAGACTCTAATCAGTCTGACTGGGGCCAGACGAGGCTGCTTCAACTAGACATCAGTCTGACTGGGGCCAGGTGATGCTGCTTCAACCAGACTCAAATCAGTCTGACTGGGGCCAGTTGAGGTTGCTTCAACCAGACTCTAATCAGTCTGACTGGGGCCAGGTGATGCTGAGTCAACCAGACTCTAATCAGTCTGACTGGGGCCAGATGAGGCTGCTTCAACCACACATCAGTCTGACTGGGGCCAGGTGAGGCTGCTTCAACCAGACTCTAATCAGTCTGACTGGGGTCAGGTGAGGCTGCTTCAACCAGACATCAGTCTGACTGGGGCCAAGTGAGGCTGCTTCAACCAGACTCTAATCAGTCTGACTGGGTCCAGGTGAGGCTGCTTCAGCCAGACTCTAATCAGTCTGACTGGGGCCAGGTGAGGCTGCTTCAACCAGACATCAGTCTGACTGGGCCCAGATGAGGCTGCTTCAACAAGACTCTAATCAGTCTGACTAGGGCCAGGTAAGGCTGCTTCAACCAGACTCTAATCGGTCTGACTGGGGCCAGGTGAGGCTGCTTCAGCCAACACACACACTCCAAGGGGATGTATGGAAAACCAAGACCTATAATTATAGTGCAGATTAAGTTAATAAAGTTAAACATTTTGTTTCTACCTCAAATAGTCAGACACTGTGTTCCTTAAAATCACAGATGAGACCATAAACAATTAATATATTTAGACATCTTGCTTCATATATTTAGACATCTTGCTTCATATATTGAGACAGGTTTAGCTTTAACATTAAAAAGACTTTCGAAGGACACCACCGATATGATGATTACAGTGGGCCTTGTTCCACTGTAGATTCTACAAAGCCCCATTACAGAGCTGGCTGTTTGTTTAGGCAGACAATAAATCCCATCATTGCCATCATAACTTGGAGGAGTTTGGCTGTGTTCCATCCAGAGCAGCAGTCTGTTCAACAGCTGCTGAGAGAGAGAGAGAGAGAGAGAGAGAGAGAGAGAGAGAGAGAGAGAGAGAGAGAGAGAGAGAGAGAGAGAGAGAGAGAGAGAGAGAGAGAGAGAGAGAGAGAGATGCTCTAAAGTGGCTCGATCTTCCTTAAAAAGGGTGTTTATAAGTAATATAATTAGGGCTAAACGACAGTAGGTAGTTAGGTACAAGGTGGCTAATTACACCAATTAAGTCGCTTTAAGGAACGACAGCGTCGGGGGAGAAGTGACACGTCTGTGGGGCCGCGCAACGAGATGCAGCTGCCGGAGAAAACCGGGGGCGCAGCGAGATGCAGGTCTAATTACCAAGCAATTCACTGTCTGTCGTCGTCATCCCCGAGAGGAGCGGGGAGTGAGTCGGGAGGGTGGTCCATTTTTTGGAGATTTCAAGCTTTAGAGATTTGGTTTATCTAGATAGGATTTTGTGAGCTTTGTGAGATGATATTTTAGTAACACATCATTTATTCAAAGAACCTTAGCATTCCTTTGTGGCCATTCACTGTCAGCCTACTCTCAGTTCCAAATGTCAAAGACACATTGGCAGTCAGAATTTGTCGGATTGTGTTCAGCATTTAAAAATGCATTATTTTTTTAATGGAATTGTGCATCCAAAAAAAAACCTAAACGAAAACGAATTAGAATAACTCAAATTAAAAGCTCATTTTACTTTAACACATTTACATGTATTTTTTTGGAGCTACTTGTAACGTTGCCGAAGGCCGAAGTGAGGCCAACGTGTTTAAAGTGTGCACAGAGGAAATATAGGCCTGCCTTTAATTCCTCAAAGGATGTGACCTCAGAGAGCACAACATTGGGGCCACATTGAGATACTTACCCCCCAGGGGGGGCTCCTGTCTCTTAATGCTGGACCTCGCCTGGATGAGCTGGGAAATTAAGAGATTTCCCTATTCACTCACACCAATTAGTTTTACTGTTACTATTACTTGTAATAATATGTAATTTGTTTGTTGTGTCATGTGTATGCTTGTGTGTGGTATCCATGTTTGTGTGTGGTGTGGTTCCCAGAACTGTGCAGTACACCCCCCCCCCCCCCACACACACACACACACAACACACACACACACACACACACACACACACACACACACACACACACACACACACACACACACACACACACACACACACACACACACACACACACACACACAGTACACACCGGTTGGTCATGTCTGCTTATTGAGTGAGTTTGATCCAAGAACCTCATCAAGCGAACGGCCCCTTTTGAGTATCTCTGGGATCTGTGCGCATTACAACAACTCTCTAATTCGTTCCATACAACCTTTCCCAAAAGAAGGAAATCTCTTCTCTCTGGACTTTCAATCTGCCTTCACTTAGCCCCTCAGGTAAGGCACCTCTGCTGGTGGCCACTTGGAAGAGAACACACAGTGAAAACCACCCGGTCTAGGCACAGTGTGTGTGTGTGTGTGTGTGTGTGTGTGTGTGTGTGTGTGTGTGTGTGTGTGTGTGTGTGTGTGTGGTGTGTGTGGTGTGTGTGGTGTGTGTGTGTGTGTGCGTGCGTGTGCGTGCGTGCGTGCGTGCGTGCGTGTGTGCACGTGTGTGCATGTGCGTGCGTGCGTGTGTATGGGTGTGTGTGTGTGTGTGTGTTTTTGTGGGCCCTTTCTAAAACTTGAGGGCACAGAGAGCGATTTCCAATGCCACCACTCGATGTCGGCCTCCCCTGGATAGTCCTCATGGATAGTCCCTGGATAGTCCACGATGTCCTCATGCAGACAGAACAAGTCAGCACCAACCTTTGCGTGGCCTTAAAAACGCGGTGCTGAAAATATGCACAGCAGTTATAACAGCAGTTGATATATATTATAACAGCAACTGTTCTGTATGATAAAGGGCCAATGGTCAGAACTTAATTACATTCATGTTTTTATTTAATTATAATCATTTCAATTCACTTTGACAGATATGAAACTAGAGGTGCACCGATATATTTGACGACTAATCTACTGTTGGTGTTGTGAAATGTGAAAGGTAAACTGCTCCCCTTTGCCAATTTGAAAAAAATGGATTTCTTGCATGGATGAGATTCTCTCTTCTGTGTTTGTGTATTAGGTCTGCTAAAAAAAATCCAACTAAGGTGATTAGGGCACATCTAATCGGATGCTGCGGTAGATTTTCTGGTAGGAAATATATTAAGCTAACACGTGACAGATGTGGAATCAATCTCCTCTCACATATGGAACTACCACTACTCTCTCAATATCTATTTCATTCACTCTCAGGAGGCACGTCTATTTTAAGGCCTATTCCTAATCCGGTCCAGGAGTGCAGTGCCCTCTCTCTGACATTCAGCAGCTTTTTTTACATAACAAGTCTGTCTTATTCAAGTCATTATTACTGAAACCATGAGCTAACGTTGCGGAGATGGCTTTCTAGCTGTCCAGATGGACGGGAGATATCTGCAGAAGTAACTTGAATTTTGCCATATGTGCACTTCAGATATGTAGTCCAAGAGAGAAATATTTAAATATGTAGCTCACGGGCAATCTATTGGTGTCCTTACATCACCTTTAAAGCAATGTTTAAATCAAATAACACAGTATAGAGCATGATTTCCAATATATACATTATTTTCAACTAAAAACTAAATGTCCTGGACGATACTGTGTTTTTTTTCTTTGGTTTGGTTTGTTTATCGCTGCATTCTTAACGTCTCTTTTTTAATCTGTTTCCATCAGCCAGGCAATCAAAGTCTTTACTATCCTTGTTTCTGGCTGAAACCGTAACAGTAATCATAAACTTAATTTATGGATATTGCAGCTATTTGAATAACAACGTTTCCTAAAGTGCCTTACATTAAAATGATAATGGCGTCTCCGGAAGTCGGGAGCACTGTGGGGATGACATCACTGAGCCACCCGTTCTCATTAACCCCCCAGGAAGCAGAGAACAACTGCTCACTTTAAAGCACACATTAAGAGGCTTGGCGAAGGGGCTCTTCCTCGTTGGCTTTTCCACGTGTGGCGCTCCCTCCCTCCAATTGCTCCAACACTTTCAATGGCTGGAAGAATGTGGCCTTCGCTCCAGTGCTGGTGGCTTTATTGGAGGAGCTTCCACACTGTGTTTCTGTTTGCCGCTGCCAGCCGCTTGCACTCCTTAGATATGGAAAGAGGGTTGGCTGAAATCCGCACGCTGCCAAGTTTGCTAAATGTTAGTGTTTTTTTGGCTTGTTTTTTTTTCCTATCACCTCCGTGCTCTGTGTACGGCCCCTAGATTTACCGCTTGTTCTTTACAACGTCAGCAGTTTCTCTCACTGAACAGGGGATCCTGTGCTCCCGCTGGTTTTAACTGGTTTTGCTTAAGTATATTGAACTGGTTCTGTTTAAGCACTGGTTTGGTTTTAGCATGTTTAACTGGTTCTGTTTAAGCATGCCTACACGTCGGACAATGGCAGTACAGAGTCGGGGTTGCCCACCATATACATGAAAGGAATTTAAATGAGCATGGAAATCAAAAGACCCACGACTCGAGGGCAGTTTCAACTGTTTTCCTCCTCATGCTCAATGTATCTTTGTCTGAAATGGACTGACATTTTCCTGATGGTGTACAGATACCTAAATGTTCCTACAACTGAAACCATGGCTTGTTTAATGGCCTGTGAACTGAACTAGCGCGCGGCAAGGTTTCACAGTCGTAAGGTTTCATACAATGTAGTGTCTATGTTGCATTGTATTAATCTGCATTCAATACTTGATACATTATCTATCGACAAACCTGTACATCTCTTGCTTGTGTTATTATAAGTCCATGAGGTGATGTTGTTGTCATAACACTGTTGATGATTGGGCTAATGCTGCAGAAAGAGCTGACTTACTTGATTTTCTCATTCAGATTCTGATTGAAGTGACTCTCCACTCTAACATGTGGCGAGCGGATGCCCATAATGAAATCAGCACGGTTGTCCTTATGGCCTTGTAAACATTGAATTGTATACAATGTCATGACAGCCAACACTGGGCAGATTTTGACAGGTCTTTGGGCTGGCTCTTTCATTTTCTCTGGAAAGGAAAGGCGTGATGTTTTTATCTGTTTGCTGCGCGCCAGCTGTTCTTTGGCTCCGAACATGTCGTTAATGGGCCACAGCCCTTTTAATTGATGTCTTTTATGGAAGACTTCTGAAAAAAAATCATCGGTGGTCGCATCTGGAATCTTGCTGCTAACTTTGCTAAATAAGATGAGTGCAAAGTGATAATGCACACTTGTGTGGTTGTGATTGGTTCCAAGCTGGAGGAGCTCAGCATGTCCATATTCTTTCACATGAAGTACGACACTGGTGCTTGCGCGAAAGTGCATTCTCCTTTTCGTTATAAAGTCTGCGGTACATTTGAACCAATACCGCAAACTTTTTACTTTTAAGATCACTGCTCTAATAGAAGAAACCTGAAGGCAATCTCACTTTGGCTTCCAACGGGAAATGTTGCTCGATCAAAATCTGGTTTTAATGTTGAAGTACAAATAATGTGGTTATTATGGGTGACCATAAAGCGTGTTGGAAAAGTTCAACAATGCACACAGGGAAAAGCGTATTTTTGTGAGGCTGCAGTAGAATATAAAGGGCAAAGAGGCCCTGATATCAAAGCACTATTGGCTTGGAAAGCATTGCATTGATTTATTCACGCCTATTAGCGGGAATAAAAAATAAGGTAAATAAGTGATTTAAGACTTCTTTAACAAAACAGAGCATTATGACATTAATCACTCAAAACTATCCAATAAAAATATAACAAATTCCACGAAGACAATGATTGACTATTAAAGTTCACTCCAGATGAAATGTTTTTCATAGGACATACTTGGAATCGGCCGAGATGTGAAAACAACTTGAATTCGATTTTAAAACTTGGTCCTGGCCAGATGAAATCCTGACACAATCACTATACGACAATGTGCATCTTGACTGATGACTTACGTCGTTTTTTGACACACGCCCCCCTCTCACCCTTCCCTAAATGTATTTGGACTGGTTGATAAGTGTATCTTTAACAGTCCTCAGCATGGCAGGCCACGATAAAGGCAGTGAATGTGACGAATCCACCCTCAGACACATTATCTGCGTCATTAGCCTTATGCTAATTCCGGAGCCCCCCCCCCCGGTTGTGAATAGGCCCGAGCACAGAACAAAGGACTCCAGGCAGACGAGGAGATGTAGAGCTGTTATCTGCAAGTTCCACTTCCTCAAGACCCTCTTGTCTTTTCTTTGCCGGGTTACGTCGCTTTTGAACCCAAATGCCCCGTTGAAAAGGAACGCCAATGCTGCGGAGGGACGAGATTATACCGGTGTGACGCACACCCTTTGGTTACAACTGCTGCATTTGATTTACGGTGGCCAACGGGACTCATGGTTCCCTCTAGCCTTCAACTTCAATTAACGATGTTAATGTTTTCGAAATTTTTAAAGAGAATATGTAATTCTCTTACCAAAAGTCAATTTTTACACTTTAATACACTGAAATAAACCCACACATATAAGGAATCCCTGAAAGCTAATTAAAAAATGAAGGTGAAAACCTCTGGTTCATAGGAATCCTATGAATACATGTATATACATGCTTATTCATTTACATGGTCTGCTCCAGACCCTATAAATGGGATGAGACGTCTAAACAAATAATCATGTAAATAAACAAGTAAACAACATTAATTCATAACATAACAGCATAAATAAAAGTTAGGGTAAAGAAAATTCCAGTCATAGAGTGTGCACACTCACCATAGACCTCTGCATCTAAGATGCTGCACCACAGGGCCAACAGAGGACCAGAGTGATGTCCACAACAGAGAGGAACCACCTCCAAGACCCGCAAACCTCCAGAAACCAGCCGTCCACGCCTCAGAAGCAGCCGACACACAGACACACCGCCTGGAAACTCTGCAGGAAACCCCAACAGGAATAGCGATACAAACATCTTGTGCAAACGTTTGGGACAGATCGTCGTCAATTTTTCTGTTTAAAAAATGGAAATGCAGCAATAATAGATTTTGATGTGGGTGATTGTTCCCTTTGGAGTAAGACGTCTGTGATATATACAAACGATGACACTCCACATCGAGACCTTTCTAGACCTTTCTCTGCATTTCCATTGTTTGAAAAGTAACGTAGCATGGCCACCCGTTGATTCCCATGATAAAGGGAGCCCTGGGCAACTTTTCCAGTGGTGACTGAGTTTCCGCTGGAACTTGCGGAGGCAACTGTTTATGGTGGTGTTTCCCAGTGTGCCTGTAGCGAGACCTAAGCACTTGTTTTGTTTTTCGTCTCAAGTTGGAAAGTATGCGTATCCAAGATAGACTCGCCGTGCCAACGACCCCTTGATCATGCCTCGTCCTCCTCAACCACTCCCAGATGGATGCCTTTGCAAGTTTTTTTTATGAATTGGCCTTTTTTGCTCTTTATCCGTTTGGCATCTACCACTGAGCATGTTCTTGAAAGACACAAGATGATGAGTAGATGACTGTTGATGAAATATGGGGGACTTTGACATCTCTCTAGATATGCTCCAACCTAATGAGAGTGTGTGAGCGATGTCACGTTTGTCTCCGTGTCTAAAAAGCCAAGAGATGCAGCATAGGAACAGATAAATGGATGGAAGAACTGCATCATTGCTGTGCTATATTTAGCTCTGTCAGTTACTTTTGCCATTTCACATATGAAGCAGTGTGTGTGTGTGTGTGTGTGTGTGTGTGTGTGTGTGTGTGTGTGTGTGTGTGTGTGTGTGTGTGTGTGTGTGTGTGTGTGTGTGGGTGTGTGTGTGTGTGTGTGTGTGTGTGTGTGTGGTGGTGGTGGGGCGTCAATTAAGGCCCATGGAGCCTTAATTGACTTCATCTGATTGGCTTGTTTTCTTGAACTTCCATACAGCACGACCGCAACACAGAATTAGAACTTGATTTAGCATTGTGATTTAACACATTGATTTAGCGTTACCGTTAGCTTCTCGTGATACAGGCAGCCACAAACTACATCTCGCTAGGTTTGAATTTCATCCAGGGCCTTCTCAGCCAAGTGGAATAACCAGACCCAATACCTGTGGGTTTGTGGGGGGAAACGTAGAACGACTTCCTCGCGTGTGCCAGTATTAATGTGTTCTGAATCCAACATATTGCATTCATTTGAATGCTTAAAATAGGCTTGGTGTTAATAAACGGAATGACTATGTCGAGAGCTGTGTTAAGAATATTTGGTGAATCAAGCCTTAAAATAAAGCCCTGGGTTCTCTCAAGGATTTCCTTCATTTCCTTGGTTTTCACACGTGCAGTAAACTGAACATGTTGTAAAAACACACCATCTCGACCAATCGAATGGCAGATATGAGGGCCTGCATATATTTCAATTGTAGGAAGTCCATTAAGTGATAAAGCACGTACATTACAAAGCAACTTTAAATCACAGTGCACACACCGTAGCATTGACTCGTGTATGTCTGCCTGTCTGTGCAAATCATATGACTCATTCGTTGTTTTAAATATTTAGTGCCTTTTAGATATGTATATCTATGGCCCACTTCAAAGCATGTCATCCTCGACCATTGCATCTCATCCCCAGTTCCTTTACCGAGTGGAAATGTGGTGTTTCAACACCCGGTAGGGCCCAGAATCCTAAGAGGGGGTCAGCCTACTTGCCTACTACAGCCATTGTCACTCAACAATTACGAGTCAGTATCTCACCATTCCATTGCATACTGTAGGAGTACAATATGTTTTGTTCGCTGTGTTCTAAAAGTAAACAACTACGAATCCATTTTGTTTACTCAGTTAGCCTTTGGACCTGAGTGGAACGGTGTGTTTCAACCCTGGAAACCACCAGGGTTCCAGGGGAACCAGGGGAGCCCACCAACCAGGGGGAGCACAACAACAAGGGGAGCACACTCACCAACCAGAAAAGTACACTCACAAACCAGGGGTGCACAGACCAACCAGGAGAGCACACAGACCAACCAGTGGAGCACACACCAATCAGGGGAGTACACAAGCCAAGGGATCACCCCCAACCAGGGGATCACCCCAACCAGGGGATCACCCCAACCAGGGGATCACACCAACCAGGGGATCACCCCAACCAGGGGATCAGCCCAACCAGGGGATCACCCCCAACCAGGGGATCACACCAACCAGGGGATCACCCCAACCAGGGGATCACACCAACCAGGGGATCAGCCCAACCAGGGGATCACCCCAACCAGGGGATCAGCCCAACCAGGGGATCACCCCAACCAGGGGATCAGCCCAACCAGGGGATCACCCCCAACCAGGGGATCAGCCCAACCAGGGGATCACCCCCAACCAGGGGATCACACCAACCAGGGGATCACCCCAACCAGGGGATCAGCCCCAACCAGGGGATCACACCAACCAGGGGATCACACCAACCAGGGGATCAGCCCAACCAGGGGATCACACCAACCAGGGGATCACAACATCCAGGGGATCACCCCAACCAGGGGATCACACCAACCAGGGGATCACAACATCCAGGGGAGCATCCGCGTGTGTCCTGACACGTAGCAAGAACCCCGGCCTTTCACAACAAACAGGTGATTGTCATCAGAGGAGGGAAACAAGCCTTGATGGACCCGATTCCAAGCCATCACCACCGCTGCTGCAATATGGGGGAGATTGCAGACAGGTGGAGCCAATCGGCTCCAACAATGAGCCGATCCAGCGTTTGAGGGCCAGATGATTGCTGA
>CM051004.1:10852599-10865099 GCA_027704905.1 Muraenolepis orangiensis | reverse complement strand
GCCGATCAACACGTCTAACATTCACTCAGAGATGCTGTTTGTCCTCCCCCCAGCAGACCAACCGGCCCGGTCCTTGGTTTTCCTACTGGCGGAGGCGGGTGGGGCAGCAGCCTGATGCGTGCACATGGCGAGGGCGTTGGCTACCCTGAGAAAAAATTGTTCTCAGAGCCCCGCTCGGGCTGATTTTCCTTTTCGGTGGTCCTGCGGAAAAGTCAGGTACCAGCAGGCCTGCTCAGTGTTCGACCCCCCCCACGCCCCCCCCCCCCCCCAACCTGCCCCCCCCCCCCCACACCGCAATTCCAGTCGCAAAAATGTTATTATTGTTTTCTTTCCTTTCCATCACTTTTCAACTTATTTTCCATCACTGCCACACTAATGAGCCATCAAAGAACAATTAGCCGTTGCTCTGATTTTGGGGGGGCCTGTGAAGTAATCAGACTGAGTATGTTCTGTTCTGTTCTGTTCTGGTATGTTCCAGTGTTGGTGGGGGGTGGGAGACTAGGCATATTGGGAAATAGAGTGATTACAAGAATTGCCGTTAACAGTGTAACTGCCTGCAATAGCGTTACAGGCACCACGATTTCTTGAGATTTTTGCAACTAGCTATGGAAAACAATCCATATTTGGCCCATTGAGGGCGGGAATTGAAACAAAAAAGTCAAATGGGACCTCACTAAATAAATAATATGAAGATGAACTAGCCACTGAGATCCTAACCGAAAACATTTAAAATGTATTTGCTTTGTATTATGATTATGTATTATAATTAAATCCCATTTTCCCGTTGACTTAGAATGGCGGGTCTTTATGCAAGCAACCACGTGAACCACCGAGAGGCACTGCACGTTAGTCCCTACAGGGAACCACCTACAGGCCGTTAGAGGAACTGCACGTGAGTTGCTTCCGCCAGGGATTCACAAACAGGCATGTCATGGCTGCCGCTTGGTTAAAACTAAGATGGGTTAAAGGCATTCTTTGGCATTTTGCAGATATTTAATGCTTTTCTATGGCACTCTATGCTGAAATTAAGTCACAGTTATGCAGACAAACTATTTATCGACAAAAGTTCACATTTTCAAGCTCCTCCTCCTGCAGTGAGTAAGGTTGGTGAAGAACAGGAATTTCTATCAGTTTATGGTGAAGAGAATATATTAGAAAGTAAGTTGAAAACAAAGTTTTTATAATGTAAAATACCCTAAACAGGTTATCGTACCCAAAATCAAACACAAAATGATGCTGATGCAAATATTTTGAGCAAAATATTCATACCACACCCTTGTATTTATAGTGCTTCTTAGAGAATAAAATAGTTTTGTGTGTGAGCACATGTGCATATGTGTGTGTGTAGTGTGTGTGTGCAAGTGTGTGTGTGTGTGTGTGTGTGTGTGTGTGTGTGTGTGTGTGTGTGTGTGTGTGTGTGTGTGTGTGTGTGTGTGTGTGTGTGTGTGTGTGTGTGTGTGTGTGTGTGTGCGCGCAAGCCAGCCAGGGTTGATATGACTGAATGTGGTGGTCTTTGCATGCCAGTCAGCTCGTAGGGTCTCTTATGTAAGGTGAGAGGTCCGGAGCCCAGAGCTTCATTTCCTCCGTCTCTCGCTCTCACACTCGGGACTCTTTGAAGTCTGGGCCCATCTTGCTGACGCGGTGTCCTTCATGGTCAGGAAGGCTAACGCTTTCATTGTTTCTCCGGCTTCTCATGCTGGGTTCATGTCCAAGGTGTGCTTTTTTTCTCTTTTTTCCACCCTTTGCCTTGCTTTCTTCTCCTCCTCCTCCTCGTGAAGGTGTGGGGGATAGGGGTATACATTGTTTTGTATATACATATATAATATATACATATTTCGATTTTAATGATTCACACACACACACACACACACACACACACACACACACACACACACACACACACACACACACACACACACACACACACACACACACACACACACATTCATGAAAACATCGCTGTTGGATTTGGTGGAGATTTCATTTTGGACGAATGTGTTCGGTGTATCGGTAAACGTAGCCTGCAATGAGAACTGATTTATTTCCATCATAGAGATGCAATAATTTGGGGGAAAATTTAGCAAATAGGGCCATATCAATTAGTTGGTTGTTTCTGGCATGATGCTTACATTCGATCATATTGGTCATAGGGATGAGAGTAAACATAACCCCTGTGCTCAAGTATCTTCACTGGCTGGTTTATTGTCACTTCACAGTTTACACAAGTATAAAGCAGTGAGTGAAAATCGTACCCGACGACAGACAGCAGTTATAAAATAAAAAATAAAAAAACAGAATAGAAAATTTTAATATATAAACAAAACTGTATAAAGTTAAATATATAAAAAATGTAAATGCTATTCATAAAATGCAATATATCAGCACAGAAAAGGAGCAATATGTATATATAAATTAATGTAATAAAATATACATTGTTATATGCTATACGCCCTTGTTCAGCAGCCTGGTGGCCTGACTGTGGAAGCTCTATCTCTGAGCTCTGATCACCTTCACGTTCAGAGCTCTTCGCGGTCCGGCCCCTGCTCACATGGCGGACCTGCTTCACTCTCGCTTCTCAGCACACTCGACAAATCATCTAATAAGCTCCACCAACTATCTCTCCCACGTACCCGCTTAAACCTGTGGTGACCGAGCCTTTCATGCAATATCACCCAAGCTTTGGAACGGTCTCTCCCCACACCCCTGTCCACTTGTTCTGTCCTGTGTGTTTTACTTTTTCTGTACAGCACTTTCTGATTTTTGTCTGCGAAAAAGCGCTTTATAAATACATTTTAACCTTTTAACTTACTTTACTTAAATTGAAAAGATCTTACCTAAATCACATGCATGTCAACGATTGCCGGTGCAACCCTGGTTCCAAATGATTATTTGACCGCGTATAGGAAATAGCATCCTCACCAAAGTGTCGGGTCCTTGTTCTCCCAGACACACGTGAACACGCTATGTCACTGTTTGTTATGGATCATTGTAATGCGGTCGTGTGGTGCTCTTCCAGCGCGCCACAATTTGTAAATAGAGGCACAGGCTGTTTCCAGTGCGGTGTTTTTTTTTTTTGAAAAATTTAACCAACAATGAAAAGAGGCAGTCCAAACAGATCAACTTTGGAGGATAACGTAATAGTTGCCAGGATTTCAAAGTGGGGGGAAAAACAAGGCTGTGACATACGCCGTGTAACAACGGTTTACCAAAACCACTGCATCCACAGTGGAAACCTGCTCCACCAGAGGCATCATCACCGTGACCCAGACGCTTTCATTGTGACATGTGTCTGTCGTTCTCTCATTCTAATACAAAGCAAACGAAGAGCAATGCAAATGGTCTCATAGAAATGCGACCAATCAGAAACAATAACAATAACAAACAAAAAAATCCTGGGGAGGGGAGGAGGGGAGGACACACACACACACACACACACACACACACACGCACACGCGCACGCGCACGCACACACACACACACACACACACACACACACACACACACACACACACACATACATAATGTTTATCTGAAGCCCTCCTGGTGTGTGTGTGTGTGTGTGTGGGGGGGGGGGGTTCAGATGCAGATCACGCCTGTTGACACCTGTCTATGTCTCCATGTCCACCCATTGTTCTGTGTGACCAACGCAAAGTAGCACTTAAGAGAGAGGTGGAGGGACTGACACACAAATCAACCACCACCACCACAGAAGAAGAAGAAGAAGAAGGCTGGAAGACAGACAACTGAGAATGAGATTGACCTGTGATTACCCACCATCAATACACCTATTGTTTTCGTCCATGGAGAGTGAGCGATGACGTCGACGTGGCTTCTGTTTTGTACAGCCTTTGAGTTCAGATTACTGTTGGTTGTACCGCAGCATTGTTAAATACTTGATCCTGATTAGCCAATAATGTTCCAAGTGTGTGCTATTATTTTTCAATAGCCCGACACCTCTTCCGCAGAAGAATATTTTATTTCAGCTGATTAATTAGATAAAAATACCAAAATCGCTAAAGATGAAAGCAAAAAAAGGTAAATATTGTTGGCGACTGGGTAAACTAGAATAACCACTCAGGAAATAATGTGCTTTGGCGTGGTAGGCAAAGCCTCACCTTGTACATTACTGTCCAATAACAGAGAGACCCTCATGGTCTATTGCTTACTTGGTTTGATCCCTCCATAGCGGAAAAAGTGCCAAACTGATTGATTATACCTTCCCCTGATACATGGTAACGGCATTAAGGGGGTCCTCAATAACCCAGCTCTCTCTAAAACAGCTCAGCTGGTGACTTTTATGCTGGTAGTGACATACTATGGCTACACAGTTAGAGTGAAGTCTATGTTGACAATATCTATCTTTAAATATGTTTTGGTAGTATACGCTTTCATTTGCATTTATCTTGTATTTATATTTTTGCCCTGCATTTTTTCCTGTGACACCCACCTTCCCCATCTGGGTTTAAGTTTAAAGTATAAAGTATAGTTTAAAGTTATCATGCATCTTGATCTGTAGTGTTATCTTGTCGTGCTAACTTACTAACCACTAAAATAAATGTTGTTTAAACAACTGTGCTAATGGTAATGTGTTGTATTATTACAAACTAATGGTAGACTCTGACAACAAACACATACTTTCAACCCAAACATAAAACCAGAATAAAAATGGAGAGATTTAGCGGCGCAGATGACCTACGTCTCACCTCCGCTCTCGCTAACGCAAACTGCCACTTTTCTGCCTGATTCCCAGGAAGTACCTGAGTGAAATGAGCGTATGATCAAGGGGAACAATGGCGGCCAAAACGAAAAGATTCAAAGCGCCGGGTGGCAGCGAACGAGATGAAGATCACAGGGAAACCGTTTAGAAGAAGGACTCTCGTTTCATTTCACATGTCAGACATTTTATTTTTCGTGGACTCACATACTTAGCAAGTGCCTCTTATTTGAGAAGTTGAGAATTCCATCAATGGGAATTAGCTTCAGTTTTTTTTGGATGCTGGAATGGCATGAACACAAGAGTAATAGACTAAAAAAAGGAGTTCCTGTTAGCTTGGAACTGGATTTACTTTTCTTTTAAAGACCTTGATAAAAGTAAATAGCTTAAAGTTCACATATCTGTCGGTTCCTCCATTAAGCGAACAACGATGTGCATTGAGTGTTCTGCTTTTAATTTGGACTCGACAACAACATTTCCGATGAAATGTTGCACATTTGACATTGTAGCTTTGAAAAATAAATAAAAAATAATACACAATCGCAGCCAAGCAGCGAATACATAAATGTCACATTATTTTCCACTTCATGAAGTCCGTGTCCTCCTCAAGCACCCCTACGCGTTGTTTTGTTCTCCCCAAACACGCCTCAAAGAACACTCTGTTTCCCCCCCCCCCCCCCCCGTTCGCCCCGGATCACTATGCAGAAACCCGCCGTCCGACGGGGCGGCTGGAAGGGCGGCTGCCAACCCATGCAAAAAGCGGCTAGGTGTGTACCGCGGGCACCGCCTTCCACCGTCGTCCCAGATGCACTAACACAGACACGGTAACGTGATCCGCTATCTTTCCCCACCAAGCGGATTTATGCACATAAATCATTTCCTACGCTGTGTTTTTCGGGGGCGGGAGGGGTGATGGTGGGGTGGGTGGGGGGATTTATTGCAATAATAGGCCATCGCTACCATTCCCATCCGGCTCGCTCTGCTGCCGTCCCTGGGAAAGCGGGCTCGCGGGTCTTAACTTTTGGTCACATCGGGTTTCCAGTTGCAGGGCTACCTTTCTGTAACCTCTCGCCCCCCACACCCCCTCCCCTTAACCCAAATGGTGTGTTTCCACGGGGGTTACGTGTGTGATCCGAGGGTCTCGCGGCTCTTAAAACAGCCGTACGTAACGGTGTTTTGGAAGCTGTCCGCAGGACCCCTCTTCCCCCCACCGTTTGATGGTGTTGGTTCTGCAGGGCGGGGCGCCCTCGGGGCAGAGCGCGGATACACACTTGTACGAAAACATTGCCACTACCACGTTTCATAGTGTGTGTGTGTGTGTGTGTGTGTGTGTGTGTGTGTGTGTGTGTGTGTGTGTGTGTGTGTGTGTGTGTGTGTGTGTGTGTGTGTGTGTGTGTGTGTGTGTGTGTGTGTGTGTGTGTGTGTGTGTGTGTGTGTGTGTGTGTGTGTGTGTGTGTGCGTGCGTGCGTGCGTGCGTGCGTGCGTGCGTGCGTGCGTGTGTGTGTGTGTGTGTGTGTGAGCGAGTGCACGCACGCACGCACGTGTACGGCTGTGGTTCTAAGGTTCTAGGTCTGTTTGGTCTACGGTCACGGTGTCTATATGCTAAAGACAACACAGGAGGTGCAGCACTATAAAGTGTGGAGTGTGTTGAGATGTCCTTAAGGGCATGTGTGTTTATTTTACTGTATCTTACTAGTGTAGTGGTTAGAAGGGGCTGTCATGCACTATAATCCTAAACATCGAGTTACACTCTTTTCACACTTTTCTTTATATTAGATTTATATTATATATATTAGTCTCGATTTTCTGAAATTAGCTCCATGTTGTCAGCTGTTGTTGGTGGCCACTGTAGGTCTTTGGACACTAAAAGCCTGCAGAATATTCAGGTGAAGTAAGAGAGCAACGTTTTTGTATTTGCTCATGCAAGGGCATTAGAAACTGTGATTTTGGAGCTGCACACAAGCCAGAAAGAAAGGGCATCAGCATTGTCATTGTCAACTTTTGTGATCTTGATAAGCTCCTTGATTGGATCTTTCTGTAGCCGTTTCAGAAGTTTCTCTGAGTGATTAATTTGATCAATTTCAACTCTTCCCTATACAGCAAGTGCACGGAAGATAGCTGCAGGACCTCATTTAGCTGGATGACATGAGTTCTACTCAGTGACGTGCGGTGAGGTTCGTGGCTGGGGAGGCACTGACTCTTTCTTTGTCAGATTTACAAATATATGAATTCAACAGAGTAGCATAAATTCACAATTCAACTGGCTGCTTGCACATTGACTACTGGTTATTTCATATCCCATATCAGCATTCTTTACGTAAGGTACATATTTGGCCAAAGAAGAACATAACATTTATAGCGGCTCAGAGAGAGAGCTCTGCACCCTCCGTGTTTTCTTAATTTGCCATCACAATTCATACTCATTCAATACAAATGAAAGTACTAACTTCCAGGGCAAAAAATAAAAATAAACTGACTGATGCGGTGCACTTGACTTTCTCCACTTGACTTTCTTAGCTAGCATATTACCCACAATGCCATTGGTCTGTAACACGTGGAGAAGAGCAATAGCAGAACAAACCCGTGTGCTCACACACGCCCCCTTCAGGGAGGCAGAGGTACTAGCTGCCTCCCTTCCTGCTTTTTCACTGCGGTGTTATGTCAGATCAGCAAGACTAATATGTATATGACTAATATTATTTGACTAATATGACTAATATTATTTTTAATCATTATTTGTTTTTTTTACATTTCATGATGGCAGGGGAGGCACTGCCACGTCACTGGTTCTACTGTGTTCCAGTACTGGGACAAGCAAAGAGGTCTTTGCTCTTCACCCGTCTATGAAGTGGAACTAGACCCATTTTCTCAGCCCTCAGCTCCCATGCATTTTCTCTTAAAAAATTTGAAGTTTTGCGCTGACCATCTTTGATCTCAACTTTGTCACAAAAAATGGGAATGGGAAGATGGCTGATGGGTCCAGCAAAATCCCCTGAAGACAATTGATGCTGTGAAGCGATGCTGCTGTGAGGTTGATGGTACTGTATTATCTCCCAGAAGATGAAGGTTGCAAGAAAATCGCTTGTGGCAAACAAAAACAGTTGTGGTGATATCCAACACTTTCGGTAGAGACACCAGGGAGAGTTGTAGGGATCTAGACTCACACTGATTGCATACAATGTGGGGACTCATGTACCATGATGGAGACGTTGGTCTTGGATCTTATGCAGCTGTTGTACTTTTTCTGTAGCTGTTCCTTTAATTTTAGTGAGTGGTGACATGGATGGCACATGAAGGATGCAGGTACGTGGCGATCTGTGGGCTGAAGGATCTACACTCTTTTAGGCATGGTGTCTCAATATTTACTTCAACCAGTAACACTAACAGTAACCAGTAACCAGTAACAGACTACTAGTCTCAGTAACCAGTCTGACAACCACTGTCAGAGAAATTCATCTGAAATCGCCATTCATGTTACTGTAAAGGCATCCTTTTATAACATTGTTAGATGTTCTGAAAGCAGCCATCATGTTCTACAGTTTCACAATAAAGCTAACACATACGACTTACACAACTTACAACACACATGTATGTAGCTGAGTTAGCTTCTTAGCTTCTTTGTTTGAAGTTTGAATGTGTGTCTAGCCAAGTTAGCGACTTGTTTGTTTTGGAGGATAAAACATTTAGGGAATTTTCACTAATAGCAGCACTGATTTGCATACTAGCATGCCACACACATGATCACATTCACATTCATTGTGATCTTTGACCCTCAAAACATGGATCTAGCCACAGTTATGTTCCTTTGTCTGCAATATTGGCAGAGATATAGAGAAAATTTACATTTTTTGGTAATGGTGGCACTAATTTGCATAATAATGATATGTGGTAGATCTAGACTTTTTAACATAGCTCATCATGTTCTACATACATTGTCCAACTAAGAAACGCAGATTAAAAGTATATTTGTTAGAAGTATAGAAGTATGTGTTGTAATGATATAATGAAAAGTCCTGCACTCTGTCCTGATTAGTAGATTAGGCTAGTAGAGTTATGCAGGAAAACAATTATTTGCGCTGAATGTTATAATGTTATTATTCATTTATTTAGTGAAGATTAGATTCTGAACTATTTTCTGATGAGTTAATTAGGCTAGTAGAGTTGTGCGGAACTAAAATAATTAATTTTAATTTTATACTCATCAAGGCAGAGTGCAGATTTGATTCTGCACTCTGTCCTGTTGAGTAGATTAAGCTAGTAGAGTTATGGTGAAATTGGGGCAAATTATTTTTGGGTCGAAAAAAAAGTACACTTGTTTTGGGACATTTGGGGAATTTTCACTAATGGCAGCATTGATTTGCATACTAGCATGCCACTTTGGGATCATTTTAGTGTGATCTTTGACCCTCTAAACATGGGTCTAGTATTGTTTTTTCCTTTATCTGCAATATTGGCTCAGATGTGAAAAGTGTGTGGCAATGATTTGCATAACAATTATATGTGGGACAATTTTCTAACAGCTCATAATTTTCTTCATACTATTTCCAATTTAGAAACTTGATTAGAAGTATATTTCTCTGTTGGTGCAAAATACACCCTCCTTGGTACGAGACTAAAATGCTTTTTTTGTTGTTGTAATGGTAGCACTAATTTGCATAGTAGCATGTCATAGACACATGTGATCACTTTAACAATAGTTTAATTGTGTTCCTTGACCATGCAAATTTGCAAAAAATATATATGCGTGGGACAATTGAACAACTTTACATAACATAGCTAACATAGCACAATTTTTCCAATCTAGAAAAGCTGATTAGAAGTATATTTCAGGGGGGTGCATGATACTAGCACTTCTAACCACCCAATTATACTGATGGCTTCTATATTTGCATTTTCTATATTTATGTTTTTGTTTGACTTAAGCTGTATCCAGCTTGCAAATGTAACAATAGAGACTTATTACTGAGGCGGTGTTGACCTTTTTATGACCTTAAGGAGGATATGCAGGGTAAACACCCCATATTGAGAACGCTATGTGTATTCGCCATGGTAGATTATAGGGACAGTGATTATGGTGTACAGCTGTAGAGTAATGGTTGTTCTAAGCTTGGCACAACATTGAGAAGCTACCAAGACAAGCTTGGTTGCATCATTGTTTTAAATTGGTATTACAGAAATCGTTTAGGACACTGATTCTCAATTGGTGGGTCGCAGAGCCAACCCGCAAATCTTTAGAAATAAGCAAATGGATTAACTCATGTTTTTTTGGTTTGCTATTTCATTGAGTTTATCCCCAATTGTTGCAGCTTTTTGTTCGCTCCATGTTTTTAGCAGTACATGATGGCATTGTTGATTACTGCAATATTGGAAAATACATTTTTTATTTTTGAGTCGCATAATGACTAATGACACATTTGGGACCTGAGGCTGGACCAGTGGAGACCTGCTGGTTTAAGACATACACATATGCATACAGAGTAACCAGTGGTGTTTTCAGACTACTTCAGTAGACCACAACACATTACCTCTGCTGTCAGTTCCACTTAGCCTGGAACGGCTTCTCTCTCTCCCGTCTGTCTATGTGTGGGTGGGCGTGGTCCGGGCTCCAGCCAACCCAGCATCTGCTCCACCTGTTCAATCGATGTATACCTGCCGTTCATCATCTCATCTTCTTGCAGTATTTAAACCCCAGTGTCCTTTACGTTCATTGCCGATTGATTTTTCCTACGTGTCCTGCCTCTGTGTCCTGTTGTATTAGCTCTGAACGTAACATTTGAATTGAATGTGAAAGAATGTCAACTTCCTGAAGTATCGTTACTTTGTCCAAAACACTACCAGTCTCACTTGTAGATCTTCATTTATATGTTATACATACTAGGTCACTTTGCACACCATTGCACACCTAAACCATTCCTGGAAGGAGGGATCCCTCGCTCTGCGTTCCTTCTCAAGATTTCTTCCTTTTTTTCCTTGCCTTTTGGGAGGCTAGGGTTTGGTGGCTGTTGTAAATATGTGGCCTGTGAAGCACTTTGAAACTGTAACAGTGATTAAGGGTTGAACAAAAAAATTGACTTGAATTGACTTGACTTAAAATCCTGTCAACTGCCAGATTCGGTAGGGTTATTATTTGAGGAGCAACTGATACAGAAAATATTCCTTGTGTCAGTACACAAATGAACAAGAACAATATAGTTAAACAACTGTGCCATTTAATCTGTAACAGATGAATACTACTGATTATCATATATCCCTGCCACATGGTATATGCTGGGGAAGTAGTTATAATGTTCAAGGTTAGGTTAAAACAACAACACTGTTTATATACCAGTTTCACACACGTTTATATTGAGATTCCAGTGAAAAGCAAATGTTCTTAGTGCCCTGGAGCACTCTCTCAACGACAGCTAAATTCATTATTTTAAATTGTACTGTCGACCCTCAAAGAAGAGGTGAGGCGTGTAAGCTGTTGTTTTAGAAAAATAAGTTAGAAGAACTAACAGAAAATACTGTGTTCCTCAGATGACCAAGGTCCACTCATTACCTTCATACAGGCTTCAAACTGAATAACGTTGCAGACAAAGGTCGCCCTAATTAGCACGTTGTTTTGTAGGGGTCGACTTTGTTAAGCATCTGTTGGTGTCACAGAGCGACGCACCTGTACATTCACATTCAGGCATCGCGGTTATTTCAATTGTTGTTCAAGCTATTGATCCAACAATTTGGGAGTCAAGTTTTTTTTTAGAGTCAGCCGCAGACTCGAATGCTGGGGTCACATGACCCCAGTATCAAACCCGACAAAGCTTCTGTTCACACTTTTCTAACCTTGACGTTGACAAACAACGCTATCTATGGTTCACAGGGTGATAACGCCCCCTGTGTCGAGAAGCAACAGTCTCACGCCGTCCCGAGTCGCTGGTTCTTGTAATCAGAGCAGCGTCAGAGGGCGAGAGTGCAGACTCACACAGCCGGCTACACCAAATATTATTGTGTGACGTTTTCCCCCTCTCACCCCCCCCCTCCATCTCTCTCCGTCCTTATCTACTTCCTCTGACCACTACCCCGTTCAGGCAAAAGGACCTATGCGACAGGAAGTGATGTCGTGATGAATAAGCATGGGGACGGAGAGGGCTCCAGAGATATCATTGTGAGGGCGTCTTGGAAGGACCATGGGAATTTGTATCCAAAACGGCAATGTGTGCGTGTTTGTGTGTTGTGTGTGTGTGTGTGTGTGTGTGTGTTTGTGTGTCTGTGTGTGTGTGTGTGTGTGTGTATGTGTTTGTGTGACATGTTTCATATTAAAACCTTTCTTTGCCAGATTAGTTTATTGTCTTTTTGCAGGTGGATGAAGTGATGTGTCACAGGATGTGCTTTTATTACACTCAGTACTGTTGTCTTTAAAACACAACCATTGTTTAGTGGAGAAACCTAATTTCCGGAGTATAAAAGTGCCTTTTGTTTGTGTCGCAGGCTTTATATTTGTGATTTAATTGTGATTTTTATTTATATATTTTATTTTATTTGACATACCCTTTTTTTCTTCATTGCTGCTTCCGTGTTTTGCCGCTTCCCTCTTAAGATTATTCAACTCAATTCAAGTCACTCGATGACATCATCGACCAAAAAAGCAAGCAAGCAAAGGTAGCCATCTTGTTAGCGAAAAAGGGAGGGGAGCGAGCAATTATGCCGGGTAATTAACCTTTTAACGGGCAGCCCGCGTGGAATGTGCGGGGATGAATGATAGTCAAGTCTCGAATATAAATCCAGGGCATGGCCTTCCGGAGATCCT
>CM051004.1:10842599-10847599 GCA_027704905.1 Muraenolepis orangiensis | reverse complement strand
GACGGGGAGGGGAGGAGGGTGGAGAGAAAGGAGGGGAGAGGGCGAAAGGAGAAGAGGAGAGGGAGAGGAGGAGAGGAGAAGAGGAGAGGGAGAGGAGGAGAGGAGAAGAGGAGAAAGGGTGCTGGTATTGTAGGGAACTGCATTTTATTACCAAAAAGATGGTTCTCGTCTTACTAAGTGATTTTTATGTCATTTTAAAATTTCCAATTGCGGTTTACCCCCCCCCCCAAAAAAAACCTGTTTGGGGAGTGACCAGTGGAGTGGGATGTTTATGACAGCGATGTCATATCCTGTATAGCTTTGCTCCTTCCATTTTCTTTATTGTTTAAGACATGTGTCATAAATGCAACTTCCAGAGATCCTGGACGTTTCTAAAGAAGTGCCTTTTCAGAAAAAGAAAAAAAAATACATTTAAAGGTTAGTTTGGAATAGAGCAACTCCTAATTGATCAACTTGTTTTTGACGATGTGATTTCACTTCATGTCTGAATATAAATCAAAACCACTTGTGCTGCTGGGAGATTTTTCTTTGGAAATCCACAAAAAAAGGTATAGATGAAGTGTGATGAAGGATTTCAGGGTCAACCGAATATATCTACGCAGACGAGGTTATCTAGCTAAATGCCATAAGCGGTGACTTCCTGGACCCAGAGAAAGCCACTCCAAATGAATGTAAGCCCTTCCATCCGACCGGGCCTATCAGCGACTTTAGTTGCCACATTTGCCCATGAGAAAATAAATGGGGGAGGGGGGGAGGGTGGGTGGGGTGGGGTGGGGTGGGGGCCCCTAAATCCTCTCGGGCTGCAGCTCTGCAAAGAGTAAGTAAGGAGGAAGTATGGAAAGCATTAGATCATAGAGCCGTGTGGTATCCCCCATGCTTCTTCTGTACTGCGGTCCCCTGAGAGGGCCCCTGAGAGCGGGGGGGGGGGGGGGACTTTGTGCTCCTGCGATGAGACAGGCGACTCCAGGTAAACCGCATGGACAGGTCTCAGACAACATTTGAACATTGACGCGGCACGCAGGAAGGCATAACACAGGGCCTTTTGTGGAATTGAATTATAAAATTGTTCATCGGAGATGTAAATGAGCTCCTATAGCTATGGTTCAATGTATGTACTGCACATTGTGCCTGTTAAATAAACAATAAACAAATAAAAAAATCTGAAAATATGCCTATAGAAAAGGCACACACACACACACGTTTTTCAAAAGTCGTGCTTTGGCCCGAACCTCCTGCATTAAATCTCCTTTTATATTTTTATTAAATGATGTTCACGGTGCCAACAGTGAATTGCATTTGGACACATTTATTATTGCACATAATCCTGACTTCATAGGCTCCCAGGGTGGAAGGCATCCAGATCCTTATGAAACGTATCCTAGAGGGGAATTATGTTTACACTGATATATTGCATCATAGACACTCAAACCTGGAAGAATATGGTATGCTGCACGCTACCGGAAAGATTGTCATTTAGGAGCTACAGCACACACACAGCTGGGGAACCATTCTCACAGAATCATTTATTTAAGAATTATTAAGCACGTTATTATAATGTCTTGCGAGAACTGCTGGGCTTTCCCCAAGTACTACCGGCCTTCCTTCCCAATATACACACAGTACACATTGCATTTTATAAATTGCATTTTATTTTTGCATTTTATAAATTGCATTTTTATTTTTACTTTTATTTTAATTTTTTATTCTTTTATTTTTATTCTATTTTTATCTTATTTTTATTTTATAACTGCTGTATGTCGTCGGGTATTGCACATAAGATTTTCACATCACTGCTTTATACTTGTGTAAACTGTGAAGTGACAATAAACTTGACTTGACTTGACTTGACTTGATGTTAAACCTCCTTTCTTACGTCATTCCGACTTTATGGCTTTTTTCTTGCTAAAAATGAACAGAAGGTTTGGCTCTCACCTCTGTCGGGTTATTATTGTCGATAAGGTATTGGTGATAAGTGTGTTAAAATGCTTGCCTACACGGTGTGTACAGGCAGTTTATCACAGCATAAGCTGTGCTGGTCAATTAAAAAGGCACGTTCAAACTTAACATCAGGAGCATTTATGTGGTTAAAATGGCCGAAAACCAAAATCGTTGAAAAAACACAAAGTTGTGTTGCTCAACACAACCGACTTACTAATGATTGAGTGATACAAATAAAACTAAGATAGTAACAGATAACCCAATTGGATACAAATGTAGACCCTACAACCATAAGCGTATTGAACACTGTCAAACACTGACACTGACTGTTCTGTGTCACTACAATACTGTATTGCATCCATACTACTATTACATATTACTTAGTTACATGTTTACATCCCACTGCACCTTTGTATATACAGTATATACATTTAAAATGTTGCAGGGCCACTGCAACATGTATTTAAATGATTTGAATCTCATATTTGGTAACTTTTAGTTTAGTTTAGATTTGAATGTTCAATATTTTTTAATTGCTGTTTGTAAATAGTGAACATGAGGATTGCTACACAATGTTTTTGTACTTGTCAATAAAAAGACATTCGGATCTGATTCTAGACAAGAACAGATAGCTCATGCCAGTCAGAGAAAAATATCACAAACATTATCACGTCCCCACACTAACGAATGCCGCTGTGTACATTTCAGCCGGGATTTTGAGCCTGGGAGCTTGGAACTCCCTCAGCCTCACTCTGGAGCCACGGAGCCTCATCACAGGTTCACTGGAAACAAACAAATCCAAACAAAGCAGGCCGTTGAATAGAGAGCTAAGGAGCAAGGCGTAGAAGAAGGCGAAATAAAACAAATTAGAAAAAGGGGTTCCTTTAAATCAATGATCGATGAGGTGGCTTTCCCTTTGACTTCAAAGGTCTTGGGAGGGGAGGTGGGGGCTGGGTGGGTGAGGGGGGGGGGTGGTGTTTATGTCCTGGCACTCTCTCCTCTCTCTCAGTGGCTGGAGGGGACCCAGTGACGTCCTCCCATCCTCGTGGTAACCCACCCCTGCTGTTGCCACCGAAAAGACCCAAAACAATGCCACTTTCTCTCCGTCTGGGGTAACAAACGTCAATGAGCATTTCCTTCATTCTCTACTAACCCCTCCCAAACCACCCCCTCTCCCCCCCTTTTTTTCATTCATTTGCGTTCGTCACCCTCTATTTGCCTAAAAAACCCGGTGCCCAGTGGTCCCCAAGCGAATAAAGTAATGTTCCTCTAACCACCACCACCACACCACCACCACCGCCCCTGTTTCCTCTAGCTTAACATCACGCAGGGTGGCTGGCGTTTCCCATTGTGCTCGGGCTGAGCGATGGGTCTCATTGGGAGCCGATCATGCGGTGGCTAATTTGATCTAAGGCTCAGAAAAGAATTCCTCCATACCAGGGGTTCCCAAAGGGTCCCTTGACCCACCTGTGGAGGTACTATTGGAACCAGGACCCACCAAATATCTAGCGCCTTTAAATAAGCTATGATAACACATTATCATTGGCATATCACCATATAACACCAGGGCTTCTATGCCCTGTGTGGTGACTCAGGAAAAGCGGAATAGGCCAACAGTGGCTAGTGAACTCCTACCGTGGCACTGTAGAGAGCGTCCTGATGAGTGGCTTCACTGTGTGGTACAGAAACACCACTGCACAGGACGAAAAAGCCATCCAGAGAGTCGTGAAGACCGCAGAGAAGATCATGGGGTGTGCACTTCCATGCATTGAGGAGATCTTTAGTCCTTTATGTCCATCATAGTCCTTTATATCCATCATAAAGGACCGCAACCACCCTAGGTACCATCTCTTCTCCCCCCTACCGTTGCCGGTTAGGCTGCATTCTTACAAGGACTACCAGGTTTAAGGATAGTTTTTATCCACAGGCCTACTGAACAGCTTGGAGTGCTGCAACTATCATAACATTGTCATTAATATTACTACATATACTTTGCTGAACTTTTCTGAGCTCATTACAGTTACTGCACTGTACTGCACTGTATTCATGATGCTGCTGCACTACTGGCATTTTAAATGCTGTAAAAAAAAATTGCACAATTCAAAACAAGTAAATATCAACCGTCACTGTATTGTTTTTATTTTATATAGTATTTTAAAAATGTTATAGCATTGTTTTAAAAATGCATACTGCGGGAGAGAATGGGGAGTAAGCATTACATTGTACTAATTGTTGCAAATGGCGAATAAAACATGGGATAATGAACATTTCTCGATGTATAGACCCGCTTACTGGTCGCGACCCACAGTTTAAAAAACCCAGCTCTAGCCTTCACTAATTTTTGTATATAATATAATGCAATGTATATAAAAAGCAGCACTAAATATCACTTGCACCGTTGATCTTGAACGCAAACTATCTGCGATGGGGTTTAGGGTAGGCGGCAGATAGAAGCAGCAACATTAGCTGCTGGATAGGATATTTATGTGATGTAACTGTCTAAAAAACAGTTTTGAACATTACCCCAAAATGTACAAATGTCCTAGAAGTGGACACAGCAGTTGCGTCTCTTGAGGAATGATAGAAGTGTCATCATGTCGTACCTTCATAAACTCATTATTTACTCAGTCAAGATTAAAACCTGCGGGCTATCATATTTGGCTTTGTAAAAGGTCTTTCTTTCGAACGGCAACATGTTGCAACAACAGGCCGCAGAACATTTATCAATTGGTAAATATATGTACTGTGCCAAGCTGTGTTGGAAAAAGGTAGCCTAGGAAAAGCATGTGTAAACCCCCGGGAAAATGTTAATGTCTTCTTCACGTGTCAGTTACGTGATGCAGATTATCATTGTGATCCATACAAGGTTAGTTAATCTAGTGCGAGAGTTTAGCAGTGGCTGGTCACCATTACGTTAAGCCTACACGTGTCTTGCTTTCCCTAAATCGGCAAGTAGTAAACAGTAGTAACATCAGTGTTGTGCCGGCATGCTCTTGAGCAATACAAGGTAGAGGGTTTGGGTAGGAAGTGAGCGAGTCACAGCAGACAGTCCTGCAGGAAGT
>CM051004.1:10835099-10840099 GCA_027704905.1 Muraenolepis orangiensis | reverse complement strand
GAAGAAGAAGAAGAAGATAATAATAAAAAGAAGAAGTAAAAGAGAACAACAATAATAATAATAATAACAATAATAATAATAATAATAACTTACAACAAAGCCATTGCCAAAAGGAGGAACTGCTATGCACAGGGAATCTGACCAATCGCAAATATGGTCATTCGTCACATTCATGTGAAATTCAAAATGAACGTTAAGCAACACAGTCCGTTTCTCATGACACACGGAGGCCATCACATACCGTGATAAGGCGTGGAGCGAATGTGAACAGGACTCAACCTACGCTCCTTCTCTGGTTCCCGCCGCTTATAAAACAACAAGTAATCCTATGAGGGTGTTCAGTTCTTTGTCTTCTTCTGCCTAGCCTCTGTGCTACACCAGGCGTGAAGTACCGTTGTCCTTGTACCAAATGTCTGTGTGTACTGGCAGGATTTGAAGGTTGGATTTGTTTTAGTTGTTACCGCACAGGTTCTGAACCATAAAGGAAATTAAGGAAAGCATGGTTATAATTGCATAATATAATATTGCTAAACACAAAGCCGCCATATAACTTATTAGAAATTGAACGGGATATCAGTGTGTATATACTATGTGATACATGTGTTATCTGGACGTGTATGTAGTTTGTTTTGATTAGGTTTGTCTGAATGTGTATAGGGTGGGTATCCATTAGTGCATTACAACTAAAAGGGTGCCCACGCATATTAGTCACTTAAAGAAAATGCTTTGTCGCTAAATCCAGGATGTTTTCAGTGTGTTCATGTGAGGCCACGACTCCTCCAGCATCTAGGGATACAAAAGCAAAGAAATTTGCAGGGAAATTGCAGGAAATATCTTACTCAATGTCACGTCATGCACAGCGATGAATCGTGACGACCAGAAAATCGTTTTTTCGAGGATGTACTTGGAATCAGCATTAAAATAATCTAATTTTATTGATTGATGTGTTTGATTTTTGTTCAGATTTGCAACTTTAAAAGCCTTTTTTACTGCCGTCTGTCACAGTTTAGACTTTCGTCTAAACAGTAGCACGGGGCCTGAATCACACCTCCTCTGGTGGTGTGTGTAAGAAGCATTTAACTCTAGAGGGAAGCGCAGCGGCCGTTGTGTCAAGTGACTCTCAAGTGGCGTGATGGCAGGGGTTTTTGTTTTATTTTTTTTCCTACAATAGAGTCTTTGTTGCCTTGTGTTTCTTCTTGCGCCTGCTGCAGCACATAATGATTATGTGCAGGCCCTTATGCAGACGCTTGGCACCTGAGTGAGCGGAAATTTGAACCGTAATAACTGAGATTACTAGAACGCAATGTAACCAAGCCTAAATGTCAGCTGGATCAAAAGGTGCATTGCCGACAATGACTTTCTGTAGGATGTTCACCACTGCAACTGGCTCACTGGAGATGTGTACAGTTCTTTGAGCAATGCAAATGTATGTATTGCATGGGCCATTCAATAATTAGTATCATTATTACTGAAATGACAAAACATTGAAATACCTTTTTTGGGTTTTAGTCCTTAGCGAAAACATCTTTGGTAAAGGATATTTCGTTTTTGTCGTTCTTTTTCGTGTTTGTTTGTTTTGGTTTGTTTTTTAGTTTTTTTTCTTCAAATGACCTTAAGACGAGAAGCTCTAGCCGCACGGTTAACAGTTGAGGCCTTGTAAGCCAGGGAAAGAAAGCCCTCTCTGGAGCCAAGTCAGGGAACCACGCCAGCGAGTAGGAACTCCACTGAGCTTCTCCAGTAGTGGGGGGGCCTCTCCAGACTCCCAGCCACGGGTCTCCGAGCCCAGAGACCCAGAAAAACCAGGAACTCCACCGATGTTTGTGATGGAATCGCTTTCCAGAGCTTGAGTGGAAAATGAGGCCTTTTTATTTTATTTTTTTTAATGAAAAGTGAGACCACACAAGAACCCCCATAGGTAATAAACCTCCCTCCTAAAAGTTTATGGAGTTATTTTGGTTGCATCACATCGCGTATGTGCCTGCGCTGATGTTGTGTGGGGCCAAAAATAGAACATTGTTGTTAGTTTTAGCCCGGGATCCCACTATTAAGAAGGGGGCTCCCTGTAGATGAAAAGAGCGGGGCCAGGTAAACGGTGGGGGGCGCGGGACGTGGGGGGGGGGGGGGGGGGGGGGGGGGGGAGGGGGGGATGTTCCACTGTGTCGGGGGATTCCCACCGTTCAGGAAGTAGAAAGAGCTGATGCAGGTCTGCAGTCACGGGCCCTGCCGTGTGCCCCGGACTGCTACTTCACTCCAGGGACCTACAGGGTTTCAAAAAGCTCGCCGAGTCCTCCCCGCACTCCGACAGGAATAGAGCTGCCTTTTTGCCGATGACACAATTCTTGCAAGTACCTGAGGAAGTTTTCTTTGCCCCGCCGTTGATTTATTAGGGGTCCCGGGAAGGTTGGAAAGGGATTGACGCCGGTCACACTGTTAAGACTGAAGGAATTGGATTCCATATCTTCAGTTGAGGGATGCTGGATTTATGCCCGTGTAGCAGCTAACGGGCCGATCTGAGGCCGTAGACGGCAGCGCAAACACTGTGGGGAATCACCCGCAGTCTCCCCGGTGATGGCCGGACGGGGTAATAGAGTGCTATACTTAGAGGGTGAACCCTTAATGCGAGGGATGGGATATGACGTTATCTGTCAGACGGGCCGCAGGCGGCGCAGGCAAGGGGCCGGTGTCCTTGTCAGCCGCACTCTTTCCCCCCGGAGGACCGCGTTCCAATCATAGCCCTGAGCGCACGAGGGGGATCTTGCGGCCACCTCCCCGTGACACGGAGGAAATCCCCTGATTCACTGTATTGTGGCCGCCCATGCGTACCTATTCGCCCGACGCCCCGGCCTCACAGCTCTTACCGGGAGTTTTGATTGAGCAATTTCAGGATTTAGCGCCACCGCCGTCATCATCAACCACACACCTTGATTCTAGAGTCATCCGCGGGTCTTTAGCGAGGTACAGACAAACACCGAAGACATCAAACGCAAGGTTTGGGCGGGGGTGAAAGCTTGTCCCAAATTGTAATTATGTTGAGGATTACCTTTTAGGCTTTTGTGTTCCCCTTCCACTGATAATAATTCACTTTCCCAGCGGCAGCAGTGGAAAAGCATTTTGTTTTTTTTGTGTTTTTTTGGCACTGAAGGTGGAAAGCTGGACAGCAGTTGATTGTGCGCCGAACAGGGAGGCCCCTGCGTTAATGGGGTGGGGGCGCAGGGTGGTGGGGGGGACGGTTGGGCTCAGCTTCAATGCCTTGCTAATAGGCTCCGTGTCAAATGTGGCCCGGAGTCGAAGAGTTTAAAGAAGATATAAAACGGAGGGTGAACTTACCAATGTTTTACATAGAAAATTTAAAAAAAAGTAACGATGATGGTAGTAAATTAGCTAAGTGGTCGGAGTGGTTCCAGTCTTCCGAACCAGAGGGCAGAGTCTGTCTCTTGACGTAATGTAGATGGAAGAGGAGGAGCGGGGATTCTAACAACCAAACAAGCCAATGAAATTCTGGGCGAAAACAACGGGGCCATGTTTGAGTCAAGAAGCATGTAAGCACAGAATACACAGAACGTATGTATGTAGATTATATGGGATGCAATGGATGCACAGAATTTGGTTCGAAAATATATGATGTTGCAGGAACATGTTGTAAAGCGTGAAGGGAGTGCATGGGAGAGAGAGAGAGAGAGAGAGTGAGAGAGAGAGAGAGAGAGTGAGAGAGAGAGAGAGAGAGAGAGAGAGAGAGAGAGAGAGAGAGAGAGAGAGAGAGAGAGAGAGAGAGAGAGAGAGAGAGAGAAAATGAATCATAGCTATAGAAATGTAATCACGTTGAACACGCCTATTACCATTGGAAACCTCCAAACTCCAGAGTGCTGCCGTCCAGGAAACATAATTAGGGCCGTCTGTGTGAAAACATATTTAAAAGGCTTAAGAAAAAATACAACTCACGCAACATAACACATATCTTGGCAAGGGGCTTAAATGCCTTTGGAAGCAAATATCCAAAAACAACCAAACGAAAAAAAAAGATTCAAGACCAATTTAAGTGGACCCAAATGAGGGCCAACGCTATAGTAAAGCATGCAGAACAGCTGAAATAATGCTTGCATTTGATAAAGTATGCAAGTCTTTCGTTTAGATTTTACGTACAATTTGATTATAGTCATTAAGCAGAAGGTTTTTTTCAATGTGACTTACAATGGTGCGTTTAACAAGGGTAGGTAATAGAACAACTCATCACCAGAAGTCAAAAGTGCATTTCATTCTTAACCATAGTCTCTAAGAACTGAACCAGTGCTCAGGTAAAAGTACAATACATTTGCAGACAATATAACAATATCTAACTAACTAACAAGCAAATAACCTACTTAATAGGACGCTAGTAAAAACTGATAAGAGGACGTGCTAGGTGGAAGGATTCGGGTAGTGTTTCCTGTTTCCTGTTTCCCGATTTGTTCTCTGTATGAACGATACAACATTTAACATCAGCTACACAGGGCTTAACACCCAGAGTCAAACCCTTTGCACGTGTTAACCATCCTTCGCCAGAGTCACGCTTGTGATACCTGGGTCCTTGTTTTTCACATCCCACGTGGTGGGTTCTGTAATGTCTGTCATCTTCACGTCTTTCGTATAGGAACAGAACAATCAGCGCGGGAGGCTGAGCAGAGAGTGGAGCTGTCCTTCAGCACCAGAGCGTCAGCGCTCCACCCAACACACAACGCGTGCGTGTGTGTCCTGTCTCCCTTCTGCCTCCCTCCCTCCCTCCCTCCCTCCCTCCCTCCCTCCCTCCCTCCCTCCCTCCCTCCCTCGTCCTCTCTTCTCCCAGCTACATTTTGAATCACGTCAGGCTCGTTTGACAGCACACACACGCACACACACACACACACGCACGCACACACACACACGCACGCACACACACACATGCACGCACACACACACACACACACACACGCACGCACACACACACACACGCACGCACGCACGCACACACACACACACACACACAC
>CM051004.1:10730099-10822599 GCA_027704905.1 Muraenolepis orangiensis | reverse complement strand
GGTGTATAGAGTGCATAGGTTCAGGTGTATAGAGTGCATAGGTTCAGGTGTATGGAGTGTGCATAGGTTCCGGTGTATAGAGTGCATAGGTTCAGGTGTATAGAGTGCATAGGTTCAGGTGTATAGTGTGTTGGTTCAGGTGTATAGAGTGCATAGGTTCAGGTGTATAGTGTGTTGGTTCAGGTGTATAGAGTGCATAGGTTCAGGTGTATAGAGTGAATAGGTTCAGGGGTATAGAGTGTATAGGTTCAGGTGTATAGAGTGCATAGGTTCAGGTGTATAGAGTGCATAGGTTCAGGTGTATAGAGTGCATAGGTTCAGGTGTATAGAGTGAATAGGTTCAGGTGTATAGAGTGCATAGGTTCAGGTGTATAGAGTGCATAGGTTCAGGTATATAGAGTGCATAGGTTCAGGTGTATAGTGTGTTGGTTCAGGTGTATAGAGTCCATAGGTTCAGGTGTATAGAGTGCATATGTTCAGGTGTATGGAGTGTATAGGTTCAGGTGTATGGAGTGTGCATAGGTTCAGGTGTATAGAGTGCGTAGGTTCAGGTGTATAGAGTGCATAGGTTCAGGTGTATAGAGTCCATAGGTTCAGGTGTATAGAGTGCATAGGTTCAGGTGTATAGAGTGCATAGGTTCAGGTGTATAGAGTGCATAGGTTCAGGTGTATAGAGTCCATAGGTTCAGGTGTATAGAGTGCATAGGTTCAGGTGTATAGAGTGCATAGGTTCAGGTGTATAGAGTCCATAGGTTCAGGTGTATAGAGTCCATAGGTTCAGGTGTATAGAGTGCGTAGGTTCAGGTGTATAGAGTGCATAGGTTCAGGTGTATAGAGTCCATAGGTTCAGGTGTATAGAGTGCGTAGGTTCAGGTGTATAGAGTGCATAGGTTCAGGTGTATAGAGTCCATAGGTTCAGGTGTATAGAGTGTTCAAAGGAGCCTTCCTTCCATATCCTTATTTCTGGGTGTCTAGTAGTTCTCTTGCCTTTACCTCTGAATGTTGAATGCACTTATTGTAAGTCGCTTTTACTCCCCCATTCCCTCTCACAGTATGAACAACACTATACTATAACAATGTTGTACACAATAAAAATAACAAGGATAATAAGAATGTAATGTGATGTCTTATCTGCATGAATGAGGGCTAAGGAATGGGAACAGGGACGTTTCCTCAATCTCACCACATTAGACGTAGCAGCTGCATTAGAAAAAACGCAAGGTGTATCGTGAGTATGTATGTATAAACAGCAGATGCAAACGGTGACAAACCCATATTGACTTATTGTTCTTCCAGGAGACAGCTGACATCATGTGACACATGACCCCTTCACAAGATGCAAATGCAATGCATTGCATCAGCTGTCTTTCACCATGATAGTACGTCATCCAGGTGGTTTGACAGCCCTGTCTCGCCACTCACTGTTTCACATCCAACGTGCAAATCCTTGCTTTTCGACCTCATTAAAGATTCAACTGTGTTAGAACAACATAACAAAGCCCTGCGAGAAGAGGGAAGGATTGTGTCCCAGAAATCAGCGATCCTACACTCATGAGATCTAGGCTTCGTCTTGCGTTCTGACCCACATCACACCACATCCCCCCCACCTCTCCACAGGAAGCCCCCCCCATCCCCCCCTCCCCTTCCCCCTGGGCCAGCGCAGGTTAGCTCGCGCCGCCGCTGCCCTGATCGTGCTCCAGTGCAACCCAGTGCTAATTCCCTGGTCAGAGCCACCCAGTCTGCTCAGGGATTCCTCACCAACCTCAACGTTTATATATACAAGTGCTGCTCTGACTGGGAACCCAGAGGAACCGGGGGCTGGTAATAACATCTCTCTCTCTCGCTCTCTCTCTCTCTCTCTCTCTCTCTCTCTCTCTCTCTCTCTCTCTCTCTCTCTCTCTCTCTCTCTCTCTCTCTCTCTCACGGACCGGCGTGAACAGAGATTCACCCCGAAGCCTGTTTGTTCACCCCAGGGTTGTTTGGAGGGAGAATGTTGACCACGCTTCCTGTGCAGCTATAGAGTCTTTATTACAGCGTGTGTGAGAGGTCAACCCGCCAGGACGGCAAAGCCTCTTTCTGTCTTAATCCTAAAGTCCTGAATTGGTAGTGATTGCATGAGCCAAGTAACCTGCCACCGACCTCTGACCCTGGTGCGATATGGACTCCCCCCCCCGTGCTCCCATGCGATGTAGCGGCGTGCCTTTTGAAATAATATTTGAAACGGCGGTCGCGGGCGCAAACGCCGGCGCCATCGCTCAGCTTGGGCCGTTTCCCACCCAAGTTAAATCCGCAGAAGGGATTTTTTCATTTTCGTGTTTTTTTTTTATTTTGAGGAGAGAGAGATATTATGCTTACTCTGTGGCAGACGATTTAAAGGTTAGAGAAGTGTTGTGTTTGAAGAGAGCTTTGACCAGTGAGCACGAGGGCTGCACTATGGGAGCCATCAGAGGACATTATTTTCGAGGGAAATGAGAGACTTAGGGCAAAAGATAAAAAACAAACTGGTAATGTGTTATCACTATAACCCGAGATGGAAGTTATCAAACAACAACAACAACAAAAAAAAAACAATAATGGAATGGCCCCTACTGTTTTAAAAGGAGATCGTTTAGCTCTATGGTTTTATTTCAATGATCCATTTTAGTTTTAACTGCGTTCTTTGGCAACATTTCTCTCCTTCTTCTTCTTCTTCTTCTTCTTCGGGGGATAACGTCACGGACGCCTGCTTCTGCAATGGCTGCGTGAGGGAGGGTAAGGGGAGTGTAAGGGAAGGGGGGGTCGTCTCTAAACTCTCGAATAGATGACTTTGACCATCTCATTTTCATTTATATGGCTCGATGGAGGCTCATTTTCTCTCTGCCTACCTATGCAGCGCCGACGGGCTCAATAAAAGCTAATGAGCTGTTGAAAACAGACAAAGCTATTATTTGTCTTATGCAGAGGAACATATGGTTTACTCATTGGCGTTCTGCTCGTGGAGGCCTCTCTCTCTCGCTCACTCTCTCTTTCTCTGCTTTCATTTCTGTCTGTATCCATGCATTCTCTTTCCATCTGGACAATTATTGACTCTTTCTACTTTGTGTTTTTGTCTCTTCACTTTGGTGCTACAAGGCCGGCCGCATTGTGACATACTCTCCACCAGCATTGCAATGTCTTACAGTGGTGAGTGCATGATGTACACTACTCTGGTTACCTAATTCAAATATGGTTGTTTTAAGTTTCGAAAAACACATGGTTTACAGAGGAGATCCGAAGCACGTCCTCTTTCCCTTGCAGAAACCCCTTTGTCCATTGTGTTTGAACGTAGCATCTATCACCTCGCCTTGGCTCCCGAGAAGATCCCACGCAACACACAATCTATATTCACCGTAACACTTTCTGGGAAACGATGCCAGTCGAAGACTGAATGTTGTGTTTTAAAAAAAACATTAGAAATCCGCCCTCCGGACTTTTGGAGATTAGGAGAACCGAGGAGCCTTGTCATCCAGCGGTGCGCTGATCCGCTGATCCGCAGTCGTGCGCGGAGCTGTCAAGATGTCTGCGCGTTTGTCTCCAGGTACCGCACCCAGAGGCGACGAGAAGTTAATGGACCCTTTAATAAACACCTGTAGTATCACAGCCACACTCCACACAAAGCACAAAGGGATCCAAGACACATCCAACTTATGTGTTCTTCTGGCAAGGCTCGAATACCCCCCTTTGTAAAAAAAAAAAAAAGTTGTGTAATTAAGTAATTAAAGTTGTGTAATGTCTTGACTTGGCAGATTTCAACGATTGATTGTCAGTTTTGCAGAAGAAGAGGTCATAAAGTTAGCTTCATGCTGCACAGCCAACCTGTAGCCACCTGCCTGCAGGGCTCACAAAGCTGTCCCAGTTCCACTGTGGAAGACAGCTTCAATACACCGGTGATGTTTGTGTGCTGTGCATGTGTACTAAATGAATGGCATAGAAGAAACAACGGTGTTTTGTCCCGGTCAAAAGGTTGTAGGTTTGATCCCCAATGCCACACAATCTACAGCAAGATGCCTCACCTCTACCTACTCAATTAAATGCATCTGAATTTACCCTCGCAGTCATTCCCGGTCATTAATTGTAAATTGCGTTTTACAAAATGATTGAATGAAAGTAGAAAATGTATATGTAAAATAAATGACATGTATTGTAAATATATTAAATATGTTATATTACATGCATGCAATATAAATGTAGCAGGTTGTATTAATTATTTTATGTATTTCGGACGTACCGCATTACCACTGCAGACCACTAGAGGGGCCCAGAGCTCCTCTCAGGTCATACAAGTTGGAATTATTTACGCAGGAAGTGTACATATTATTAAACTGTACACTAGGTGCAGTAAGGTACACATTGTTCATATAAATATATCGAACGAAATAATACAAACTCAATTTATTACTCAAAGATGGATATTGGCTGCTTTCCAGAAGAATACAACCACATTTCTACAATCGTTTCTTAAAAAAAACATACCCATTACTACCAGGGAAAAACTAAAGTAAGACACAACCTATTTATATGTGTAGTTTCCAAAGAACCCGTCTTTCATTAACTAAAATAACAGCATACACTGTAGTCTCAATTACTGAATTTCAATAAGCGAGAACCACAAAAATAACAGCAATAACGCAGGGTTGCAAGTGAGTCATTGTGCATAAACAGTACTGCAACCATCCTGATTAAAGGGTTCGACTGATCACAGTTAGTGGATCAGTTACCGATAACCGATCCCCTAGTTGTTTCAAACGTAACCATCTACCTTCTGATGTTCCTCGCATTGTGAATACACAAGCTAATATTCAACTCACAACCATGATACAGGACGCAGCCCGCAGATGGAACAAGTCAAATTCCATGTGTATGACTTCTGTGTATGGCAGAGGTGGAAAAACAGGGAATAAAAGAACACACATTAAAAGGAGGGACCCACTAGGCAAAAGCGTTTCCACGCGTGGATGTGTGAAACGTAACTAAAACACGGTTAAAAAGCTTTGGAATGCTGTATTCATAGTATTCCAAGTAACACTCAAGACTCAGGTTTGTCTCAATAGAAAAAATGCAGAAAGATCACACATCCCCACTGAAATTCCCTCAGTGGGGGGGGAAATGTGTTTGAATTGAACTTTTCCTCAGGTGGCATCTTGGCAGATGTATGCAATGAGTGGGTCATGACCTCGACATGCTGCCCACTGGGTTCCTCAAAGTTCAACAGTCTTAGTCGCTGTCTGAGGAAGCACTGGAGCTGTCTGAGGAAGACTCCTGCTTCTTCTTCTTCTTCTGCTTCTGCTTCTTCTTCTGCGTTTTCTCGTGTTCCCGCTTGTGCTTTTTGCTTTTCTTCTTATGGCTTTTCTTTTTCTTGTCCTTCTGCCTCTTCTCTTCGTCGCTTGATGAGCAGGAGCTGCTACGCTTCTTCTTTTTCACATCGTCTTCATCACTGGATGAAGAGCCAGACCTGGGGAGCACAAAGAGACAGAGATTCAAGCAGGGCAAATTGCCATTTGGATCAATAAATAAAACAGATCAATAGATAACAGTAAACATTAACTTGAAGCAGCTCACACCTCTTTCTGGATTTTGTGTCCCTGCTTTTCTTATGCTTGTGTTTACGATCGTCATCACGGGAACCTGCCAAACATGAAAAATGGAGAAAATATAGCATTTTTAAACTTAGGCACTTTGCAACCTCAGACACGGGACCCCACTTACCTGATATGCATAGAGGGTTGTGGGAGATTGCTAATGCACAAGTTGGCAATAAAGATATATTTTTTAAAGGCTGTCTAATGATTTGTACCCAAGAGCATTGGTGTTACTGGCGGATGTCGATTAGCCTTGTGAGACCATCCTCATCTCTCAAGTTCATACTCTGCAGATCGGTCTGGATATTAAGCCAGTTGAAAGCCTCTTCCAAAAATTGTAAAATTATTGGACCAATCAGCGCTTAGGAAGGGAGTTTCACTCAAGGTTATCATCAATCTGAATGGAAGACTTACAAACGCAAGCAAGAGCTTCACTTGGTGTTTGTATTTGGAAGTAAATAGCTGCCCGACTGATAATCATTGTGAAACACAAGCTTTCAACATATGGATGGCCTCCCAAGGCTGGAAGTTGATATGATTACAATAATGTCTGGGGGAAGGGGAGGCAAGTTGGAGCGGCGCCACAACAATGTTGAGACGCAAAACCGGGGTCACAGGCTCAAAAGGCTTGGGAACCACTGGTCCATAGCTCACTAGAACGCATGCTGACCTTTAGAGCGTCCACTGCGAACTTGCTTGTCGGCGCAGGGCACCACTTCATCCTCCTCGCTCTCATCGCTGCTGGTGCTGCTCACGTCCAGAACGATGTCCTTCTGGGGGTCCACGCGCACAAAGTTCCTGCACTCGAACGTCAGGTGACCGGCTGGGAAAAAAAAAAACCACACACCGTCCAAATGATACTGCGTGATACAAACTAATAATAATAATAATAAAGAGAACCATTTGTTTATTGTTGTGATTAGATGTACTTACGATAGCCACATTTCTTGCATCCTGCACGGATGTTGTCCTTATTTGGGCCTGTGGAAAAGATTACGGAAATATTTACATTGTTTGTGTACACGTCATACATAGTGATTGTATTGCCCTGAATATGGACCAATAACATTGCAGACAAAGATAATAAATCATACATTCTCGGATGAGATCACATGTGCCATAATATTGATTTGGTCTCAATACCAAAACACATTCTGTTTAACAATCACAACTCTACTGGGCCCTAAGGCAGTTTGCGTTGGAAATCCATTACAATGAAATAATGTACTTTTAGTCTGGACGTCCACTGACTGAGTTGTTTAGTTAGACGATACATGGACTGCATTTATAAAGAGGGTTTCTGAACCAAAGCGCTACACAGAAGTAGTCGAGCATCAGTAGGCTAGTAGTATACAAAGCAACTCAACTAGGAACATCTACTTCAACTGTGGACGTAACTTTAACTTCAACAACAGAAGCGTATCAGGATATTGATAGTATATTGTTAATCGGTATGGAACAGCAGATCGTTATTGATTGTTTATTTTCTTATCTAGCTACTCGTGTCACCCTCACTAGCTATTTACCCTGAACTATGTGACTCGGGAGTAGATAAACACATAGCACGTAAGTAACATACATTCTGAATTAGGTTGATACAAAAAATACAAAACACTTGCCAGGAATATCCATTTAAAGCGCAGTAACAATGAGGTTTGAAATCAAGTTCAAGCGCGGAACAAACAAACTTCCACGTTGCTCCTGCGGACAAAGGGTCCGGCTTGAAACAAGACATAGGAACTATATCGAAGGTTCCTACATATCGAAGGTTCCTACCACAATCCAGCTCTTACCCACATATCGAAGTTTCATACCACAATCCAGATCTTCTTCTTCTTCTTCTTCTTCTTCTTCTTCTTCTTCTTCTTCTTCTTCTTCTTCTTCTTCTTCTTCTTCTTCTTCTTCTTCTTCTTCTTCTTCTTCTTCTTCTTCTTCGTCACATTTCATAATCTTATCATATCTTATGTGAACCAGTCAGTGTAGTGCATAGTAAAAAAAATACATTACATGTACATAAAAGAAAAAGGAAAAGAAAAAAAACCTGTAAAAACAAACTGTATCACAACTACCTACCTCTCTATAGTTTACATATGTATTACTAAGATACCTGTTTACTGTACCTGCCATATATATTTAAATCTGTTGATAGAACTGCTCCTACTCCTGTATATACATATACATATACACTTGCCATACATTTATATATGCTCACTTGTATATACATTTCCATCTATATATTTGTATCCTGCTTTCAATAATAGACCACTACGTTAAATACTCCCTTACCTGTATATACAGATACCTATTATTATTATGCTCATATCACATTTATACCTAGACTGTCTTTCAACCTGTAAATTTAAACTGTAAATTATACTATATTACCATGCACTTTACTGCAACATTTGCACTCTGGTTAGATGCTAAATTATTTTTGCTGTACTGTACTTGTGCTGTGCAATGACAATACATTTGAATCTAATCTAATCTAATCTAATCTAATCTAATCTAATCTAATCTAATCTAATCTAATTATAGGGTAATACATCATATAGCTCTATCTCTGTCCACACCAGTGGCAACTGCTCTAAGACTACAAGGGAAAGGGAAAATGTCATGAAAAAGGGTTGTCAATTAAATATGTAATATTGCATAAAGTCTCTTATTCCAAATGTGGGAGTCAATGGACAGGGAGGTCGGACTGGACGTGTCTTTCTTGCCTCTTTTTTTTAAATTCAGACCCATACAGTGTGTTGGCTAAGTTAAGTGGTGAGACAAGCTGCTGCTCATTCTGGCTCATTCTGTTGTGTTCCCTATCGAAATACTGTTTCTATTTGTACACTCTAAATACAATTGTAAATATAGATATTCTTGAGTTTGTTACTTGATTTTGTTTCAGTTTAGCAAAGTTGTTTATTTTAAGCTAGGTTCAGGGCGACAGTTGTGACTTCTTAGTGTTTTTTTTAAAGACATGGAGTTGGATATAGCAATGTGTCAGCTATACAAGCTGATGTCTTTAGCTGCAACAATTGGAGCTCCATCCGCAGGTGTAGAGAGGAGCATCTCCTGCTTAAAACCAGTGAAGTCATACACTCGCTATAACTCAATAGGTCAAAAACCGTTTGAGCAACCATGCTCTGCTGGCCATTGAGAGGAAACTGGTCAAGTCTCTGGAGAATTATCCCAGTTGGTATTACAGGGTAATAGACCATTTCCTAGAATGCCTAGAAAGAAAGATGGGCCGAATTCACATTTAAATAACAACAAATGTAATAACTGACACATTTTATGACGTGAGCCTAAACTGAGCTTCACCCATTTCAAAGACCACCCGCCGCCACTGGTCCACACATGAAGCAGCAGCTGTCACTTGGAGAGGAGTATTTAGTCGTTGCTCATAGTGATGTGAAAGAGCTGACAGAACAGTACTTACCAAAGTTGTCACTTTTGGAGTTAATTGGAGTTCTATGACTGATAACTTGCTTTACCTTAACTTAAAAAAAAAAAAAGCATTCAATGTATTTGTCGACGGCTTGACGTCTTGGAAATATCACATATTACTGGCCTTTCCAGTCTCAGAAAACATACTGATAGAAAACCACATTATAGAAAAATATGTGACATTTGCTTGGCATTTTAATCACGATGGCCTTACCGCTATCTGACGTGTTGTCATATAAAATCTGTGATTTAATCAATGATAACATTTTCTGATCAGATTGTTGTGAATGCCGGCGGGGTTAAACGTTTTCGAACCACTAATGTACCCACGCCTGACCACCTTCCCAGCAGTTTCCCGTGCTGTGGGTTTCATGGTGGTGTTAAGGGAAAGCAGCTTGTCTCTAGGCAGACAGATGTAAGCGGTGACAGATGTCAGACGCTAGACGTACAGTCACCCTGGTTGTATGTGACTCTGTCAAACAGAGGAGAGGGATGGGACCGGAGTAAACAGCACCGAGGCGCTACTACGGCCGCAAACTCTAACACAGAACACACAAATGTTGCTTGATGCTTTTTTTCTTTGATCATATAACAATTTGTCTCTGTCTCAATCGTTCTCATTGCCTTATACGGTGCAGTGAACACGCGTGTGTGAGAGTGTGCGTGTTTCATCCACGCAAATAAGGTATGTGTCACACAATAGTAAAAATGGACACTATGAGCTGTATTATAGAGGATATAGAGGGGTCATATCAGGACATATAACTACACTTTTGTTTCATGTTTGCTTATTTATTATCTTTTATCTATTGCCTGATAAATATATTATTATTTTATTGAAAAGTATCTATCTATCTATCTATCTATCTATCTATCTATCTATCTATCTATCTATCTATCTATCTATCTATCTATCTATCTATCTATCTATCTATCTATCTATCTATCTATCTATCTATCTATCTATCTGTCTATCGATCTATCTATCGATCTATCTATCGATCGATCTATCTATCGATCTATCTATCTATCTATCTCAAGTCAAGTCAAGTTTATTGTCACTTCACAGTTTACAGTATAAACTAAGTATAAAGCAGTGAGTGAAAATCTTATGTGCTTATGTGCATCTATCTAGCTATCTATCTATCTATCTATCTATCTATCTATCTATCTATCTATCTATCTATCTATCTATCTATCTATCTATCTATCTATCTATCTATCTATCTATCTATCTATCTATCTATCTATCTATCTATCTATCTGTCTGTCTATCTATGTAGCTTATATCTACAAATGTATTACATGCATGCATACCTTAATATGTTTCCGCCCTTTCTTGAAAGGAAAACGTTTTACTTTTCTGCCACCAGAAGGTGCACGTCCACGTCCTGATCTCAGTCTCCTTCAACCACATGACTGGATTCTGTTTAACACGTGTGTGGAATGCACTAGGCTAGGCTACAGGGACAGTATACACACATCTTCAGATATGAACTCGCTGTAAGACAGAGAAGCTGCAGAGTTTGCCGATGGCTTGTAAAGAACATTGGGCACCATCTCCAATGGGTGGGGAACAAACACGTCAGTATGCTTCAGTCTCAAAACAACCTAGTATTACGTTGGTGATAGTAACTATTAGGGCCAACCTATAATGACCCTATATTATGAGGAGAATGATAGCTACAGCAGTTCAATAACATATGCTTATGTGACTGGTGTCTTTTTGCCATTGTGTTATGGTGAATGAATGAATGAGTCCAACAACCTTTTGCATCCATATGCCGTGTATTTGATCTGACAAGAGGGATAGACCATTTGATAAGTCACAGGGGTAAACTGATCAACGGGGCTGGACAAAGATGGACATACACCTCAGAATGTAAAGGGCAACACGGACAGGACAAATGGTCACAAAGGGGAGGAGCTACAGTAAACATTTCCTAACAAGTTAATATAAAATAAATATAAATAAAATATAAATAAAATATAAACACAATGAATAAAATAATACAAATATGTTTTGTGTAATTATATGTACATAAACAACAATGCTACACTTATATTTGAGAGTTAGCACAACCCCTCAAATCATAATAGTTCATAATATGTTCTGACAAGTAAACACAAACACACTGTGTTGGTCGAGCCATTAGTGAACGGATGTTTCATCATAATGACAGTGATGTGTACGTCCATTCGCGGAATAATGGCTATTTAATGTGAGTCAGTCAGTGAGTCACAACTTGTTGGTGGCTGCAGAATATGAGTGTTGCGCTAATGTGCTAATGTGCTAATGTGGGGTTGAGAGAGAATCCACATGTAATGTCTGTGCGCTACACAGGGCCTCGGGGGCCCCAGGGTCAGTCGTATTTACGCACGCTGACAGGTTAGCTCACGGCTGCTCCTTGCTTTCATAACAGATCAGGGGGGGAATTCTCTGCCAGAGGTCGGTTCAAATGTCACAACATGGGCTCGCCCACTTTTCCCCTTAAACAGTTCGCATATTTCTGAGGATGTATTTATTTAGTTGAATTTTCTTTTTCTTTTTTTTCCTTCTATTATTTATTTTTTTGCCTTTTTTTTTAAGATGTAACTGGACCCAGCCAACAATAGGGTCCAGTGTTTCTGTAATGAGCCATAGACGGGTTAGTGTGAAAACCAAAGGGGGGGCGGGGGGGGGGGCATGGTTACATTACTCACCTTGGGTTCGGGTCCCACACTGGGTTTATTATTAGTTCTGCTCTACGCGTCCATAGCTACGGAATAAACACGTGTTTTATATGGTCGTCCTTTTCACGGTGTGTCTGTCCCACGGCGGTAACTAAAGTATCAAATCCCAGAAACTAAACGACTCACCTTGTTTTTGTTTTTTGACGACAATTAGTTCAGGAACTTTTATAGCAATTGGCCATTTGTCAAACGCAAATGCATGTATATTAATTGTGCGATTTAATTGATTGGTTTGTATTAGTTGATGAAACATGTAGCAATTGAATGTATTCAATTGTATTCATGCGTGAACAAAAAACGCTCTAAATAAAAGTTGGATCTGATTAAACCGTTATCCACTTTAACACAATGGTGCGTATAATGCACCTATATGAGGAGATGAACAGTTACATAGATAGATAGACAGACAGAAAGACCTTCACTCCACAGACACACAACACACAACACCTGGTGTCAGTTAGTCAGTTAGTTAGCCAGCTAGTTTGTCGACGCCACACAGACTTTGCAATGAAAAACAACAGCGCTGTCAGTTAGCAGTACCAGGTTCAGTCTAGGCCCAGCACCTGGACAACGCAGGGGTCAGTGGCGAGGATGTTTTTGGGCCCATTCCTGATTGGGACCCAGCAAGGCCTCATGGGTAAATAAACCAGGTCTGACCGCCAGGCAGCAGCCAGCTGCTGGGAGTTCCGACCTCACTGCTCTCTCCCCCTCAAAGGGTGTCGCATCTGGGTGGCCCTGCTAGACTCCGAAGGGGGACCCCCTCCCTGGGTCTCGTTGGGAAACGTCTATACTAAGCATAATACACATGTACAACACTGTACATACCAGACAAGAGTACAGGCCCATACAGACTCTCCAAAAAACATTGTGTGTCTTCTTGAAACATGAGCTTAAATTATTTCTTCATTATGCACATCTCGGTCCGCTCTCTCTTACTTAGATTAAACAGCTTGTGGACAGAAATAATATATTTCTTTCAGTTTTTTTTATTATCCAACATTATTCTGCAACCACCAGACTATTTTCTTCTTTTCCTGTCCTGGCCACGTCCAAGGTTGTTCCAGGTAAGGAGGCAAATTGTGGTTGGAATTGATTTATTTTTGAATAAGACAGAATTATATTTCTGTATGCGGTCGACGCACAGTTGCTTTCTTTCTCTCTCTCTCTCTCTCTCTCTCTCTCTCTCTCTCTCTCTCTCTCTCTCTCTCTCTCTCTCTCTCTCTCTCTCTCTCTCTCTCTCTCTCTCTCTCTCTCTCTCTCTCTTTTGCTCTCTCCTCTTTCATTCTCTCCCCTTCTCCCTCTTACCTTTCTCTCACTCTTTGTTTCCTGCGCTCTATCTATATCTCTCTCCCCCCACCCAGCTATATCAATCTCTATATATGTCTCTCTCTCACCCTCTCTTGCCACTCTCTCTCTTTACCCACCCCCCTCTCTCTCACTCACTCTCTTTCTCCCCCCCCTCTCTCTCTGACTCTCTCTCTCTCTCTCTCTCTCTCTCTCTCTCTCTCTCTCTCTCTCTCTCTCTCTCTCTCTCTCTCTCTCTCTCTCTCTCTCTCTCTCTCTCTCTCTCTCTTTTTTTGTTCCATTGTGTTTGCAATGATGGTTTCTATCTATAATGAGAGCTGTTTGATGCTATGTCTGGGAGCACTTAGCAGCGTTCAACTGGGAACCAGAGGGACCGCTAGACAGGTAGTACTGGCTGCCTGAACACCACATCAGCCATTTTAGTGTTGAACGTTTTGCTTCTTCTTCTGGTCTCCCATTATAGGTTATACCTGACCACAAGGACTAAATGTGTGTGTGTGTGTGTGTGTGTGTGTGTGTGTGTGTGTGTGTGTGTGTGTGTGTGTGTGTGTGTGTGTGTGTGTGTGTGTGTGTGTGTGTGTGTGATTTACTGCCTTTCGGAAGTATCCTTGAAACCTGGGCAACCGTAGATTAGGTCACTGATGTGAGGAGCAGATAACAGAAGACCAGCAGACAACATCAACAACAACAACAACATCTACAACAAGAAGAAGGGCAGACTTTATGGTAAGAGGAGGCAGGGGAAGAGCATTGCACCAACAGAGCCAAACCACCCCGGGGGCTCTGTGACAGAGCAGTGATGACAAAAACACACACACACACACACACACACACACACACACACACACACACACACACACACACACACACACACACACAGACACACACACACACACACACACACACACACATACACACACACACACACACACACACACACACACACACACACACACACACACACACACACACACACACACACACACACACACAAGATGACCTTGCTGTGATCAACTGCTGCTCATGAGTTACATGGTAAAGGTTGAAGGGGTTGAATGCGTGTGGATACAGCCATGGCGTGTAACACCAGAGAGAGCTGCACAATGAGGCCTAGCGAGGGGATGCCGACACGTGACGTGTGGTTGTATTGTGGGCACGAAGGGGGTTGTCTTTTGGAGGCGACGTCGATGGAATATACCCCTCAACGTAAACGCTGGACATACTAAAGTGGAAGCATGTGGATATTCATTCATTTTTTTTCCCTTTGGAAGTTGCTTTTTCTCAACGTCATAACATTTAGCTCTGCAGTCTGACCAAACAAACCACAAACAATTATCACACACACACACACACACGCACACACACACACACGCACGCACGCGTGCACACACGCACACACGGACACACACACACACGCAGACACGCACGCACGCATGCACACACGCACACACACACACACACACACACGCAGACACGCACACACAGACACACATGCACGCATGCACACACGCACACACGCACACACACACACGCACTGACACGCGCGCACGCATGCACAAACGCACACACAGAGGAGCTGGCTGACGCATGCAGTTGGATCACAATAGAACACACGCTCACATAGACATACATATATACACATACTACACCACACACATGCACGCAACACACACATATATATACACACGCGCACGCAACACACACACACATATACACACGCACACACACAGGCACACGCACACAAACACACACAGGCACACGCACACACACACGCACACGCACACGCACACACACACACACACACACACACACACACACACACACACACACACACACACACACACACACACACACGAGGAGCTGGCTGACGCATGCAGTTGGATCACAATAGAACACATAGCTCACATAGACATTCACATACTACACCACACACATGCACGCAACACACACACACACATACACACGCACATGCACACAAACACACACAGGCACACGCACAAACACACACACACACACACATGCACACACACACACGCACACACACACACACGCACACGCACACACGAGGAGCTGGCTGACGCATGCAGTTGGATCACAATAGAACACACGCTCACATAGACATCACATGCACACAACACACACACACATACACACACGCACATGCACACACACACACGCACACACACAGGCACACACACAGAGTACCCTTATATAGCCTCACCTAACCTCACAACCTAACCTCCATATTTCCTTTATGAGTTCAATCAAACACTTAAGTGGGGTCGCCTCATTGGGCCCCTGACCTTTGATGTTCAAACAGGCCCGCTTCTGGGGGGGGCCTCTCTGCCTCACATTAAGTGTCTCTTGACCAAAGCTGTTGTCAGCTGTAAAAAAAAGAGTCTTTTTTACTGCAAGTCCACTCCAACCGCCAAGAGATAGAATCTCAGTTAGCTGCAGCGCACATAGGTGTTATGTAATTTACGGACACAATTTATGCTCTTTAAGAGGTGAACACTATGTGTGTGTGTGTGTGTGTGTGTGTGTGTGTGCGTGTGTGTGTGTGTGTGTGCGTGTGTGTGTGTGTGTGGGAGCGAGTGCATGTCTATGTGTACGAGCGTGCATGCGTGTGTGTGACAAGGTGTGTTCCCAGGTTCATGTCAGCTATGCTCCATTGACCGTTTTAGCACCGTCTCCTTCATTAAGTGGCACGTTATCTTCCCTTTCATATATAAACACATTTCTACTTTTTTTCTTCTGACCCGTGGTTGCGTGACCCCTCTGAGGTGAGTACACCTCAGCGGGTCACGCAACCACGGTGTGTGTGACACCACTCAGGCTGTCTTCTAAGAATTTACAATTAAATAAAGTAGAAATTATTATAAATGAGCTTTAATTTCTGAACAGTTATGGTCTACCACAGACACACACACACACACACACACACACACACACACAAACATGCTTTTTCTCTCTCTTTGATAACCTGAACCTTAGCATTTCCTTCAAAAAGAGTTGTAATCTTCCACTGCAATCTGGCCCGCCACTGTAATTTACAAAATCTATAGGGTGAGATATGGCGATAAGGGGAGTTGAGGGGAGAGAGGGGAGGGGATGCTCTAACCACCGTAAGACACTCTGAGTGGCGTCTACCACCGCATCCAGATGCCCAAATGACGGGGTAAAACCCTCGCTGGGTTTCCATACATTCTGCGTAGTTGAAAGGCTTCCAGGAAGAGCCCCTTTTTGAAGTTTGTCTTTTCATTGACAAAATGGTACACTGTTGACACAGTTTACTCTAGAAGACCCTCTCATATGGATCCATTGAGTTATACAATGTTGAGCTGTATACCAGATGTCTATGTGGTATACAGCTCAATGTGGATTCACAAACTTTTTTGAAAAAATAAAGTGGTTTTGAAAACTCAAAGTATGAACTGAACCCGGGGAAAAAAAATGCTTTGGTTATGTTCTATTGGTCTTTTGCAATCCACTGTGGTTCAACACGCCACAAAAGCCAATCCTTTGGGCGTTCTGAACAATACATTTTTGCCAGGAAAGAGTGAACCATTTTCATGTGTAAATGATGATACATTTGGTGAATAAAAACACATAAATGGACCAAAAGAAAAGTGTTTTTACACAGTTTGCTTGCTTTGTTGGTGGAGCAGAAATCCTCACATAAATCAACCAAAACGATAAACAACATGGTGAACATTAGTTACTTTCGACAACTTTCTATCTCTGGTGTCTTTTTCAATTCCAGAAGACAGGACGTTTTGTCCGATAAAACCCCAGGAGACACAAATGGGAATAAGTGAACCAACGGTAACGATTATTCAGACACGCTCAATGTTTTTCAAACGCTCTGTATTTAAGACTCATAAATAACCCCAGACAGATCCCTAATCGATATTTTTTTAGCTTGCTACAAATAAGGATATCTTTTTTAGGGACATTTTACAATATAACAGGAACTGCAATAATACAGTCGTTGCCCTGGGGCGGACAGCAGCAGTGGTTCAGCACACACTTCAGTTACCTTATTGTTATTGTTCAAGATTAAAGATTCTTAATTGCCATATGCAAACAAGTACAATGGAATGCTTACTCCCCATTCCCTCCCGCAGTATGAATTTCCTACAATTCAACACTATATGCTATACCACGTGTACTATACTTATACTATACAACACTATACTAAAACAGTACTGGACACAATAAAAAGTACAATAAAGTGACGGATGGACTGATGGATGATATATATACATACGTTTACTGTGTATAGTTTTGTTATAGTATGGTGTTGTTTACAGTATACAGTATAGTATAGTATATAGTATGGTAAATAGTGTTGTTTATAGTAAAGTATTGTTTAGTATGGTATAGGATGGTATAGTTTAGTTATAGTATAGTGTTAGTATAGTACTGTTGTAGGTCATTCATACTGCGGGAGGGAACGGGGAGTAAGCATTCCGTTGTACATTGTTGCACACGGCGAATAAAAACATCTTGAATCTTGAATCATCGGAAACTTATCGCATCAACAAGCCACAGCTGAATTGATAATCCACCACAACGTCGACCGTATTTACACTCGTCTGGGGGGGACCAGACCCAACCGACTTAGCCGCCATAAGCCGGGCCTTTCTCTCTCCGGTCGGCAGACGCCTCACAACAAACAGACCGCCGGCCGTGTCTCAGCGGGCTCCTTCGCCGCACTCACTTGTATGTCGCCACCGTTGTTTTCATGTGGTGTGGGCTGCATCAGGGGGGGTGGGTGGGGGGAGGGGTGGCTGGGGGGTTGCCATGGTTTTTACTAGCAGCCTTGATTAGACGCATGTGAGCAGCAGCAGCAGCCGCAGTGGCGGCGGTGGCAGTGAAGCCGGGCTCCCCTTGTTGGCAGTGGTTGGGCCTGTTGGCAGGACGTGGGGGAAGAGATCTACTGGAACTCTGAATCGTGTAGTGACGACTGAGGGGAAGCTTCCTTCCTTCAGGGGGTGGCTGGTCAGAGAGCCTTACATCGGGAGCAAGAGCTTCCTCTTGGCCTGGGGCGCCCCGGAGGCCGAGTGTTACCGTATTAAAGACGGAAGACGGAAGAAAAACCGAAAAACACTTCTTTTTTTTTATTCTTCTCCTGGCACACTCCACGACCGAAGAAGGCGGAAGAAAGATGCTTTCTGGTTTGTTAGTTTTTTGCTTGCCGCAGAGGAACAGCCAAGCGGACTGGTGAGCGAGAGGCGAACATATTGGGGTCTTTCAAACAAAAAGGGGAAGAAATTGGAAATAAAACCAACTTTGTAACATGAAATTTGGAGCCCATCATGACCCAATCATCATATTATCCCAACTATATACCCCATCCCCCCCCCCCCCCCCTCTCTCTCTCTCTCTCTCTCTCTCTCTCTCTCTCTCTCTCTCTCTCTCTCTCTCTCTCTCTCTCTCTCTCTCTCTCTCTCTCTCGCGCTGTCTCTCTCTCAGTCTATTTTTCCAAGTGGGCGAGAAGGAGTGGAAAGAGAGACCATTAGATATGTCCGATGTCGATTGCCAACACAAATTGGGAAGTCCATTCATTTCCCCTCAGCTGAATCGACTGCGGTGTAGAAAAAGGCATCATATAGCGGCTGCATCAAAAGACCATTAACATTTACTATAAAAACATTTCAGTGCGACAGACAGACATTCGGGAGGAGAGAAAATAGTGCTGTTTAAAACAATAAAAGGGGTTTGCGTTTTCCGAAACTCAACAGCAAAGGGTTGAGTTTCATACTGCTCTTGTGTGGTCCCTGCTTCTCTCTCTCTCTCTCTCTCTCTCTCTCTCTCCCCCCCTCTGCTCTATTCTCTCTCCTGCACGCTGCTCTTCCTTCTCTCTTGTCTATTGCTTTTCATTTCTATCACTCTCTCTCCTCCTCCTTGTCCGCGTCCTCCTCCACCTCCTTCTCATTCTCCTCCCTCTCCTCCACCCTCCCTCCCCTCTCCCTCTCTCTTTTGCTCTCTCTCTTGCTCTCTCTCTCAGACTTTCTCTCTCACTGTCTCTCTCTCTTTCTCTCTCTCTCTCTCTCTCTCTCTCTCTCTCTCTCTCTCTCTCTCTCTCTCTCTCTCTCTCTCTCTCTCTCTCTCTCTCTCTCTCTCTCTCTCTCGCTCTCTCTCTTCACTCCTGTGTGGCTCCTTGCCTATGAGCTGGCCCTGCCTTCCTTCCAACACCACCCTGGCAGACCAGTTAAAAAGCTGGGTCGGAGGTCTTAGTGGCGCACTCTCTCTCGCTCTACCTCTCTCTCTCTCTCTCTCTCTCTCTCTCTCTCTCTCTCTCTCTCTCTCTCTGTCTCTCATTGGCCCCCTGTTAGCACAGGTGCCAGGTGAGACCAGCACAACCGTGTACCTCCAGGTGTTTCTGGGGTTAGGGATGCAGACACAGCACAGTCTGGCCCCCCCGGGCGCCTGCTCTGCCTGCTGGGTTCCTCGCTGCTGCTGCTGCTGCTGCTGGAAGTGGCCCTGGGGGACAGCCAAGGTGAGCACAATTATGATTTTATGATTAGTAGCAGTAGTTTTCATATGATTATTATTGATCATTATTAGTAGCAATATTTTTTGTATTGTTATTGATAACTATTTGTAGCAGTGGTATTCATATTGTTATTGATAATATTGATGTAGTGTTTCTTGTAATCGACTCAAAAGGATACTCGGTACTCCATCATACAATAGGATGGATACAAACACGGTTGATAGATACACGCAGTATGTGGGATGTGGGAAAAGTGTGTGTGTCTGGTGTGTTGTGTGTGTTTGTGTTTGTGTCTGGTGTGTTGTGTGTGTTTGTGTTTGTGTTTGGATGTGTGTGTGCCTTGGTATTTTCATGTGCCTCAGTGGTGTATTAATACAAACTAAAAGCTATATTCTGCAGTTGGAAGAAGATGTGTCTATACACACACATACACACACACACACACCACACACACACACACACACACACACACACACACACACACACACACACACACACACACACACACACACCCCTACACACACACACACACACACACACACACACACACAAGTCAATGTGTGTTCACTTTGTGTCCTTGTGTACTCGACCTGTTTACGAAGCGTGACTTGGATGGACGTTGTTGTTTCCTGACCCTCGCAAGGGGCCAAGTCATATGTCAGTTGCTGCCACCCCCCCCCCCCCCCGTGGTCTCTGTTAGGTTAGAGTCCTTGAAGGCTGCTCTTTATGTCATGTGGACAACTGTGTGTTGACCACACAGCCTCCAACATCTCCTACACCACCCCCCCCCCCCCTCCCCCCCGAGGCGCTTTGCGTGGTTGAGTGAGTGTGTGTGAGTGACATCTCAATGAGATGAGAGTGACACGCGCGTTCATGTTCGCCAATTGCACTGGTACTTACAGGATCCTACCCGGTGCAAGAAGTGTGTACAGGAAGAAAGACACAGATACACACTCACACACACACACACACACACACACACACACACACACACACACACACACACACACACACACACACACACACACACACACACACACACACACACACACACACACAGTTCTACACTACAGCCTATGGAAGGTTGTGGATATCAACCAATGTGTGATCTCACTCACATTGGTGTGTGTGTGTGTGTGTGTGTGTGTGTGTGTGTGTGTGTGTGTGTGTGTGTGTGTGTGTTTGGCTGGATGTGTTTGTTTTACTCTACATACTTGTCTTGTGTGCATCTGGTTTATGTGGTGTTTCATGTATTTATGTGTGTGTGTGTGTGTGTGCGTGTGTGTGTTTGTGTGTGTGTGTGTGTGTTCGGTGTGTGTGTGTGTGTGTGTTTGTTTCCATGGCACAGCAGTCAATGAGCGGGAGAAAGAGCCAGCCTATTGGGATGCTCAGGCCCGCGACACGCTGGCCGCTGCCTTGAAGCTCCGCCCCCGCGAACACCGGGCCAAGAACCTCATCCTCTTCCTGGGAGATGGTAGGTCGTCAGGAGTGGTGCTTGGGTGTTCTGAGTCCCCGCCCCCAAAAGGTATTGGGTTCCATCCCCAATACCTGAAGCCTAACCTGTAGGCGTCCATCCCCTGAGTGACATGCCCAGCCCCTACCTGCTACCTGGAAATGTATTTTGAGTTCCCACTAAGTCACTTCTAAGTCAATAGTAATAGTAAGTGTGAGAGAGTAAGTTATTGTGAACTAGGGATTCTTGCTCAGGGATAGATGACGTATATTCGTTTCGAACCCACAACCTTTTGGCCGGCACTCAAACTGTTGTATTTACGATGTCATTTTATTGAATGTAATTTATTTCTAGTGTATGACCGACACATGGACTGCAGATGTGACCTCGCCTCGAGTTGCGGGGCCAACTCTTGACACATTAGTAGAAATGTTTTTAAAAGTTTTTCTTTAACTGTACCTTACGTTAAACAAACCAATGAGCTTAACCGGTCCCTCAACGGGTATCCAAACAAACACCCAGCACCCCCCTTAGAAAGTAAACATGACCTTTTAGCAGAACCGTAGACATCGTTCAGCAGGGGGAAGCATTCCTATGGTCGTTTTTCCCCTTAATTTCCATCGACTGGGAAAGATGTAAAACCCAAAGTGGTCACGTTTCCAGGATCTCTGCTCAATGCTACGACGTCTCTGGCAATTAGCGGGAGTTTCCATCTGGGTCAGAATTGATCTTAAAGAAACCTTTGGCAAGTAGTGGTCACTTGTGGGGTAGTATTTCAACGGGTAAGGTTAGAGGGTAGAAGTTGATCCGTTGCTGCTTAACTGAGCGGAGATTTAAGAGATTTTCTCGTTGCCAGAATCTCTTAATCAGCTGTACTGGGCGGCTACACACGTGTGGGTGGTCTGCGTTTTCCATAGTCTCAACATAAGTCATCTCTCTCTCAGTGTTTTTTAACAAGAGTATTTAAGAGAGTATAAAACGTCTATTAAGCGAGAAAGGGTATGTTTTAAGCAAACTTCTTATTTTCCATTGTGTGATGATGAAAACAACGGTGGGGTTCCTAAAACTAATATATATACATATAAAACTAAATCATGCTTAAGGGACAGCAAATGTCAATGTTAATTCATAGCATGTGTGGCCATTTGTCTGTACACACACTATAACAAAAAAAACAAAATACATATATATATATATATATATATATATATATATATATATTCTAATAGTATAATCCAAAATATAGAAAGTTTTCATGCATTTCTCGTAGTATTTTTAGGATTTGTTTTTTTTATGTCTTTAATAAGAATTTCCACAGCTACATTAAATAAGCAGTAGATTCTATGTTGGGCGAAAACAGCATGTGGTCACAACCTCACTTGCCTCTCATTGGTCCACCGGCAGGGATGGGTGTGTCCACCGTGACAGCAGCACGTATACTGAGGGGGCAGATGGAGGGCAGGTCAGGGGAGGAGACGGTGCTGGCCATGGACAGCTTCCCCTACCTGGCTCTTTCTAAGGTACAGTATAGTGTCGTAGAAAATATGAACTACACTCCACGTAAAACACATAATAAGCTTTTATATCATATAGTTCATTCAATTAGCTGCCTTTGTATAAAGTCTCTTTGCACCTCAGAAAGAGCACCCTTCTATACAGTCTCAGTGTAAATAAGTTGCCAATCCCAACTTCCCTCCTACCCGGCTTCACAATGGACAGCTAATTAACTCAGACGCTCAGTCCGACTTCAGCCATGGTTAATCCTCTCCACGATGATCATTCTCCATAGAGAATGACCATCGATAATCCATCAATAATCGATATGGATCGATAATCCATATTTCAATCCATCGATAATATATCAATATATAAAAGATAAAAATGGAAAAGCGTATTGTACCATATTTGCTCAATATTCAGTTAAATTCAAGGAGTACACATTATCAAGCACACACGCACACACACACACACACACACACAAACTTTTGCATGCTCACACATTCGCACGCCCTAACAAACCTGGTAATTTATGCTGGTGGGGCAGTCTGGCGTTAATTATGAAATAATAAGTGTGACATTCTGACACAATCTGATTGTGTGTGTGTGTGAGTGAGTGTGTGAAAGAGAACAAATCACAGCATTGACTGCATGTGTGAATATGTGAGAGAGGTTCATCTGTCTCGCGTTGTGCGATGTGCAAAAGTTTTGGTCCACGGAAAAAAGTCTGCCTCTCAGCCCCTTGGGAGCACACAGCCAGGCCAGAGCACACTTATGTTCCTTTTTTCAATCGCCCACATCCTCAGTATCATAACCGATAACCGCCCGGCACGTTAGACTTTTCGTGGCGGAAGATAAAGAGTTTGACTCGGGTTGAATTCCATTGTCATCCAAAACGCACATTAGATTACAGTCCTAAGAGGCCCTCCTGTCTCTTGGCTTAGCAGAGCACATCCTGATGGTTCGTATTCATATGCTGTGGCAAGCGACAGTGGGACAAGTAAACAAAGACAGACTGTGCTTTTTTAGAGGGAGAAAAGCACAGCTTAATTTGAATGGTTTCATTGGGGAACAGCGACCAAAAGAACAACACAGATGTATGCCTAGAGGTATCCTTAAGTTTAAAGCAATAACTAAGAGAGAGCGTGGGGGGGGGGAAATATTGTACTTTTATTTTGAAAGAAGAAAATGCATGCTTTTATTTAGAAGAAAAACATGATTTTCATGCTTTGTTCTCCTGGCAAGTTCCATCTTGTCTGATTCCAGCCTGGCGGAGCTTGAGTGTACCCCTGCTTAATGTGGGACCAGCAGACACATGGGTGTTTTAAAAGGTTTAGCATAAGTCAACATCTCCAAAGAAAACACAGACAAGCAGGGAACTGCTGAATTTCCACACATGCAAAGCCAGGCAAACCCCATCAGATGGGAATATTACATTCAGCCGCAGTGCTGAACATGAGACCTGGGTATTTTAAACATTCAACCATGACCCATTGTTCAACCAGAAAAGCACTTCTGAATGGCAACTCAATGTTGGATTCCGAGTCAAGTCCTACAAGTTTTGGTTACAGAATGGGTTACATTTTTGCCCCTCGGAAATCCTCTCAGGCTTGACATCATGGATCATGGCTCATAACACGCTTGCTTGACGAACGTCTGTCCAACTTTTCTACCACACAGGCAGTGTGCTTGCTCACCTGTTAGGAGTGCTGTGCCACTATCATAACAACATTGTCACCCCTACTACACTGTGTCCTACTTCTTTACTGGACTCATGACCTCATGACTGCACTGTACTGCACTTTGTTTCTGATGCTGCTACCACTCACTACGGTGCTGCACTACGATCACTTTAAAAAGGCTTTTTGCAACCAGCCGCCATATGTACCATAATATCGATCATCCCTACTTAGATACTACTATGAGTGTTCTTTATTATTGTTTGTATGATTGTGAATACTATTGATATATTATACATCAATATATATATATATTGAATAATTAATACTGCGGGAATGAATGGGGAGTAAGCATTTCATTGTACTTGTTACACATGGCAAAATGAAGAATCTGGAATCTGTAGTGACCATTTCGTCTGTATCCATGACAACGGATGTAAACACAGAGTACAGTAAACAAAGTGCGAGGCCTCACCACTGATGTTATTACACAGCTGTTTGAAGTCATAATGTAGCGTGTAATGTCAGCCCGCTTGGTCACTGGCTTGGTCAACTAGATGGGAAACGCAAGGACCAAATTCTGTCTTAAAGGCCCTCGACGTTTGTCACAGGTAAAAGTTGGTCAAGTTTAAACTACTGTGTACTGCTGTGCTTTAACACTAATATATCTTTTCCTCCTCAACTGTACCTCTGTCTATCTTATATTTTCGATCTCTCTCTCTCTCTCTCTCTCTCTCTCTCTCTCTCTCTCTCTCTCTCTCTCTCTCTCTCTCTCTCTCTCTCTCCAACAGACCTACAGCGTGGACAAACAGGTGGCCGACAGCGCCAGCACGGCTACAGCCTACCACTGTGGGGTGAAGGCCAACGCCAAAACAGTGGGCCTCAGTGCCAAGGCGGTGGCCTACGAGTGTAACACCACCTTCGGTAATGAGGTGTACTCTGTGCTGCGGCGCGCCAAAGCACAAGGTGAGCGCCATTTTCTCTTTGCCAGTGTGACACTTTCATGTTGCGCACACACGAGTGCCTGAGGGAAGACCCTAGCAGACCTATCGGGTGTTGCTTGCTTGAGCTGTGGGGGTCTTGGGTCTGATTGGTGGAAGGGCGGAATGGGCAGCTGGATTGGCCAATGGGCTGGGCTGCAACCACGTCCCCCCAAACCAGAAGCGAGGGAGCTTAACAGGTAAAAGCAATGTATTAGGCCAGAATGCAAGAGCTATATTGCAAGAGCTATAAACAAGCAATATGAAGGAGGGTGGAGTCAATTGTTGGACTGGTAACCCCAAATGTTCCGCCTGGGATTAATTAATTACATTTTATCTCATCTTATCAACACTGTGCTAATCAGGGTTGTATCTCAACTGGGAGGAGGATTCCAACACCCTTGAATCCTATCTAGGAACTTGCCTTATTCAGTACCTGAATAGTGGACACCTAAACAAGCTGAGAGATGCACAGCGTTATGGGGTATCCTACTGACTGAGGAGCCTTTGATGTTTCCCTCATATTGTATGCCAACAGGACGTATCAACACAAATGCTTGCCGGTTAGCCTTGTTTCCTATAGCTGACACCTATCTAAGACGCAACCTAGCAATTGGAATGGAGCCTAGGATCCAATGGGCAGAAATGAGTCACACATTACGTCTACTTACTGACAATAAAAAACATCATGATTCAATGTTAATCATCATGACTTAAAAGCCGGCATTATTATCTACCTCGGCCTGTAAAACTCCCAGGTCCCACCGTAATTAGTGAAACGGTATCCGTATCTGCTAAATAAGGACACGGCTACTCTAAATGTAAGGGGTCAAACGGCTCAATATATTACATTAGAGTGAGATAATATTTAGCGTACAGCTGTGTGTGTGTGTGTGTGTGTTTCTGGTAAGTGCATTGCTTATTGCTATACTGGCAATAAGCGTAATGGCATGTTCAGGAATCAGACGTTATCCGAATGCCAGTGAAACCAAGGACAGTCAGCGTTAAATGGGCGTAATGTGACCAAATGTGACATGTTATGCGCTTACTGTCAATGCAGTAACTGGGACGTGTCTTGTCTGTGCTTCTGTATATCTGTCCAATGTGTGACAATTTGAAAAGTTTGCGGCATACATACACTTTCTGTTGTCTTCTGAAGCTTCACTGTTGTCTTTGCGTGACTACACACCTTGTGAAGTCACTCGTTCCCTTCTCAGTACATAAAATGTAATTGTGTGTGTGTGTGTTTGCTTGCAGGGGCGTATTTAACAGAACATCATTCAAAATAAAACTGCGATCGGCCTGTGTGAACTTCACCTCTGTGTCGGTGTGTGTGTGTGTGTGTGTGTGTGTGTGTGTGTGTGTGTGTGTGAGTTTCTCAGGTAAGTCGGTGGGCATCGTGACCACAACCCGAGTCCAGCACGCCTCGCCGGCCGGAGCCTACGCCCACTCCGTCAGCCGCAGCTGGTACAGCGACGCGGACCTGCCCGCTAGCGCTCGCCACCACGGCTGCGTCGACATCGCCACGCAGCTGGTCACCAACGTCGACATCGATGTACGTTTTCTGAATCACTCCAAGCGTGAATGAAACGTTGTTGACGCGTACATGACTTGGGATTCAGACACATGGTTCATTTTTGCTCTGCAATTAATAGAGGCAATAGAGGAGAGCTATTTGTTTAGCCCTTGAAAAAGTGTTATTACCTCTGCCATCGAAAAGATGAACCGGAGGTTATGAATTCCCTCCTGTTTGTCTGTTTAGATTACTCCAAACGTTACGTATGGAATTGGACAAAACATGGTGGTTCGATTAATTGGTGGTTAGATTAATCAGACCAATGCGCTCTACTGAGGGCCCTCTAGTTATCATTGCAAGTATTTAACTATCAATAATCAATAATACTGTTCTCTCTCCATCAAAGGTGATTCTGGGTGGAGGAAGGATGTACATGACACCCAAGGGTACCCCAGATCCTGAGTACCCGACCTCCAACTCCCGGAAGGGGGACCGCAAGGACAAGAAGAACCTCATCGACCAGTGGCTGAAGGCCAAGCCAGTAGGACTCACTTTTCTCTTCTTATTCAATGAGCTTATAGAAGGTGATTACATTTGAAAATGACGTATATATTTCCTTTTTGGGCCATAAACTTGAATAGGTTGTGTAAAGGAAGATGAACATTTCACATTTGTAACCAGTAAAGGATTCGCTGAGTTGAGTTTCCTTTACTTTAATTCACTTGGTCTATACCAAGTAAATTGGTGGGCCAATAGCATAGCATAGTACAGTATATTAATAGTATAGTGTAGTTTAGTTTTTTATCATTTGTCATAAATGACTTTGTGGAGTGTGTGGACTGATTAGAGTCTAGTTGAAGCAGCCTCATCTGGCCCCAGTCAGACTGATTAGAGTCTGGTTGAAGCAGCCTCATCTGGCCCCAGTCAGACTGATTAGAGTCTGGTTGAAGCAGCCTCACCTGGCCCCAGTCAGACTGATTAGAGTCTGGTTGAAGCAGCCTCACCTGGCCCCAGTCAGACTGATTAGAGTCTGGTTGAAGCAGCCTCACCTGGCCCCCAGTCAGACTGATTAGAGTCTGGTTGAAGCAGCCTCACCTGGCCCCAGTCAGACTGATTAGAGTCTAGTTGAAGCAGCCTCACCTGGCCCCAGTCAGACTGATTAGAGTCTGGTTGAAGCAGCCTCACCTGGCCCCAGTCAGACTGATTAGAGTCTGGTTGAAGCAGCCTCACCTGGCCCCAGTCAGACTGATTAGAGTCTGGTTGAAGCAGCCTCACCTGGCCCCCAGTCAGACTGATTAGTCTGGTTGAATCAGAAAGTGGTTTATTGCCATATACAGTTGTAAAAACACGCATATAAATATGACACGGGTCCGGAGCCACACAGTAATGTGCAAAACAAAACAGTACAGACAAGGCAAAACAATAAGTCCTATAAGCAAATTTAGCATTTAAAAAGCAGCCTCACCTGGCCCCAGTCAGACTGATTAGAGTCTGGGGCTGGGGAGGCTGCACACCTGTGAGTAATCAAGGCCCACCGACCACCAGCACACACACACTCACACACACTCAGGAGGAGTGCGGACATGAAAAACCATTTCACCGTTACAATAAACAGGTTTACTCCACTACCTGTGTCCTGGTATGGTGATTGGAGGAGCACTGGAAAAACAACCCCTTCAGTGACGTGTGACAGGAGCAACTGAACCCGGGGGGGGGGGGGGGGGGTGGTGTCGGTGGACTGATTGGGACACACCTGGTGACGACTGTCCCAGGTGCGATAATGGGAATAAGAATCACAACACGCTTTCTCCTGTTTGGGTTTCAGAAGAAGAAATCCCACTACGTTTGGCACAAGAAGCAGTTTGACGAGATCAACGTGAAAACCACTGACCGACTCATGGGTTGGTATTCCACAACTAATGCCTTGATATATATAAATATTCTCTATATATATATATATATATATACACACACACTGTATATACACAGACCAACAAGACACAACACAATACACACTGCACTGCAACCCCACCACATTCACCATACACATTTGCACTCTTGTTAGATTCTAAATGATATTCGCTGTACTGTACTTGTGCTGTGCAATGACAATAAATTAGAATCTAATCTAACATGCAGCCATCCACACAGATTCATAGCACAAAAATATCGTTAATTACACTGCACAGATAAGATAGGGTCCAAGATGGAGTCCACACTCCTGTGGTGAAACACAGTGGAAATACTAAATCCGTGGTTCAATCATTTTAGCAATTATATGATCCTTCATTGTCATAAAATACTATAAAAAAGGTCTAAAACATACACAACATATGACAGAATGATCAAGTGTTATAAAGACCACACACAGAGACCAACACACACACACACACACACAGCCACTGCCATATAAGGGCAGCTGAATATTGCTGAATCTAGTGCCATGGTTAAGTCGCCTTATCTATGGACTGCTTGATATGGATCCCATGGAAAAAAACCTGTCAACTTTGAACTTTATGAGTAGAAAGACACCTGTCGACGTAACACAAGATACTAAATCTAACTATAACACCGAGGACAGAGCCTGCTTGCCACGCTTTAAGGGAAAATCTGAATATGTATATGTTATATACGTATAAGGATTATAATAAACTATATTTTGGTGCACATAAAGATGTGATTGTTTTGAGGACTTTCTATATTTGTTTCTCATTGCGGTTGTTTATATTAGTTACAGGATTCCAGCTTAAGATCATTACATTGCATAATAATAATTATTCACTTACAATAAGTGAATGTGACTGAAATGTCATTCAACAGGTAGGCAAGAGAACTACTAGTCACCAGAAGTCACGAGTGCATTTCCTTCCTAGCACGTTAGTTAGCTCCCCAGATTGTACACATAGCCTTCATACCCTCTAGCAAGGCACCAGTATAGAAAATAGCTGCTCGCTGCTCCTAATACTAGGATGGGATGCAGAGAAACCCGTTTCACTGTGTGTGTCCATGTATGTGACCAATAGAGAGGATTCAATCCTCCAGAATTTAGATTTACACTTAAACATTGCGTTCCTAAACATCTCAACTTTATTTGTCTTTTGTTTTGTCTGTCTCCCTTCGCCCCTTTCTTCTCCTCCTTCTCCGTCGTCCCAGGTCTGTTTGAGCCCAAGGACATGAGGTTCGAGGTGTTCCGGAACAACACGCGTGACCCTTCCATCGTGGAGATGACGGAGAAGGCCATCCAGATCCTGAGCAAGAACCCCCGCGGATTCTTCCTGTTTGTGGAAGATGAGTTTCGGCATTGGCTTTGTTGTCAAACTGTGGCTTGTGGGGCTTGTTCTGTTTAGATCCCATGGCTGTGGTGGTGAGCGTGGTGGTGGTGGTGGTGGTGGTGGTGAGCACGAAGGGGAAACAAAACATAACCATCCCTTTTGTGCTTTGGTTTTGTTCTTTTTGTTTGTTTTCTAACGGTAATGTGCACCAAATGTGTCATTTTATACAAAGCGTTCTTTGGAAATAGAACAAGAAACACATGCTGTCGGTCACTTTTAATTGATACAACCCTGCTTAGGTCATGTTAATTAAATTCTCCCCTGAATAACAATATGTTCATTATTATATTGTTAGCCAAATAATGCATTTGTTAAAAAAAAACATTTGGTTTGAATGTATAAAAACACACATATCATTGTCAGTCCTCTAATTGGCCGTCATCTAATTGGCTGTCATATAATTAGCTGTCATCTAATTGGCCGTCCCTTGGTGTTGTTCCATTACGAGGGAGAATTGACCACGGTCACCATGACGGCATCGCCAAGCTGGCGCTGACGGAGGCTGTGATGTTCGACCGCGCCATCCAGCGCGCCTCACGGCTCACCCGGGAGTCCGACACGCTCAGCGTGGTGACCGCAGACCACTCCCACGTCTTCACATTCGGCGGGAACACCCCCAGAGGGAACTCCATCTTTGGTATGAGCCGTGGTTCTATTTGGAGTGTTTGGCATGTATGTATATACTGTATGTATACACATGTGTATGAATGAATATATAATCAGCATTTAACCACCATCATTTCATTACTAGTATGAACATTACAGTTAAACCCTGACCCTGAACCCTGATGAGGGCCATTAGTACGTGTTTTCCCATTACTCACCATATTCTGAAATACAAATTTCTAAGAAAACCAATATAATATAATAACCAGTACCAATCTAATAATATATATATAAAATAAATACCAGAAAAGAAAAACCAGAAAGAAAATCAAGCAAATTGTATACTCAAGTGCAATGATTCAATAACAACAACAAATAATAAATGAGTGTGAAAATGAAATTGAATTATTAAATTGAGATTGTGTTCATAATATAATTAACTTTTGTGTTGTGTGTGCCGAAAATGAATGGATGTATATGCAATGTACACTGTACATAGTAGAGGCCATTTTCTTGTCCGGATGAATACCCTTCATCTTTCCCTTTTATCGTTTGGTCAGGTCTGGCGCCGAAAAAGGCAGACGACAGCATGCCCTTCACCAGCATTCTGTATGCCAACGGGCCCGGTTACGTTCACGTGAACGGAACCAGGGGAAACATCTCCCTGGTGGACTACGGTAAGAGCGGAGCACAACCTTAATGTCTTTCAGATGCAAGGCTTCCCCGCGCCTGCCTGTCTGAAATGTGTGTATAAAAGTGGGTATGGATCATGTAAACTCGTCGCGGTTCAAGAATGACTCACGGAAGGCTTGGGTTTTCTGTTGAAGAAAGCGAGTGAAAATTACGACAATTGTGGCTGTCTAATACTTTCCGGCGAGTCTGTGGAAACATTTGCTTCTTTCGTCGGTTTGGTTTGGTTGTTTTCAACGGATAGACTTTCATCTACTCTCTTTGGGCTCTGGCATTTGCGGCATTGCCGTTTAGTGGTCGTAATTGTGTGTACATTTGGTGTGCACAAGGTGAATGTAGAATGTAGAATCCCCACCTGGAATGAAGTCAGGCTTGGTTATTTTTGTTTGATCTGAACGACAGCTGACCTTATCTAATATAATCAACCCATATCAAATTGTTCCTAGGTAAAAAATAGAAACTACAACTTTTACTATTTTACAACATTTTAAACAAATGTGGGGCATTAATTAAAAAATGCAAATATTTAACCCTTCATCACTAAGCTGTATTACAATTTGAACAATTGGTTTGAATGTGTTTTTGATAAAATGACGACACAACATCACACATACATTCACCAAAAATGCGCAATGGTCTCTGGTCAGACCATTGACCAGAAGAAGAGATTGATCTAGATGCCTGCAGCACGGTGTGTGTAGTTAAACCCTCATCCTCTACCGCCCGCTTCCCTCCCCCCCCCAGACGACGAGGAGTACATGCAGCAGGCCGCCGTGCCCCTGGACTCCGAGACCCACGGCGGGGAGGACGTGGCCATCTACGCCCGGGGCCCCATGGCCCACCTCTTCCACGGGGTCAAGGAGCAGAACTACGTGGCCCACGTGATGGCCTACGCCGCCTGCCTGGAGCCCTACAAGAACTGCCCCCCCGCACACGCCGCCACCTCGGGGGGCCGGGGCCACCCCGCCTCGGGCTTGTGGCCGGCACTTGTGGCGGGACTCCTGTGGCTGCTGTTGAAATGACACAGAAAACCTGAAGAGAGATGAATACAGCAGACAATGCAATACAACACACGCGCACACACACACACACGCACACGGCACACACACACGCACACGCGCACACACACACGCACGCACACGTACACACACACACATACGTGGTGAGCACACTATGGACTGAATGGAAGCAGCTTAATGCATAAGAGTGAAAGAAATTGTATAGAAAATCATATGTGTGTGCTATTTCTTCTGTACACACACACACACACACACACACACACACACACACACACACACACACACACACGTCCATCTGCAAGACCCACCAACAAAACCTATATTCACCAGTCATTGAATATAAGTGTTGTTATGGACACACACACACACACACACACACACACACACACACACAGAGACACACACACACACACACACACACACACACACACACACACACATATACAAGCACCCAAGCACCGGTGGTACCACCAGTTTGAATCAGCATAATTTCCAACTGCCGTTTTTATCCCCCGTCAATTCGGGGCACCAGGACGCCGGCTGGATTAGCCGCAAAGCGTCCTCTCATCTCTTTGGACTGATAAGTAAGTAGGGCTATACTTGCGATCCGGTAACCGCGGTGACCAGATGAGAGGAGAACACTTATCGGATGCCCTGTCATGACACGTCAACCGATCGTTGGACCGATCGTTGGACCGATCGTTGTTGCGACGGTGGGCTGCACCAGGATCACTGTGTGTGTGTTTGTGTGTGTGTGTGTGTGTGTGTGTGTGTGTGTGTGTGTGTGTATGTATGTGTGTGCGTGCGTGTGTGTGTTTTACAGTTTCCCAAAGTACTGTTGTGTTTTTTTTTATGACTCAGAGGCCTTAGACACTCACTATAATAGCCATCATTTACGATTTAACAACAATTTTCACAGTCGAGACATCGCAAGGAGCCCGTTTATTATAATTACTGTATAGGTAGAGGCAACTGTATAACTAGTGTAACTCCACTGCCTGTTGTGACCTTTGACCTCCACCTGCAACATACCAAAACTAGAGGGCACTCAGCAGAGGGCATACCTCCGCCACACCAAAAGGTCCCCTGGATCCGGATTCGTATCTGGATCTGTGCCAAAATCTGCGCCAAAGAAACAGTTTACAAATCCGGTTCTGATGCCGTACCTCTCGACTGAATGAAGAGACAAGGTGCATAGTAGTTTTGAGTTGGTCTTTTAACCTTTAACCTCACAGGTTCCAAAAGGGCGCTCCTGTAGCTTGTATGACATCATTGGAGATCTACTTGGACGGTGATACATGAATGTATTTTATATGCAGATATTTGTTATTGTATTTTTGTACTGCGTTTTTACAAAATGTTAGCTATGTATAAAATAATAAAAACACACAACAAAAGGATTCAAGATTCAAGATTCAAGATTCAAGATTGTTTATTTGCCATATGCGACAAGTTGGAATGCCTGGAATGCTTACTCCCCATTCCCTCGCACAGTATGGATTTTCTAAAACACTTCTCTAAAAGTACTGTACACAATAAAAATAAAAATAAAAAGAACAATAAAGTGACTGATGAATGATATGTGTTGAATTGTACAAAAAGCATTTAAAAGCATTTTAAAGTGCCAGTAGTGCAGCAGCATCATGAATACAGTGCAGACGTAAGAACAGTGCAGTGGCTGTAATGAGTCCAGAAAGTCCAGCAAAAGTATGATAGTGTAATGTAATATGGATGACATGTTATGATAGTGGCAGCACTCCTAGCAGTCAGGCGCACTGCCTTTGGATAAACCATGTGAGCTATGTGTATTTGAACGTAAAAAACAAACCCAAAAATGCCAACAGTTACCCACATTTTTGCGGCTTAATGCAAATGTATCGGCATTCTGCTGAAATGTGTTAAAGCCAACGTAGGATCAAATCGTTTTTTGTTGTTGTATAGATTAGTGACGATGAAACTTATTTTGACATGGGCCTACTTTGCGATCTGATAATCACGGGAAAACAAAATTATCGATGGTGACACATCGTCGTTGGACGACCTGGCAACCGCTGTCTGTCGTCATCTCAGTGTGTGTTTTAGAGTGTTGTATGTTTTACAGTTTATCAACGTGCAGTTGAGTTGGTGTTTTTGGATTATGCACTAGCTACAATGGCCATAATTTATAATGAATAAATATGAATAATATCATAATATCATGTTTTATTGTATAACCTTACCGTTAGGTAATACAATAATGCTTCATGTAACAGTTCAGAATCTATGGTTGGTTGTATGGCCACGTCGAGCTAGGACAATTCTGATGTCTTTCAATTCTGAACTCAATATATATATATATATACATTTAAAGTGCGCACACACACACACACACACACGCACCCATGCTCCCGCGCACACTCACTCACACACACACACGCACACTCACACGCACACACACACACACACACCTGTCATTGGTTATTTCGCATTGCTATATCCAATTATGTGGCCGTAAATCACTGTGATTATCATAATTATATTGTCAGTCGTTATTTAATTAGGCCATGATGAGAAGGCCTTAGATGCACACAAGGGTTTCCAGTGCAAAGAAAACAGGCTCTTTAAGGTGATAACAGTGTCTAAAACCTGCTAAGATAATATCAATTATAATACGTACAATAAAATAATAACATAAAGACTAACAACATCTTGAGTACATTGTTGATAGTGACAAATGGTCTAACAAATATAATGCACCCTTTAACAAACTAGGGTTATGAGGACCTTCATCTCTTCTTAAATGTGTTGCTCTTTAAACATCCATAACTATGTTTTGTGGTTAGTTTATGTGGTGTTATTGTTAATAGGTGTGCGTTTATACAACACAGAGTACAGGCCACGGTAGTGACGTCACGGCCGGGTACGCTAGAGCAGGCTAGGCTAGGAGCGGAGCGAGACGGCTGTATGTGGAGCTAGCGAATAAAAGACACTTACAATCAAACACAGAGGACTCACGTGTATGCCTGTGAAATAACACGACATGGTGTCAGAAGTCCTGTGAGTGAAGTGTTGAAAGTTAGTCTGACAATAAGTGTCATTTGGAGCTGGTTGACGGCGAGAAGGGAGGACGAACAGCATGGTTGATAATGCTGATGCGGGAGCAGCTGCAGCCCAGAGAGCGGCTCCAGGCTCAAGTGCTACGTTCAGCATCCAGCCTCCCGAAACCTTTGACTTTTCAAAGCCGCGGGCCAAGAGTGGGCCAAATGGATACGCAGGTTCGAACAATTCCGTCTGGCAAGTAACCTGAATGCTAGCTCTGAAGAGAATCAAGTCAACACGCTAATATATTGCATGGGAGATGAGGCGGATGATATTTTACGTGGACTAAATCTGACAGACGATCTAAGACGTACTTACCAAGGAGTGCGCGATGGATTACAGGGTTTCTTCGTAGTCAAGAAAAATGTCATCTACGAGCGTGCCAAATTTAACATGCGCAAGCAGGGAGAATGTGAAACAGTGGACTCATTTGTGACGGCACTGTATGCGCTGGCGGGGCATTGTACATGCGGAGTGCTACATGATGAGTTTATTCGCGACAGGCTTGTCGTCGGACTGATGGATAAGCGGCTGTCCGAACGCATGCAACTGGACCCGGACTTGACCCTGGAAAAGGCAATAAACATGGCCAGGCAGAGTGAAGAGGTGAAACGACAGCAATCTTCTCTGCGAGGGGACACCAGGACAGAGACAAGTGATGCTACATCTGTGGACAGAGTGTTTAAGAGGAGTAGCAGGGAAATATGCTAGAAACAAACCTCAACAGGCTAACGGCTACCCAGCCAAGCCACACAGTGCCCAATACTTAAAGGGGAAAAGTGTCCAGTGTCATAAATGCGGCAGTTCTCTGTCCCATCCACAACGCGATTGCCCTGCTAATGAAGAGAGTATGTATGGTTGTATGTGGAGCTAGCGAATAAAAGACACTTACAATCAAACACAGAGGACTCATGTGTATGCCTGTGAAATAACACAACAGTTTATTCCTCAAGGTTATTCCTAGCCGTCCATACTGGCTACCTCGGGAGTTTAATTTTTAATATAGCCTATGTTTATATAGGGCTTTAGGTAAAAGTGGTTATTTGATCAGTTCAGATAGGAACAGACCTTTTAGATATAGAGGCAGAATAATCCTCTAAGGTCTGGTGAATCATTGACAGTCTACTCATTGATTCAAGAAAGGTGTTATTGTTAATAGGTGTGCGTTTATACAACACAGAGTACATGCCACGGTAGTGACGTCACGGCCGGGTACGCTAGAGCAGGCTAGGCGAGCGGAGCGAGACGGCTGTATGTGGAGCTAGCGAATAAAAGACACTTACAATCAAACACAGAGGACTCACGTGTTTGCCTGTGAAATAACACGACAGTTTATTCCTCAAGGTTATTCCTAGCCGTCCATACTGGCTACCTCGGGAGTTTACAGCAGTAACCGTGACCGCTGTTTACATTCCCCCACAAGCCAACATGGACACAGCGCTGGAGGAACTGTATGGGGCTATCAGCGAACAGGAGTCGGCACACCCTGAGGCTGCTCTCATCGTTGCGGGGGACATCAACAAGGCAAACCTGAAGAAGGTTCTCCCAAAGTTCTACCAACACATAACGAGCAACACACGGGGTGAGCGGATCCTCGACCACTGCTACACCCCCTTCTGTGATGGCTACAAGGCCCTCCTCCGCCCACCGTTCGGCAAATCAGACCACCGCTCTATCCAGCTACTCCCCGCCTATAGGCAGAGACTGAAGCAGCAACCAATCGCTGTGAGGGAGGTCCAATGCTGGTCGGACCAATCGGACTCTATGCTGCAGGATTGTTTTGATTGCGCTGACTGGCACATGTTCCGCGTTGCCTCGGACAATAACATCAACGAGTACGCATCCTCGGTCACCGGGTTCATCAAGAAGTGCATAGATGACATTGTTCCGACCAAGTCGGTTCGGATATACCCCAACCAGAAACCATGGATTAACGGCGATGTTCGCGCTGCCCTACACGCACATAACGCCGCCTTTGGCTCCGGGAATATGAAGGAATATACGAGAGCCCGCTACGACCTCCGTAAGACCATCGTCTCTGCCAAGCGAGAGTATGGACAGAGTGGAGGAGAAATTCAAGAGCCACGACGCGAGGGGTATGTGGCAGGGGCTACAGACGATAACGAACTTCAGAGGGAGAACCAGTTGTGTAGAGAACTCCTCTACCTCCCTCCCAGGAGAACTTTTTTTGCTCGGTTCGACGTGAACGCAGCCCGCCGAAGCCAGCTGAGGAGTCCAGCCTGCTGAACATCTCGGAGGCAGATGTGCGCCGCACCTTCAAGCGGTTGAACATCCGTAAGGCGGCAGGCCCCAACGACATCCCAGGCCGTGTCCTCAGAGCATGCGCAGACCAGTTGGCAGGAGTCTTTGCAGACATCTTCAACCTCTCCCTGTCCCAGGCTGTTGTTCCCGCGGTCTTCAAGATGTCCACCATCGTGCCTGTCCCTAAACAACCCAAGGTAACATGCCTGAATGAATAGAGACCTGTAGCCCTCACCTCAATTGTCAGCAAATGCTTCGAGAGGTTGGTCAAGGACTTTATTTGCTCGTGTTACCTGCCATGCTGGACCCATGGCAATTTGCATATCGTCAAAACAGATCCACACTGCCCTTTCCCACCTGGAGGGAAATAACTGTTATGTGCAAATGCTGTTTTTGGACTACAGCTCAGCGTTCAACACGATAGTTCCTGCCAAGCTCGACACCAAGCTTCTAGGCGTGCCCCCATCCATGTGCAGCTGGACCTCCTGTCGGACTGCCGCCAGTTGGTGAGGATGGGCAGCACCACCTCAGAGCCACTGACCCTCAACACGGGAGCCCCCCAGGGGTGCGTGCTGAGCCCTCTCCTCTACTCCCTCTACACCCAAGACCCCAGCTCCAACGTCATCATCAAGTTTGCTGACGACACGACAGTGATGGGTCTGATTGCCGGCGACGACGAGACAGCCTACAGGGAGGAGGTCGGACAGTGGTGCCAGGAGAACAGCCTCGCCCTCAACGTCAAGAAGACCAAGGAGCTGATCGTGGACTACAGGAAGCAGAGAGGAGAGCACAGCCCTATCTCCATCGACGGTGTTGCAGTAGAGAGGGTCAGCAGCTTCAAGTTCCTCGGTGTGCACATCTCCGAGGACCTCACATGGTCCACGCACACCACACACGTGGTGAAAAGGTGTCAGGATTGGCAGTTCTACCTCCCCGCGTTCACAGCCCTCGTCCAGGTAGCCACGCCCCCTTTTCACGTTCCGCATTTATGTCACCGTTTCCCCAGCCCTCACCCGGGTAGCCACGCCCCCTATCACGTCCCGCATTCATGTCATAGTTTCCCCAGCCCTCGTCCAGGTAGCCACGCCCCCTATCACGTACCACATTCATGTCACCGTTTCCCCAGCCTTCGCCCGGATAGCCACGCCCCCTTTTCACGTTCCTCCTCTCATTCCCCGCGTCAATGTCCCGTGACAGAATGAACCGGCCTAAAATGAACCCAGCCGACACCACGTCATCACAGGGCCGTTTTTACGGGTTTGAGGGAACCCCAGCTGAAAGGGAAGATCACCCGGATTAAGTCTAACTTGGCTACTGTTGAGGCGTGGTTAGCCGCTCCGCGAGTTCCAATTACTCATTTTGTTTTTCCTCCACCGTTACCATACGACCCTTGCACCTTTCCCTATGATGGGGTTAAGACCCGCTCGTCCTTCCTGACTTCCTTGCTGCCCCGGCGTGAGGACACCGCGCTTCCGCGGCATGAGGACACCGCGCTTCCGTGGCGTGATGACGCCGTGCTGCCGCGACGTGAGGACGCCGTGCTGCCGCGGTGTGAGGACGCTGTGCTGCCGCGGTGTGAGGACGCCGCGCTGCCGCGGCGTGAGGACGTCGCGCTGCTCCCGTCTGACGACGTCGCGCTGCCCCCGTCTGACGACGTCGCGCTGCCCCTGCCGGACGACGTCGCGCTGCCCCCGCTGGACGACGTCGCGCTGGACGACGTCGCGCTGGACGACGTCGCGCTGGACGACGTCGCGCTGGACGACGTCGCGCTGGACGACGTCGCGCTGGACGACGTCGCGCTGTTCCCGCTGGACGACGGAGCGCTGTTCCCGCTGGACGACGGAGGTAGCCACACCCCCTATCACGTACCGCAGTCATGTCACCGTTTCCCCAGCCTTCACCCGGGTAGCCACACCCCCTATCACCCCGCATTCATGTCAGTTTCCCCAGCCTTCGCCCGGATAGCCACGCCCCCTTTTCACGTTCCGCATTCCTGTCACCGTTTCCCCAGCCCTCACCCGGATAGCCACGCCCCCATCATGTCCCGCATTCATGTCACAGTTTCCCAAGCCCTCATCCAGGTAGTCACGCCCCCTATCACGTACCGCATTCACGTCACCGTTTCCCCAGCCCTCGTCCAGGTAGCCACGGCCCCTATCACCCCCCGCATTTCTGTCATCGTTTCCCAACCCTCGTCCAGGTAGCCACGCCCCCTAACACGTACCGCATTCCTGTCATCGTTTCCCCAGCCCTCGTCCTGATAGCCACGCCCCCTTGTTAGTGCTCCCCCGCAGCTGCAGCGCATCACCGTTAATTTCCCCCTCATGTTTTCCTGGCCGTCTTATTGGCTGCCTGGGACCACCTGTTATGTTCCGTGCGTTTAAATAGGCGGCATCTTCTTTTGTTCGGCGGCGGTTCATTATATAATATATTATATATTATATATTATATATACTGTCTCGGGTTGTTATGCCGAGTACTTGTTTCATGTGTATGAACAAGCGTCATGTTCCACGTCATGCCACCGTCAGGTTTTTGTAGTTAGGTCTTTTGCTTTTGAGCTTCATGCGTTTCCATCTAAGTGATTTTTGTGTTACTGTATTTGTCAGTAAAGAATCTTTATTTGATACGTGTGTCATCGTGTCGTGCATTTGGGTTCACCTCCTAAGTCCCCGTTCCTCATTCTCCCCACGTCAACCCGTGACAAAATGGCCCAACAACACCTGTATTTCCTCAGGCGTCTGAGGAAATTCAGCATGGGCCCCCGCATCCTGAGAACATTCTATACCGGCACCATGGAGAGTGTTCTTACAGGGTGTATCACCGCCCGGTACGGGAACTGCACCGCACTCGAGCGCAGAGCGCTTCAAAGGGTGGTGCGGACGGCCCAGTATATCGTTGGAGGTTAGCTCCCCTCCCTCCTGGAAATATACAACCAGCGGCGCGTGGCCAAGGCCAAACGCATCATAAAAGACATTGCCCACCCCAGCCAGGAACTGTATTCACTTTTACCGTCAGGCAGGCGATACGGCAGTATCAAGTGCCATACAAATAGACTGAGAGATAGCTTCCACAGTCAGGCCATCAGGCTGCTGAACAAGGGCGTATAGCATATAACAATGTATATTTTATTACATTGATTTATATATACATATTGCTGTTTTTCTGTGCCGATATATTGCATTTTATAAATTGCATTTTTATTAAAAAAAATTTAACTGCTGTCTGTCGTATTGCGCATACGATTTTCACTCACTGCTTTATACTTATATACTGTATATAAACTGTGAAGTGACAATAAACTTGACTTGACTTGACTTGACTGTTGGTTAAGGTCATATAACCTTAAGGACATTAAGGACTGTTGGTTAAGGTCATATAACTTAATAGTTTACTGCTTACTGGAAGATAACAATACCACAGCACCTCAGTAGATGAGCACTTGACAAAATTAGTACAACAAGTATTTGTACTTTTTTGGTCCAACCAGTGCATGGCCAAGGTAAACCATGACCCTCGGCCAAACGAGAATCTAAGCTACCACACACGCTTATCTAGTCCTCAGCCTCTCTGCATACTGATTTTAAACCCTTTGAACCCTCAAGTACTCTGTATTAAATCGGACAGTGTTTTTCATCCCCCAATAATGCCCAAGAAAGTTTTGAAAATGTCTCCACCATCTTAACCCTAGTGGACTCCTCATTGCAGGATATACACATTGATGCATATAAATATAAGTCAAACCAAGTATCTGTAACATGTGACCGTAAACAATGTTTGTTTATCTACGAGGATGAGTATATATGTTACCGCTCACTACCTCAGAAAGTCATTCCCTTGAACTTTGAACCCAGGCTGTGGTTATAAAGTGGCCACAAGCATTGCTCCTACATTATTACGTGTAGCACGCTTGTAATATAACATAAAGACTGAGCTATGGCAGGCCTAACAAACGTAGTTAAACATGGATTACTTCTCTTACTGTGTGTGGACTGGACTTGGGCCGCAATTCCAGGTAAGATTAGCAAACTACAGAACCAAAAACGGTTTGTAAACGTGTGTCTTATTGACAGGCTTTGGGGAAAAACAGATTCAGAAATGACTTTAAAATAAGAGCAGATTTAAAATGAGCACATAGTGGCCTTCAATCATATTGGGATTCTAAATATTTTGAATAATGGAATGCAAATTGCATGTGACTATGACGAGACACTCCATTTGCTACAACTAGGATGTAATGTGATTTATATTATTATTCTAACATTAAAACACAGGTTACATGCTTGAATAAATAAGTAGGATTGCTGTCACTGACCCATAAGCTATAAGTTATTCCCTTTCAAACTGAACAAAGGAACAAAAATAGATAGACAAATCTATCGTCTATCCACCAGACAGCAAAATCCAAATGAATGGTGAATAACGTTGTAACGTAACGTAACGTAACGTAACGTAACGTAACGTTTCCCTCGGGATTAATAAAGTAATCTGAATCTGAATCTGAATCTGAATAAACCACACACTGCTCCCAGAGGAAGAGCTTCACCCATGGTACTGGAACAACAAGGGCCAGCAGGCGCTGCAAGCCACCCTCAGAATGACCCGGGACGTCGGCATGGCCAAGAACCTCATCCTCTTCCTGGGAGATGGTGAGTCTGAATATTTAGACAGATGGATGGAGGAAGACAATTAATTTAGAATGAAAACACACTGCACTACAGTAGCTAATGGAGTCCCAGAGCTTGGGAGAGAGCATCTCAGAGTTTGAGAGAGAGAGTCACAGAGTGTGTTAGTACAATGGTATGCTTACTCCCCATTTCCTCACGCAGCATGAATTTTCTAAAACACTATACAACCAGGGGTCGGCAAGTAAGTTTGGCCTTGGGCCAATTTTTTTCTGAGCCACTAGATGGCGGCCAGAACATGATCAAAGGCTCATTTAAGTCATTGATTGTTAAAACATGTGACACCTTCTTTTTTTTTTTTGGAACATTTGAATACATTTCCACGTTGCACGTTGGAAATGTCGCTAGTCAACTAACACCGTTAGTTTTGTGAGCCTGCTAACAATGTGATTAGTGTACTAGCTAATTAGGTAGCAGTGGGGATTTCTAGTGTTCTAGTTAACTAGGTAGCAGTGGGGGTTACTAGTGTTCTAGTTAACTAGGTAGCAGTGGGGATTTCTAGTGTTCTAGTTAACTAGGTAGCAGTGGGGGTTACTAGTGTTCTAGTTTACTAGGTTGCAGTGGGGGTTACTAGTGTTCTAGTTAACTAGGTAGCAGTGGGGGTTACATTTACATTTACATTTAGGGCATTTGGCAGACGCTTTTATCCAAAGCGACTTACAAGGTGTACATTAGTTGAAGCAGACAATAGCATAACACTGGGGTACGCAAACATAAAAATACAGCAGTTCACAAGTATTCATTTTAACAAGATGAATAACACAATTTCGTACTGCTAGGTCACCTGCTTAAGTAGCTGTGATAAGAGCGTGTTATCAACATTAAGGATATACACTTGCTAACATATACAACATGCTAAGAACTATTAATGTCAGGACTTAAGCAAGTTTAGGGGTTTCACGAAGGAGAAGGAGGGTTCAAGGAGAGTCCAGGTGGACTCTGAACAGGTGGGTCTTGAGTCTCTTGCGGAAGCTGGCGAGGGACTCTGCCGTCCTGACATGAGACGGGAGTTCATTCCACCACTGTGGAGCCAGAGCCGTGAAGAGCTGGGTTTTGGACGAGCGATGTTTGGTTGACATTAGTGAAGGTCGAACAAGTCGCCTGGCAGAAGTTGAGCGGAGCGCTCTGGCTGGGATGTAGGGTTTGACCAACGCCTGGAGGTAGGCTGGGGCAGTTCCATTGACTGCCCTAAAGGTCAGCACCAGAGTCTTGAATTTGATGCGAGCATTTACCGGAAGCCAGTGGAGATCGCGGAAGAGAGGGGTCACGTGGGAGAATTTCGGTAGATTGAATACCAGGCGTGCTGCTGCGTTCTGGATGCGTTGGAGGGGCTTAGTTGCAGAGGCGGGGAGTCCCGCCAGGAGAGAGTTGCAGTAGTCGAGGCGGGTGATGACGAGCGCTTGGACCAGGATCTGCGCCGCTTCACGTGTGAGGAAGGGCCAGATCCTGCGGATGTTGTAGAGGGCAATTCTGCAAGATCGGGCCACCGCGGTGACGTTGGCATAGCAGGACAGCTGGTCATCTACCACCACACCAAGGTCTCTTGTTGTGGTTGAGGGGGAGACTTGGGTGTTCTCGATGGTGACCAGTAGGTCCATCTGAGGGCAGTCTTTCCCCGGTATGAAGAGGAGCTCAGTCTTGTCAAGGTTGAGCTTCAGGTGGTTGGCGGCTGTCCATCTGCTGATGTCGGTTACTAGTGTTCTAGTTAACTAGGTTGCAGTGGGGGTTACTAGTGTTCTAGTTAACTATGTAGCAGTGGGGGTTACTAGTGTTCTAGTTAACTAGGTAGCAGTGGGGATTACTAGTGTTCTAGTTAACTAGGTAGCAGTGGGGATTACTAGTGTTCTAGTTAACTATGTAGCAGTGGAGGTTACTAGTGTTCTAGTTAACTAGGTAGCAGTGGGGGTTACTAGTGTTCTAGTTAACTAGGTAGCAGTGGGGGTTACTAGTGTTCTAGTTAACTAGGTAGCAGTGGGGGTTACTAGTGTTCTAGTTAACTAGGTAGCAGTGGGGGTTACTAGTGTTCTAGTTAACTAGGTAGCAGTGGGGGTTACTAGTGTTCTAGTTAACTAGGTAGCAGTGGAGATATTCACCCAATCCATTGCACTGACTAGCGAGTTTGTGTTGTGATTCTCAACAACGTTGAAACGTATTTCCGTGTTTCAAAAGAATAGTCAGAACACCAAAGCATTAGAACTAGGGCTGTCAAAGCTAACACGTGTGATTAATCTCGAGACTTTAACGCACACTATTTTTGAGTTTTTAACTCAAATTAATCACAGAATACGGTTTAGACTGAGGAGATGCAAGTGAAGCGGAGTACTCCAGACCGGCCCACCACAATTGATCAAACTGCGCGATGAGCGTTGACGGGGGAGGGGAGGGGGGTGCTGCGCATTCAGTGGCGAACGTTGACGGGAGGCCCCCGTATCACCTCGTAGAAAAAAAACAATGGGCCGATCTACCTGTTTTATGGGCCGGACCGATCAGACAAGACAAACAAGTTGTGTCGGCCCAAAAGGCACGTTGGCCCACGGTATGCCAGATGGCCAGTTCAGCCCTGGCGGAAAATGAATTCTCGATTTGGACATTATATCTGATATCAGTCTGATATTGAGAGTATGAGAGAGAGAGAGCGTGAGGAAGAGAGAGAGTCTCAGAGCAGGGGAGAGTGTCACAGCGTGAGAGAGGGAGTCTTAGAGCATGAGAGAGTCTTAGAGCATGAGAGAGTCTCAGAGCGTGAGGGAGTCTTAGAGCATGAGAGAGTCTCAGAGCGTGAGGGAGTCTTAGAGCATGAGAGAGTCTTAAAGCATGAAAGAGTCTCAGAGCGTGAGGGAGAGTCTCAGAGCATGAGAGAGTTTTAGACCATGAGAGAGAGAGTCTCAGAGTGTGAGAGTCTCAGAGCATGAGAGAGAGTCTCAGAGCATGAGAGAGAGTCTCAGAGCGTGAGTCTCAGAGCGTGAGAGAGAGTCTCAGAGCGTGAGAGAGAGAGAGTCTCAGAGCATGAGAGAGAGTCTCAGAGCGTGAGAGAGAGAGTCTCAGAGCGTGAGTCTCAGAGCGTGAGGGAGAGTCTCAGAGCATGAGAGAGAGTCTCAGAGCATGAGAGAGAGTCTCAGAGCGTGAGAGAGAGAGTCTCAGAGCATGAGAGAGAGTCTCAGAGCGTGAGAGAGAGAGAGTCTCAGAGCATGAGAGAGAGTCTCAGAGCGTGAGAGAGAGTCTCAGAGCATGAGAGAGTCTCAGAGCGTGAGAGAGTCTCAGAGCGTGAGAGAGAGTCTCAGAGCGTGAGAGAGAGTCTCAGAGCATGAGAGAGAGTCTCAGAGCGTGAGAGAGTCTCAGAGCGTGAGAGAGAGTCTCAGAGTGTGTAAGAGAGAGAGAGTCTCAGTGTTTAAAAGAGAATCTCAGAGTGTGAGAGAGAGGGAGACTCAGAGAGAGTCTCAGAGCGTCAGGGATTAATTGGAAACAGGATAATGTCCTCCCATTAAATATTTGAAAAGCTCTGTTACAAGCAACACATTCACTATTCACATAATCTATTCAAGCTTCTTCCTAACCAAATACCAATACTTATTTTTACTTGAAATCAACAGCCTTTTATCTCTCAGACACACACACACACACACACACACACACACACAGACACACAGGCACACACACACACACACACACACACACACACACACACACACACACACACATATATATAAACTCATTAAAGTGATCACACTGACAAGACACCAACCCAACAGCCTTGCACCTTGCGCTCTCTCTCTCTCTCTCTCTCTCTCTCTCTCTCTCTCTCTCTCTCTCTCTCTCTCTCTCTCTCTCTCTCTCTCTCTCTCTCTCTCTCTCTCTCTCTCTCTCTCTCTCTCTTGTGATGTTGCTGCCACCACCATTGGCGCCTGCGTTCCACAGGGATGGGCATTACCACGGTGACGGCCGCCAGGATACTCAAGGGCCAGCTGGCGGGGTTCAACGGGGAGGAGACCAGCCTCGCCATGGACACCTTCCCACACGTGGCCTTATCCAAGGTACTGAGCCAATGAGCAGGCAGACTGCCCTCTAACGCATATCCAAGTCAGGGATTTACCAACCGTGTTTGCTGTGTGTGCACCAAGTCGACATTCGCACTGCAAGGCAAGCGGTAGGTGTGATAGGTAGTATGGAATTAAAGGGATGACAAGATCCCACACACTTAAAAACACAGTGTTGTGTTTCTATGTTTTTACCCTGTTGTTTCCTCTTAAATGTATGTCTTTGAGTTTCTTGCAAAGTGCTCTATACAATAAATGTAGTTATTATTATTATAAACACACTCACACACTCTCTCACACACACACACACACACACACACACACACACACACACACACACACACACACACATCCTTCACACACACACACACACACACACACACACAAACACAAACACACATCCTTCACTTTTTCACCTTTAGAGTGGCAAATGCAGTCGCAAATCTAGTTTCACACAAAAGCCAGAAACCTCAGTTTCCTCGTAATTTCTAAACAGTCAGACGGTTAAGGCGTTGTGTTCCTGCAGACGTACAACGTGGACCAGCAGATGCCAGACAGCGCCGGGACCGCCACAGCGTACTTGTGTGGCGTGAAGGCCAACTACGGGACGCTGGGCGTCTCTGCGTCCACGAAGCGAGGACAGTGTAACGCCAAGGTCAACAACGACGTCACCTCTGTGCTCCACAGAGCCAAGATGGCAGGTAAAGGACTCAGGGTGTGGATTATACTGTGTAACAGCGATCTCTCTCACACACTCTCTCTCTCTCGATCTCGATCTGTCTGCCTGCCTGTCTGTCCAACAATCCACCCATCTATCGATCCATAGTCTGTCTAACAACAAAAACAGCTACTTTTTGTTTAGTGATGTCCACTGTGTGTTCGTTCGTAGGCAAATCGGTGGGCATCGTCACCACCACCCGCGTTCAGCACGCCTCCCCCGGGGCGAACTACGCCCACACCCCCGACCGCAGCTGGTACAGCAACGCTGACCTCCCTTTCGAGGCAGTCACAAACGGCTGCCGCGACATTGCCTGGCAACTGGTCAACAACACAGAAATAGATGTAAGAGGTGTACTACAATTAGGCAGTGTAATGAGACATTTCAAGCATAATATACACACAGTATGTATAATATATTATTATGTCTATTTATATATATACACTACGGAGCCCCTAAAGTCCCTATAGTTTTTTTTTTGTTGTCTTGTGCGCACAAGATAATCATCTTCTTATAAAATATAATATAGATAAAAATATATTAACTTTTGAGATTTTAGGGGCTCCGTAATATACATATATATATATATATATATATGGATATATATGTAGATATATATAAATATATATGGATATATATGTGGATATACATACATAAATATACATGACACACAATCACACTTTGGCTGAGAAGTTGAGAAGGCACATAAACATAATAAATCGACCTATGTATCTACCTACACATATGTATCTACCTACACATATGTATCTAACTACACATATGTATCTACACTACACATATGTATCTAACTACACATATGTATCTAACTACACATATGTATCTAACTACACATATGTATCTAACTACACATATGTATCTAACTACACATATGTATCTAACTACACATATGTATCTACCTACACATATGTATCTAACTACACATATGTATCTAACTACACATATGTATCTAACTACACATATGTATCTAACTACACATATGTATCTACCTACACATATGTATCTAACTACACATATGTATCTAACTACACATATGTATCTAACTACACATATGTATCTAACTACACATATGTATCTAACTACACATATGTATCTACCTACACATATGTATCTAACTACACATATGTATCTAACTACACATATGTATCTAACTACACATATGTATCTACCTACACATATGTATCTAACTACACATATATACTATCGGGTGCAATTTTATCCAGGTGATTCTGGGAGGAGGTCGTCGGTACATGTTCCCCACCACCGTGGTTGACCCAGAGTATTCTGAGCACCACGGAGATCGTACCGATGGAAAGAACCTGGTCAACGAATGGCTCAAAGGCAAAAAGGTAACCCCCGTTTTTCTTATTGATAACTGATTGATTACTGACTCAGTTGTTTCTCCGAAAAGTGCTGATTGTATATTATAATAATAATATGAGGCCTAATAATATTAATAATAATAATAACAGCAATTAGCAAAAATGAAGCACATATACATCCAATATCGGTTTTATTGTGTTAAAGTTCTAAATGAATTTACAGACTGTTTTTTAAACCCTTTTTCTGCAGAATGCCAAATATGTGTGGAACAAGGCTGATTTGGATGCAGTAGATCCTGCAAATACAGACTTTCTAATGGGTGGGAGACCTTTTTTCATCAGAATTTTTTCACATTGTAATAACCTTGTATCATCATGTCATTGTTTGGACTGTATGCGTGTACTGATACTGCCACAGATTCATTATGGACTTGCATGTTTGCACATGCACTTATTGTTATAATGCATATAACATATATATATTCATGTTTTGGTTAACTTAGGTCTGTTTGAGCCCAAAGACTGCCAGTATGAATATGACCGAAACAAGAAGACTGACCCCTCCCTCACACAAATGATGGAGAAAGCCATCAAGATCCTTCAGAAAAACCCCAAAGGATACTACCTTTTTGTGGAAGATAAGTATCACCATAAAAAATAAATTTGCCTTTCAACAGTTAACAAAATAATAAAGATAAAATAAAACAAACCCCAACTCCTGAAATATAGACTGAAGAGGTTTTGGGCCATATCGATATATTCATTCTCAATTGTTTTCTCTAACAGATGATATGTTACCTGTGGTTAAACCTTTCTAGGTTGCTTATGCTAAAAGTCCTCTGGTTTGGATGCTTTGATAGTTCTCAGCCTCACTGCTGAGAGGACACAGCTTTGACTTTGCACAAAGGGCTAACTTTTCCAGAAGCATTATGGGTCGGGGTGTTTTGCATACCGGCTCTCTCTCTCTCTCACTTCTGGGTTTCCAAGGGGGAGAATCGACCACGGTCACCACGCCGGTAAGGCCCGGAAAGCCCTCACCGAGGCCGTGGAGCTGGACAGGGCCGTGGCCAGGGCTGCCCAGATCACCAGCGTGCGGGACACTCTGTCCGTGGTCACCGCTGACCACTCCCACGTCTTCACAGTGGGGGGGGGTTCTTACAGGGGAAACTCTATTTTAGGTGAGAACCAAATGTATGCATATCATATTGTTGACTGAACAATGTTATGTCAGAATCAGAATGCCTGTCATTTATACAAGTACAAAGAAATTGTGTAACAATCCTCATGCTCACTCTTTGCAGTAATTGAACAAAAATATGAATGATTACAAAAACTAAACCAAACCAAATAAACAGGTTACAAAATGTCCACATACAATTGTATATATATATATATTATATATACCTTTGTTATATATAACAAAGGTGCGGTGGGATGTAAACATGTAAGTATTCTGGTATTGATGCAAAACTGCGTTGTAGTTACACAGAACTGTCAGTGTCAGTGTTTGACAGTGTTCAATACAGTATTGTAGTGACACAGAACTGTCAGTGTCAGTGTTTGACAGTGTTCAATACAGTATTGTAGTGACACAGAACTGTCAGTGTCAGTGTTTGACAGTGTTCAATACAGTATTGTAGTGACACAGAACTGTCAGTGTCTGACAGTGTTCAATACAGTATTGTAGTGACACAGAACTGTCAGTGTCAGTGTTTGACAATGTTCAATACAGTATTGTAGTGACACAGAACTGTCAGTGTCAGTGTTTGACAATGTTCAATACAGTATTGTAGTGACACAGAACTGTCAGTGTCAGTGTTTGACAGTGTTACATTTTCTTAAGGCATTGGGTTAGAAACTGTTCTTCAGCCTGTTTGTCTGTGATGTGATGGACGTGAAGCGTCTACCAGAGGGCAGCCGGGTGAGATTAATCGTTTGGGTACCCTAATTGTTCTTCAAATAATTTAAGGTTTGTCTCGGGACAAGGGAACGGACGAAAAGCACTACACCACCGCTGTCTATGGGAACGGACCAGGGTACCAGATTGAAAACGGCTCTCGTCCAGATGTGAACGTTTCAACTGCAGGTAAGTCACCTGTAGTTGGATTCAGTGACCTAAAGTTGGATTTAGCAATGCCAAGATGTACAGTGGTAGCACCATCTTGTGGTACAACACAGCACTTACAGAGACATTTGACATTGATGACAACTTTATGTACAGAAAGTAGGCATATTGTACTGTGTTATTTGTTCCGTCCTATATTCAGGTTTTATTCTATTTTATTGTATTGTAAAACATTAACAGTTTTTTCTGGTTTGTTTGTCACATGTATATGGTACAGTGTACAATGTACAGTGAAATGTTATTGCCAGCTCCAAAGATGTGCTCAAATGTATAGGTTACACACAGGTATTAAGGTTACAACAATTGTAATTACTAAATTACAAGAATTACAAATATATATATATACACAAATATACACATTACAAAAGTACAAGTAACAAAATTACTAGAATTATAAGAATTACAGAAACAACAACAAAAAATACGCACACATGTACATATTTACATAATTGCATACAGCATAAATATAAAGTGATAAGTGAGGTGTAAAGTGTAGTGTGGTGCAGGTAGTGCAGTCGAAAAAAAGAAAAAAATTCCACCCAGGGCCATTTACCTTATTTCTCTGTTCATTAAATGTGAAATCACATTTCTCCTCCTCCTCCTCCTAAGCGGGAGCAGAGTACCGTCAGCAGGCAGCCGTCCCGAAAAGCTCCGAGACGCACGCCATCGAGGACGTGGTCATATTTGCCAAGGGTCCCATGGCCCACCTCTTCCACGGGGTGCAGGAGCAGAGCTACATCGCCCACGCCATGGCCTTCGCAGCCTGCCTGCCGCCCTACGACGCGTGTGTCCTGCAGATCAACCGCTCGTGGTGCCTCCACCCCAGCGGCCTGCTGGTCCTCATGGGCCTGCTGCTCGCCGTCTTCTCCCTGCAGTCGGCCTAGCGCCACATGCACGGATGGTCGCATGCATGGTATCTATAGTCTAAGAAGTCCTTTTTCAGCTATGTTTTTTATTTTATTATTATATAATTATCCAGAACTGTTGAATAGGGTGATGCATTTTTGCATTAACACAGAGAGAGAGAGAGAGATAGGTGTAAAGTTTCGGTAGCGCTTTCAAATTAAACACATTTGACATCAATATATATATATGAACTTTGAAATGTGTTGAATAAAGAAGATGTAACGATCGCATACGATCAATAAACCACACTACACGTGTCGTTTATTAAACTACCTTCACATGGCCTTCTCCAATAAACCATTCGCCCGTAGCCTAGATTAATCGATTAGTATCGATTGGTAAATAATTGGACGTGAAAAGAGCGGATCCCACCCTTTCAAACGTGTCAGAAAAAATCTGTCTTCTGATTGGTCCGAAAGAAGACCTGTCTTTGTTTTCAGCCAATAGAAGAAGGGACATTCGCATGCATGACGAATGGGGAGCCAGAAAGGGGCGGGGCCGTGGTGTTTTGAGACGGAAAGGGCGGGACCAGTGGGGCTTGGAGGGAAGTTTAACCACGCGACGCTTAGCGAGCTTCACCCACAACAACAACAACAACAAAGATCATGATGGAAGTAATAAACTATTAATGACTCGTTCAATATAGGAAATATGTTCTCTTTCAGGTTTCCACCCGAACTATGTTAAGGATTACACAGGGCTAAAAACGCACACATATGTTTATATTGGCGAATATCTTCGTTGTACACATTCGTGGATCGATGTGTTAGTCGTGTTAATCATGTAAGCTTCACCTGGATCTTGAAGGTAATATATATATATAAATATATATATATATATAAATATATATATATATATATATAAATATATATATATATATATAAATATATATATATATATATATATATATATATATATATATATATATATATATATATATAATACAGTATATTGGTAAAAGCGGACGCAAACAGAACGATCAGAGCTGAATGACTCCGTAACGTAAACCATGGACCTAAAGAAGAAGACCCTGGCAGGTCGACTGTGCAGAGCCGTGCAGGACGAGGAGTCCAGGTGAACATGACCTGTCTGTCTCACTGCTTTTGTTCTTTGCAAACATGTCCTCAAATACAATGAATGAATGAATGAATGAATGGGCGATAGTTTTGATCATAGTTGTGTCGCTCCCATATTACTGACAAAACGCAGTGTGGACCGTAGAAGAAGTACAATAAATCACAGATGAAAATTTCGGATATTTGTCAAAACTTTTAACTTTTCCGGTTAGTCATTGAAATATTCGTCTGAGCTGAGCGAGATTTGACATAGCGCTACATAGTAGAAGGGTCAGCTGAGCGAGATTTGACATAGCGCTACATAGTAGAAGGGTCAGCTGAGCGAGATTTGACATAGCGCTACATAGTAGAAGGGTCAGCTGAGCGAGATTTGACATAGCGCTACATAGTAGAAGGGTCAGCTGAGCGAGATTTGACATAGCGCTACATAGTAGAAGGGTCAGCTGAGCGAGATTTGACATAGCGCTACATAGTAGAAGGGTCAGCTGAGCGAGATTTGACATAGCGCTACATAGTAGAAGGGTCAGCTGAGCGAGATTTGTGACTCGTGTTTGAAAAGCGCTCGAAATTATTTTGTGTACCTGTCTATTCAGCTAGTCAATTGAGAAGCTTTTATCTATTGTGTTTACCCATGAAGCGATAAGAATGTACAAACAGGTAGAGAGGTCGGCGGATTTACGTACAATAGAAGGCAAGGCAAGAACATTCATAAAAAAATATTTTTTTGAAAAGAAACAAAAATATTTTTTTGTTGCTCAAATGCCTCTAAAATGCAGCTGAGAGCATCTATAACAAAACAAATCCAGGGGGGGCATGCACCCAGACCCCCCTAGCTGGGCGAGCGCCTTTCGGCTTCAATGCATTGGCCGGGAGTGTATGTACAGTGAAATACAGTGCTCTTCACTATACCACCAATGCGTTTGTTGATTAGTGGTCCCACTAGTGTTAAAGTGTGTGTGTGTGTGTGTGTGTTAGGTCTGTACAGGTGCTCCTCTCGCAGGGTGCTAGTGCCAACCTGGTGGGTGCCCAGGGCGTGGCTGCTGTGCACCTGGCCGCGGGGAAGGAGTCTGAGAAGAGTGTCCGCTGCTTAAAGCTGCTGCTCCGACACGGAGCGGACCCCAATGTCAGGTGGGCATAGGCAAGATGGACTGGAGGTTATGTTTTGGCCCCCGTTTGTTTGTTTGTCACAAAGTTATGTACGGTTTTTAAATCCACAAGCACAGTGTGCCTACTGAGCTGCTGCTACTATCATAACATTGTCATCCATATTACATTACACTATCATACTTTTGCTGGACTTTCTGAGCTTGTTTCAGTTACTGCACTGTACTACACTGTATTCATGATGCTCAAGTTTATTGTCAAGTTTATTGTCACTTCACAGTTTACACAAGTATAAAGCTGTGAGTGAAAATCATATGTGCAATACCCGACGACAGACGGCAGTTATAAAAATAAGATAAAATAAAAAACAGAATGGAATAAAATAAGTAAAAAATGTACAAAACTATATAAAGTTAAATATATAAAAATAAAAATGCAATTTATAAAATGCAATATATCAGAACAGAAAAAGAGCAATATGTATATATACATATATATATGCTGCACTACTGGCACTTTAAAATGCTTTTTAAATATTTTTTGCACAGTTCATCAGTCACTTTATTGTTATTTTTATTGTGTACAATATTGTTATAGTATGGTTAAGTATATCGTGTTCAATTGTAGGAAACTCATACTGCGGGAGGGAATGGGGAGTAAGCGTTCCATTGTACTTGTTGCATATGGCAATTAAATATCATTAATCATGATATATCATCATATTTGGACTAAACTTGGTGGTTCGATTATTATGGGCCAAGCCCATAATAGCTCTGGATCGGAATCCAGGGGACTATTTGGTGTGGCAGAGGTATGGGCTCTACTGAGTGCCCTCTACTTATTATTATTATTACTATTATCATTATCATTATTATTATTATTATTATTATTATTATTATTATTATTAACAGGCAGTGCGGTTGATTTTAAGCAGACCCGACAGGGTGTGGGTGCTGACAGCGGTGGTTTGTTTTGTGTTGTGTTTGTTGCAGGTCTTCCGAGGGTCTCACACCCCTCCATGTAGCTGCGCTGTGGGGCTGCAACCAAAACCTCAAACTGCTGTTGGCCAACGGAGGTGACCCCAATGTGACAGACCAGGTCAGAAAGGGCTTCTGCTTGGCTACAGACAAGAAGGCAGACGGACAAGAAGCGACATCCACATTTAATTATTAGACGGCAATGATGTCATTAACGAAGACTCCAGTAGTGTCCCAAACAATATAGTCCTCTACATTAAACTACCTAGAGAGGGATTGAGGAGTAGGGAATGAGGGAAGGATTTCACTAGGCTCCCTGTATCTTTTAGAATTGATTTTAAAGTCCTTCTTCTTGTTTTTAAAGCTCTTAACAATTTAGCACCCTCGTACATTTCTGATCTCCTGTCTTTTTATGTCCCCTCACGAGCCCTAAGGTCCTCCACAGCTGCTCTTTTAAAGGTTCCTGGGGTGCCCAAAGGGAAAATTGGGGCATCTGCTTTTAATTTCTATGCACCACAGCTGTGGAACACAATCCCAAAAAATATTAGAGAGGCTGGCTCAGTGGACATCTTTAAACGACAGTTGAAAACATACCTTTTTAATATTGCTTTTAATTAGCAACTCTTTTTTATTTTATTTATTTTTACTCATTGATTTTATCCATTTTCTTTGCTTGTGATTTTAGACTATGTGTTTACTTTATGTTCTTTTCCTTAATCTGTTATTATTCATTGTTTTATCTTTCTTTTATCATGTAATGTGAAGCACTTTGGGCTGCATCTTGTATGAAAAGTGCTATATAAATAAAGTTATTATTATTATTATTACTATATTGTCCTCTTCATTGGACTACCTATAGAGGGAGTAGGGAATGAGGGAATTATTACAAAGACACAGCCTTTGTTTTCTGGTTACATCTGGTTATATGTCTTCCATCGGGGGCAGGAGGGGAACACACCGGGTCAGTTTGCAGAACAACAGGACAACCGCAAGTGTGCCCAACTCCTCCAGAATCACCGGGTCCAGTCTGCTGACCTGGTAGAGGACCTACCACGCTTCCAAAACTGTAAGGCATTCCTGATACATTTTTATTTTCATGAGCTGGATTTTTTTTTTAGTCCTGAAATGATTGGGCAGTTTTTCAGTTCACATTTATTTTTTAAGTCTTCTATGTGATACTTTATTTATTTATTAATTGTTGTTTGTTTTGACTGGTGGTAGACACGCTATCTTATACATATTGTATTTATGTCTCCACAGCTTCAGATTCAGACCAGACGGATATATACAGCTACCCTGACTCAGACAGCAGCCTCAGCTCTCGCTTATCCATAATCGGCGACTTTGCCGAAGACCCGTTGAGCAGCACGAGGCACTCTGCACTGTTCGATTGGCCCTCATCCAGCTATCCCCATCCCTGTTCGAGAGGGGGGCCTTCGAGCAGACGTATGGACGCAGACCCCGGTGGTGGCAGGCCCTCGTTTCTATCCAGCACCCGCATGTCGACCGCGGGCGGTGGCTCTGCCATGCCGGTGGTCCAAGAGGACGTTGTTTCGTTTAGGGACGAGGACACATGGGCTGGGAACGCGTGGGAGGGCCCGTCGCTTCTGTCTAGTACCCGCATGTCCACTGCAGGACCAGTGCTCCGTGACAGGCCGGTGGCGGATCATTATGTTGAGGCTCCGGCTCAAAGGGTGAATTCCCACCCGCTGGGACTGGAGTGCAGATTTTTAATCCCCCTGAGAGACACCCCCACGGCCGACATGGCCGGTCCTTCCGGGCAAGCTAGACAAAGGAGCGTTCGTTTCCACGTGGCGGCCGAATATCTTCCCGTGACATCATCGGACGAATATCTTCCCGTGACATCATCGGACGAATATCTTAACTACAGCAGCTGCGATAGCGGCCATTACACAACCGCCAATTACACCACTGCCTATGGAGGCCTTCTAACCAGCCGCTCCTCGTCCTCTGAAGAGGAAGCAGAGCTGGGAGCTCTCGAATCTGAGGCAGATTTCCAGGTGGATGCACTGGAGAACATTGCAGCCCAGGTGGGTAAACTCACCCTGTCTGACCAAGCAGACGACAAGAATCCCCAGCGAGAATCAGAAGATGAAGGGGATGTGGTCGGAGCAGAGCAACCGGGAATGGAGGGCAGTGACACTAATGCCGAATCAGGCTCCTCGTCCAGCTCCTCGTACACCTCCCTCCGCAGCAGCATGAGCACCAGCGGCAGTGACCACACAGGGGATGAGACAGTGGTGTACGACTGGCAATCCCTGGGGGCCCACGTGATGAGGTCCAAGGGGGGCAAGGAGAACCAAACGGCAGGGCAGCTGCAGAAGAAGAAGAAGAAGAAGAAGCTGGAGGAGGAGGAGAAGAATAAGAAGAAAGAGGAGGAGGTGACAGTGGCTGCGAAGAGTTGTTCCGTGTTACCGGACACCGAGGGGATAACGGACAAGGAGTTGAGACACAGGCTACTGGAGCTGGGGGAGAGCCCGGGTCCAATCACCACGCATACCAGGTATGTGTACATAAAGAGACTTTGTTTGATCCTGGGTTGTTCCGTGTTACCGGACACCAAGGGGATAACGGACAAGGAGTTGAGACACAGGCTACTGGAGCTGGGGAAGAGCCCGGGTCCAATCACCACGCATACCAGGCCTGTGTACATAAAGAGACTTTGTCGTCTCATCCTGGAGTCAAACACGCCGTCCCCTCAACCGCAGCACACGCACCTGGACCAGTCGCACACAAGTAATGTATTCATGTATATCTTAATTTTTTCTACATGGATTGATTGATTGATGATTCGTTGATTTGATCCATTTCCAAGCACTTGTTTTGCTGTAATTGTAATAAAGTACATTGTTTTTAATAGTGCTCCACAAATAGTTATATAGTGGTATAGTGGTTATATAGTATAATAGTGGTTTTAATAAAAGCAAAACAAAATGTTATACTGTGGATATAAAAGTTAATTTATACCCTCTGTATGACCACCAGAGAGAGCTCTCTCACATATAAAACATCTAAGAAGGTGTTGAGCTCTGTGAGTCTCTAACTATGACCCTTTTGCATTACAATAATTAGAAATGTCCCTGCTTTATTATTTTTCTTTCTCTTTGTTGTGCCTCAGACTCTGGTTACAGTCAAGAGCTCAGCAGGGCCCTGATGACCTTTGAACTCCCGGAATGCCACGCAAGCGATCTAGAGCTGTGCCAGCAGTTTGACCAGCCGGATCTGAACATGAAGTGGAGGGAGGGGGTCATCAAGTCCAGCTTAAACTACCTGTTGCTGGACCCCAGGTTAGACACACAGCTGTTATTTTGGTTTGTCTCAGTTTGGAAAGACCACATGTTTTCACTGTGTTCTCTTTAATGCAATTGTTTTATTTACTGTTTGAATACAAACAATAGCGGCCTCATTTCTGTATTTACTGTTAGTAAAAGTCATCTTATACATATAATACAATACAAAATATTATGAAGGATGATATTAAAGATGAGGGATGGACTTGGTGGTTTTCTAACCTCAAAGCTTCTGCTGAATTACCGGCATAAGCTGAGGTAGTCAGGAATGAGTTGCACTGCCGTACTTCAAATCGCACACAAAAAGTGTTGTCTCTCTCTCTTGTGTTGTGTGTAACGTTTTCAGTGTGTAACATTTGAGTGCGTAACTGAGGCCGGTCCCCCTACCACTGTCTGAACAGGCATACTCATTAGTCATGGGTTGTTGGGATGGTTTGTCTGTCTGTTTGTTTGTCTGTAAGGAAGATAACTCAAAATGTTACGTACGGAATTGGACAACACTGGTTGGATTACTTATGGTCCAAGGAACAGTTGATATGATTTTTGACGCAGATCCGGATCCAAATCCGGATCCAGGGGACTTTTTGGTGTGGCGGATGTATGCGCTCTACTGAGGGCCCTTTAGTTAAAAATGTGGTCTCCGTCTGTTCAGGGTGACGAAGAATCTCCCGTACTGCAGTCGGACCATGTCGCCTCACGAGTGCTTCCAGACGTTCGTGCGTGCGATCTTCTACGTGGGGAAGGGAAAGCACTCGCGGCCCCACAGCCACTTATACGAGGCCCTGGAGTACTTTAAAGGAGTCAAGACGTCCAAGGTAACTACCACCCACATCAATATCATCATCATCATCATCATCATCATCTTTCACATCATCATCATCATCGTAATCTCTACATGTAAAACAGTCGTTTCAAATTTTTTTAAATGGCTGAATTTTACATTTACTGAATTACTTTTCTATTGCAATACAATATTAATACAATATTAAATTCAATCAAATAAAAAAATAAACTACAGCTTGTGTGTGTGTGTGTGTGTGTGTGTGTGCGTGCGTTTTATCATAATTACACGCATGTACACACAATGATAATGTAACGGCATGCTTGTGTTAAACACTTTGTACTGTCCTCTCTCTCGCTCTCGCTCTCTCAGAAGCTGTGCTCCAAGGTGCAGCACATCCTGCAGGTGTGGTCCGGGGGTCAGGGGGTCATCTCCCTCCACTGTTTCCAGAACATCATCCCCGTGGAGGCCTTCACCCGCGAGGCCTGCATCGTGGACGCCATCGGTGAGTGTGCAGGCGTGGACACTGGTGCTTCACGAAGACGTGGCATTTTACCATGCACTACTTATTCGCTTTAGAAGTCGCTCGTGAAGTGAGATGTCGTTTAGGAGCAGGTCGAGGTCCAGCTTCGTGCTCTGTTGTGGGTACTAGAACCTACCGTCCACATTACTACCTTACATAGCATCTGCTCTCACCTGTCAAATTATTTCAAGAGATATAATCAACTGTTTTTTGGCCAATAAGTAATCTAACCACCAAGGTTTGTCCAATTCCGTACATTACTTTTTGAGTTATCTTGCTGACAGACTGACAGACGGGGTCGAAAACTTTACCTCCCCCCCATCTTCAATGACCGAGCTAAAGATACAATGCAAAGAATGCGTTGCCCAAGGTGGTTACTAACCCGCTGCAGCTAGCTAACCCAAGTCTCCACCCGTGACCCCTGCAGGGCTGAAGATGCTGACCAATCAGAAGCGAGGGAACTACTACGGCGTGGTCTCCACGTGGCAGGCCAGCAAGCAGCGGGAGCTGGGCGTGCACCTGCTCTACCGGGCCATGCTGATCTTCCTGGCAGAGGGTGAGAGGCAGCTCAGGCCTGCAGACATCAGACAGTAGCTCCCCCTGCTGGCAGCTCAATGACTGCCACTGTCTGATTATGGTTCAAGAGAACAGTTGGCCATTGCAGTAAGGTAATTGTTGTACATATTGTGCATAAGGGATGCTGTCCGTCACTGAGTTCATGTTTTCTTTACGTTTGATTCATCCTAGTGGTAGAACTTTTAGACTTTTAGACTGCTTATAAGTGCAGAGTGCCCTATTGAGGGTTGTGACTATGTAGCTGAGCATGCAGTGGTGTCAGCCATGTTAAGTGTACACGCCACTGTACATGTCGCAGCCCCCAGGGCGCCGGGCGCAAATGCTAAAATGGAGAAGCTAAAGCGTCCCTCCATAGCACTGGCCGGAACGGGCGAGGCCTGGTCATACTTTGTAACCCGCTGGGGTGAGTACAAGACAGGCACCAAGCTGGTCGGGCCCGACATAGTCTGGAGTGCTGCGAGGAGGATCTGAGGAAGGACCTCACACGTGCGGCGGGCAGGAGCCTAACGGGCAATGACGAGGAAGACGTTCTCGCTGCCATGAAGGCACTCGCAGTTCGTGCAGAGAACACCATGGTAGCTCTGGCAGCCCTGTCTAACATGCGGCAGGGATATGAAGAGCCCATCCGGTCGTTCCACGCCCGCATCAAGGGGCAGGCGGACACGTGCAAGTACCAGATGAGATGCACTAGGACAGGGTGCGACCGAGTCAACGACTTCATGGAGGAGATCCTACGTGATGTGATTGCCCGTGGCATCGCAGACTCGGAAATACAGCTCGACCTGCTCGGTGAGAAGAACCAGAACATGCCACTGAAGGACATGATCGAGTATATCGAGGCTAAGGAGTCTGGAAAGCGCTCGGCATCACGCCTACTCGACCCTCAGAGCGCGGACATGGTCAGCAGTTCGTACCGGCGGGGGAGACAACAGGACACCCGCGCCAGAGGAGGAGCCAGGCTAGAGAAACCAAAGGCCAAGCCCGAAGGGGTATGCATCCACTGCGGCGAGGTGGGCCACGGCAAAACACCCCAGTGGCACGCCAGACGTGCCGAGTGCCCCGCATACGGTAAAAAGTGTCGGAAGTGTGGCCGCCAGAATCACCTCGAGAGGGCCTGCCTGGGTGGCCGATCGACTAGGCCCCCACCCGAGGAGACCGACTGGACGTGTGACGAGCAGACAGCAGCCTTCGTTGAGCTATGCACAGTCAGCGCAGATGGCGAGTTACGCACACTTCCCCTCGCTCACCATTTGTACGATGACATGTGCGACAAGTGGATGAAACGTGCGTCCAGCCCACAGCCATACGTCAACCTCACTCTCACCACCGAGCACTAGGATTACAAGGCTCTGGGTTTTGACCTCCTCAAACGCACCCGTGCAGTATCCCTGCCTGCCATGGCCGATACGGGATGCCAAAGCTGCCTGATCGGCATTAAAGTCGCTCAACAAATGGGCCTAAGCACAGAGGACCTCATTCCCGTATCCATGACCATGAAGGCTGCGAACAATAAGGGAATTCGGATCCTCGGAGCTGCGGTAGTCAGATTCGCCGGCAACAGTGGTGACGCTCGAAGGTTGGAGACGGGCCAAATCGCGTATGTGACGGACACTTCAGACCGCATATTTCTCTCCCTGCGTGGACCTGGGAATGATCTCCGCCCAGTTCCCAACACTCGGGGAGGTGAATCTGGCAACCTAAGAAGTGTGTGACTGCCCGCGGCGTGCAGAGCCGCCGACCACGCTCCCCATGTTGGCGATCGAGGCTAACAGGAAGGCGTTACGGAGACACTTATTAGAACTGTACGCCCAGAGCACATTTAATACGTGCCCCCACCAGACACTACCGAAAATGACCGGCCCACCACTCCGCCTCATGCTTAATGAGGATGCGACACCGGTTGCCTGTCACACCCCCATTCCCGTGGCCCTACACTGGCAAGAGGAGGTAAAGGCAGGCCTCGACCAGGACGTCCGCCTTGGCGTGTTGGAGGAAGTACCTATCGGTACACCGGTGACGTGGTGTCATCGCATGGTGATCTGCGCGAAGAAGACAGGCAAACCACGACGCACTGTCGACTTCCAGGCCCTGAACAGGTATGCACTCCGCGAGACCCACCACACCCAATCTCCATTCCACCAAGCGAGATGTGTGCCTAACGGGAAACTCAAGACTGTGTTCGATGCCTGGAACGGTTACCACAGCGTCCCACTACACAAGGACGATCGCCACAAGACAACGTTCATAACTCCATGGGGGCGCTACCGGTACCTGTCGGCCCCACAGGGGTACATGGCATCGGGGGACGGTTACTCGCGACGGTACGACGAGGTTGTCGCGGACATAGGCAACAAAACTAAGTGCATAGACGACACGCTACTATGGTCAGACACGATCGAGGAGAGCTACTTCGGCCGGAATGGAATAACCCTCAACCCGGAGAAGTTCGTCTTTAGCGCACCCACGGTGGACTTCGCGGGCTTCACAATCACCATGACTGACGTGCGACCGTGCAGTCGCTACCTGGAGGCGATACACGACTTCCAACAACCACGTAACATCACGGACATCAGATCGTGGTTCGGCTGGTCAACCAGGTGGCCTACGCCTTCAGCATGGCCGAGCGTATGCAGCCATTCCGGAAGCTCCTGAAGAGTGGAGAACGCTTCGAGTGGTCCACGGAGTTGGAAGAGATATTCCGTGAGTCAAAGGATGTGATCATCCAAGAAATTGAGCGTGGTGTCCGCAAAAGGAGGGCATTGGATTCTGGTTATTCCAGAAACACTGCCAATGTACGCCAGTCAGTCCCTTCTGCTGCACCGATGGTTGGAAAATAACCCTGGTTGGCAGCAGATTCACGCATGCGGCGGAGTTCAGATACACGCCCATAGAGGGCGAGGCTCTCGCGGTCGCGGACGCATTGGAAAAGGCACGCTACTTTGTGTTGGGATGCGAGGACTTGATCGTAGCGGTAGACCATAAGCCGCTGCTGAGACTCCTTGCAGACCGGGCGCTCGATGACATACCGAACCCCCGTCTGCGGAACCTCAAGGAGAAGACCTTGCGTTATCGCTTCCGCATCGTGCATGTCCCGGGCATGAGGAACAAGGCGGCGGATGCCATGTCACGTAGGCTGGTTGGCACCACACGGCCATCACTTATGGACCTTCCGGATGACAACGCCGTAGTGGCCCACCTCCCACCCAGTCTTTCCTACGCCAGACCGAGCCAGGGAATGACGACGACACTGAGGAGGACGACCTGGCATGGTGCGCTGCGGGCCTCGAATCATTGCGGTCAGTGACATGGGATCGCGTCAGGGAGGCCACCAGCAGCGACGGCCTTCGTGACGTACGGGACGCCAGAAGAGCTCACATCGGACGGGGGCCCAGAGTTCACCTCCACTGAGACCAGGTCATTTCTATACAGATGGGGCGTACACCACCGTCTCTCGTCTGTGGCCTTCCCCCACAGCAACTGCCACGCTGAGATTGGGGTGAAGACAATGAAACGCCTTATCACCGACCCAAAGGGGGAGCTTGACACATGCTGTGCAGAGAGCGATCGTGCAATATCGTAACACACCTGACCCTGACACAAAGATATCTCCGGCAATGTGTGTCTTCGGCCGCCCGATACGTGACTTCATCCCGGTTGTACCTGGGAAGTACAGACCACACGAGACCTGGCGTGAGACACTGACGGCAAGGGAGGAGGCTCTCCGCAAACGCCACATCCGCACAGCTGATGCCTGGGCGGAGCACACAAAACGCCTCCCGCCACTCATGGTAGTGGACATGGTCCGTGTACAGAACCAGACAGGGCCCTACCCCAACAAATGGGACAGGACAGGCAGTGTTGTGGAGGTACGCCAGCATGACCAATACGTGGTCAAGATCGACGGCTCGGGCAGAGTCACACTTCGGAACAGGAGGTTCCTACGCAAGTTCAGCCCTGTTCGCAACAACCTTCCGCCTCCTCGCAGCACTCGTTGTGACACCACGTCTGCCTGACCTCTACTCGCCACCGGTACTCACATTGGCGAGCCAACCCCGGCGTGGGACGCCGCCCGCTTCGCACACGATCCTTCGGGCGTCACCACCGGCCCCTTTGGACCCGGGAGCCGATCCCCCATCGGGGCCCAATGCGTCGCCCCCTGCACCGAGGGCGGAATTACGCCGATCCACAAGGGCAACCAGAGCGCCTGCCTGGCACAGGGACTATTCCATGGGCTAGTCACATAATGGACACATGATTTATGTCACGTTCCGCATTCCTGTCACCGTTTCCCCAGCCCTCACCCGGATAGCCACTTCCCCATCATGTCCCGCATTCACGTCACCGTTTCCTCAGCCCTCGTCCAGGTAGCCACGTCCCCTATCACCCCCCGCATTCCTGTCATCGTTTCCCAACCCTCGTCCAGGTAGCCACGCCCCCTAACACGTACCGCATTCCTGTCATCGTTTCCCCAGCCCTCGTCCTGATAGCCACGCCCCCTTGTTAGTGCTCCCCCGCAGCTGCAGCGCATCACCGTTAATTCCCCCTCATGTTTTCCTGCCCGTCTTATTGGCTGCCTGGGACCACCTGTTATGTTCCGTGTGTTTAAATAAGCGGCGTCTTCTTTTGTTCGGCGGCGGTTCATTATATTATATATTATATTATATATACTGTCTCGTGTTGTTATGCCGAGTACTTGTTTCATGTGTATGAACAAGCGTCATGTTCCACGTCATGCCACTGTCAGGTTTTTGTAGTTAGGTCTTTTGCTTTTGAGCTTCATGCGTTTCCATCTAAGTGATTTTTGTGTTACTGTATTTGTCAGTAAAGAATCTTTATTTGGATACGTGTGTCATTGTGTCGTGCATTTGGGTTCACCTCCTAAGTCCCCGTTCCTCATTCTCCCCACGTCAACCCGTGACAAAATGGCCCAACAACACCTGTATTTCCTCAGGCGTCTGAGGAAATTCAGCATGGGCCCCCGCATCCTGAGAACATTCTATACCGGCACCATCGAGAGTGTTCTTACAGGGTGTATCACCGCCTGGTACGAGAATTGCACCGCACTCGAGCGCAGAGCGCTTCAAAGGGTGGTGCGGACGGCCCAGTATATCGTTGGAGGTGAGCTCCCCTCCCTCCTGGAAATATACAACCAGCGGTGCGTGGCCAAGGCCAAACGCATCATAAAAGACAATGCAGCCAGGAACTGTATTCACTTTTACCGTCAGGCAGGCGGTACGGCAGTATCAAGTGCATTACAAATAGACTAAGAGATAGCTTCCACAGTCAGGCCATCAGGCTGCTGAACAAGGGCGTATAGCATATAACAATGTATATTTTATTACATTGATTTATATATACATATTGCTCTTTTTCTGTGCCGATATATTGCATTTTATAAATTGCATTTTTATTGAATTTGTTTTAACTGCTGTCTGTCGTATTGCGCATAAGATTTTCACTCACTGCTTTATACTTATATACTGTATATAAACTGTGAAGTGACAATAAACTTGACTTGACTTAAGGTTGGTTAAGGTCATATAACTGAATAGTTTACTGCTTACTGGAAGATAACAATACCACAGCACCTCAGTAGATGAGCACTTGACAAAATTAGTACAACAAGTATTTGTACTTTTTTGGTCCAACCAGTGCATGGCCAAGGTAAACCATGACCCTCGGCCAAACGAGAATCTAAGCTACCACAAACGCTTATCTAGTCCTCAGCCTCTCTGCATACTGATTTTAAACCCTTTGAACCCTCAAGTACTCTGTATTAAATCGGACAGTGTTTTTCATCCCCCAATAATGCCCAAGAAAGTTTTGAAAATATCTCCACCATCTTAACCCTAGTGGACTCCTCATTGCAGGATATACACATTGATGCATATAAATATAAGTCAAACCAAGTATCTGTAACATGTGACCGTAAACAATGTTTGTTTATCTACGAGGATGAGTATATATGTTACCGCTCACTACCTCAGAAAGTCATTCCCTTGAACTTTGAACCCAGGCTGTGGTTATAAAGTGGCCACAAGCATTGCTCCTACATTATTACGTGTAGCACGCTTGTAATATAACATAAAGACTGAGCTATGGCAGGCCTAACAAACGTAGTTAAACATGGATTACTTCTCTTACTGTGTGTGGACTGGACTTGGGCCGCAATTCCAGGTAAGATTAGCAAACTACAGAACCAAAAACGGTTTGTAAACGTGTGTCTTATTGACAGGCTTTGGGGAAAAACGGATTCAGAAATGACTTTAAAATAAGAGCAGATTTAAAATGAGCACATAGTGGCCTTCAATCATATTGGGATTCTAAATATTTTGAATAATGGAATGCAAATTGCATGTGACTATGACGAGACACTCCATTTGCTACAACTAGGATGTAATGTGATTTATATTATTATTCTAACATTAAAACACAGGTTACATGCTTGAATAAATAAGTAGGATTGCTGTCACTGACCCATAAGCTATAAGTTATTCCCTTTCAAACTGAACAAAGGAACAAAAATAGATAGACAAATCTATCGTCTATCCACCAGACAGCAAAATCCAAATGAATGGTGAATAACGTTGTAACGTAACGTAACGTAACGTTTCCCTCGGGATTAATAAAGTAATCTGAATCTGAATCTGAATCTGAATAAACCACACACTGCTCCCAGAGGAAGAGCTTCACCCATGGTACTGGAACAACAAGGGCCAGCAGGCGCTGCAAGCCACCCTCAGAATGACCCGGGACGTCGGCATGGCCAAGAACCTCATTCTCTTCCTGGGAGATGGTGAGTCTGAATATTTAGACAGATGGATAGAGGATTAATTTAGAATGAAAACACACTGCGCTACAGTAGCTAATGGAGTCCCAGAGCTTGGCAGAGAGCATCTCAGAGTTTGAGAGAGAGAGTCACAGAGTGTGAGTGAGAGAGATTCAAGATTTTTTATTTGCCATATGCAACAAGTACAATGGTATGCTTACTCCCCATTTCCTCACGCAGCATGAATTTTCTAAAACACTATACAACCAGGGGTCGTAAGTTTGGCCTTGGGCCAATTTTTTCTGAGCCACTAGATGGCGGGCCAGAACATGATCAAAGGCTCATTTAAGTCATTGATTGTTAAAACATATGACACCTTCTTTTTTTAATACATTTCCGCGTTGCACGTCGGAAATGTCGCTAGTCAACTAACACAGTTTGTTTTGTGAGCCTGCTAACAATGTGATTAGTGTACTAGTTAATTAGGTAGCAGTGGGGATTTCTAGTGTTCTAGTTAACTAGGTAGCAGTGGGGGTTACTAGTGTTCTAGTTAACTAGGTTGCAATGGGGGTTACTAGTGTTCTAGTTAACTAGGTTGCAGTGGGGGTTACTAGTGTTCTAGTTAACTAGGTTGCAGTGGGGGTTACTAGTGTTCTAGTTAACTAGGTTGCAGTGGGGGTTACTAGTGTTCTAGTTAACTAGGTTGCAGTGGGGGTTACTAGTGTTCTAGTTAACTAGGTAGCAGTGGGGGTTACTAGTGTTCTAGTTAACTAGGTTGCAGTGGGGGTTACTAGTGTTCTAGTTAACTAGGTTGCAGTGGGGGTTACTAGTGTTCTAGTTAACTAGGTAGCAGTGGGGGTTACTAGTGTTCTAGTTAACTAGGTAGCAGTGGGGGTTACTAGTGTTCTAGTTAACTAGGTTGCAGTGGGGATTACTAGTTTTCTAGTTAACTAGGTAGCAGTGGGGGTTACTAGTGTTCTAGTTAACTAGGTAGCAGTGGGGGTTACTAGTGTTCTAGTTAACTAGGTTGCAGTGGGGGTTACTAGTGTTCTAGTTAACTAGGTAGCAGTGGGGATTACTAGTGTTCTAGTTAACTAGGTAGCAGTGGGGGTTACTAGTGTTCTAGTTAACTAGGTTGCAGTGGGGGTTACTAGTGTTCTAGTTAACTAGGTAGCAGTGGGGATTACTAGTGTTCTAGTTAACTATGTAGCAGTGGGGGTTACTAGTGTTCTAGTTAACTAGGTAGCAGTGGGGGTTACTAGTGTTCTAGTTAACTAGGTAGCAGTGGGGGTTACTAGTGTTCTAGTTAACTAGGTAGCAGTGGAGATATTCACCCAATCCATTGCACTGACTAGCGAGTTTGTGTTGTGATTCTCAACAACGTTGAAACGTATTTCCGTGTTTCAAAATAATAGTCAGAACACCAAAGCATTAGAACTAGGGCTGTCAAAGTTAACACGTGTGATTAATCTCGAGACTTTAACGCACACTATTTTTGAGTTTTTAACTCAAATTAATCATAGAATACGGTTTAGACTGAGGAGATGCAAGTGAAGCGGAGTACTCCAGACCGGCCCACCACAATTGATCAAACCTCATTCTCTTCCTGGGAGATGGTGAGTCTGAATATTTAGACAGATGGATAGAGGATTAATTTAGAATGAAAACACACTGCGCTACAGTAGCTAATGGAGTCCCAGAGCTTGGCAGAGAGCATCTCAGAGTTTGAGAGAGAGAGTCACAGAGTGTGAGTGAGAGAGATTCAAGATTTTTTATTTGCCATATGCAACAAGTACAATGGTATGCTTACTCCCCATTTCCTCACGCAGCATGAATTTTCTAAAACACTATACAACCAGGGGTCGTAAGTTTGGCCTTGGGCCAATTTTTTCTGAGCCACTAGATGGCGGGCCAGAACATGATCAAAGGCTCATTTAAGTCATTGATTGTTAAAACATATGACACCTTCTTTTTTTAATACATTTCCGCGTTGCACGTCGGAAATGTCGCTAGTCAACTAACACAGTTTGTTTTGTGAGCCTGCTAACAATGTGATTAGTGTACTAGTTAATTAGGTAGCAGTGGGGATTTCTAGTGTTCTAGTTAACTAGGTAGCAGTGGGGGTTACTAGTGTTCTAGTTAACTAGGTAGCAGTGGAGATATTCACCCAATCCATTGCACTGACTAGCGAGTTTGTGTTGTGATTCTCAACAACGTTGAAACGTATTTCCGTGTTTCAAAAGAATAGTCAGAACACCAAAGCATTAGAACTAGGGCTGTCAAAGTTAACACGTGTGATTAATCTCGAGACTTTAACGCACACTATTTTTGAGTTTTTAACTCAAATTAATCATAGAATACGGTTTAGACTGAGGAGATGCAAGTGAAGCGGAGTACTCCAGACCGGCCCACCACAATTGATCAAACTGCGCGATGAGCGTTGACGGGGGAGGGGAGGGGGGTGCTGCGCATTCAGTGGCGAACGTTGACGGGAGGCCCCCGTATCACCTCGTAGAAAAAAAACAATGGGCCGAGAGTCTCAGAGCGTGAGGGAGTCTTAGAGCATGAGAGAGTCTCAGAGCGTGAGGGAGTCTTAGAGCATGAGAGAGTCTTAAAGCATGAAAGAGTCTCAGAGCGTGAGGGAGAGTCTCAGAGCATGAGAGTTTTAGACCATGAGAGAGAGAGTCTCAGAGTGTGAGAGTCTCAGAGCATGAGAGAGTCTCAGAGCGTGAGGGAGAGTCTCAAAGCGTGAGAGTCTCAGAGCATGAGAGAGTCTCAGAGCATGAGAGAGAGTCTCAGAGCATGAGAGAGAGTCTCAGAGCATGAGAGAGAGTCTCAGAGCGTGAGTCTCAGAGCGTGAGAGAGAGTCTCAGAGCATGAGAGAGAGAGAGAGTCTCAGAGCATGAGAGAGAGTCTCAGAGCGTGAGAGAGAGAGAGAGTCTCAGAGCATGAGAGAGAGTCTCAGAGCGTGAGAGAGAGTCTCAGAGCGTGAGAGAGAGTCTCAGAGCATGAGAGAGAGTCTCAGAGCGTGAGAGAGAGAGAGAGTCTCAGAGCGTGAGAGAGAGTCTCAGAGTGTGTAAGAGAGAGAGAGTCTCAGTGTTTAAAAGAGAATCTCAGAGTGTGAGAGAGAGGGAGACTCAGAGAGAGTCTCAGAGCGTCAGGGATTAATTGGAAACAGGATAATGTCCTCCCATTAAATATTTGAAAAGCTCTGTTACAAGCAACACATTCACTATTCACATAATCTATTCAAGCTTCTTCCTAACCAAATACCAATACTTATTTTTACTTGAAATCAACAGCCTTTTATCTCTCAGACACACACACACACATAAACTCATTAAAGTGATCACACTGACAAGACACCAACCCAACAGCCTTGCGCTCGCTCGCTCGCTCTCTCTCTCTCTCGCTCTCTCTCGTGATGTTGCTGCCACCACCATTGGCGCCTGCGTTCCACAGGGAAGGGCATTACCACGGTGACGGCCACCAGGATACTCAAGGGCCAGCTGGCGGGGTTCAACGGGGAGGAGACCAGCCTCGCCGTGGACACCTTCCCACACGTGGCCTTATCCAAGGTACTGAGCCAATGAGCAGGCAGGCTGCCCTCTAACGCATATCCAAGTCAGGGATTTACCAATCGTGTTTGCTGTGTGTGCACCAAGTCGACATTCGCACTGCAAGGCAAGCGGTAGGTGTGATAGGTAGTATGGAATTAAAGGGATGACAAGATCCCACACACTTAAAAACACAGTGTTGTGTTTATATGTTTTTACCCTGTTGTTTCCTCTTAAATGTATGTCTTTGAGTTTCTTGCAAAGCGCTCTATACAATAAATGTAGTTATTATTATTATTATTTATAAACACACACACACACACACACACACACACACACACACACACACACACACACACACACACACACACATCCTTCACACACACACACACACAAACAAACACAAACACACATCCTTCACTCACTTTTTCACCTTTAGAGTGGCAAATGCAGTCGCAAATCTAGTTTCACACAAAAGCCAGAAACCTCAGTTTCCTCGTAATTTCTAAACAGTCAGACGGTTAAGGCGTTGTGTTCCTGCAGACGTACAACGTGGACCAGCAGATGCCAGACAGCGCTGGGACCGCCAAAACAGCGTACTACGTGTGGCGTGAAGAACAAAGGAACAACAAAAACAGCTACTTTTTGTTTAGTGATGTCCACTGTGTGTTCGTTCGTAGGCAAATCGGTGGGCATCGTCACCACCACCCGCGTTCAGCACGCCTCCCCCGGGGCGAACTACGCCCACACCCCCGACCGCAGCTGGTACAGCAACTCTGACCTCCCTTCCGAGGCAGTCACAAACGGCTGCCGCGACATTGCCTGGCAATTGGTCAACAACACAGAAATAGATGTAAGAGGTGTACTACAATTAGGCAGTGTAATGAGACATTTCAAGCATAATATACACACAGTATGTATAATATATTATTATGTCTATTTATATATATACACTACGGAGCCCCTAAAGTCCCTATAGTTTTTTTTTTTGTTGTCTTGTGCGCACAAGATAATCATCTTCTTATAAAATATAATATAGATAAAAATATATTAACTTTTGAGATTTTAGGGGCTCCGTAATATATATATATATATATATATATATGGATATATATGTAGATATATATAAATATATATGGATATATATGTGGATATACATACATAAATATACATGACACACAATCACACTTTGGCTGAGAAGTTGAGAAGGCACATAAACATAATAAATCGACCTATGTATCTACCTACACATATGTATCTACCTACACCTATGTATCTACCTACACCTATGTATCTACCTACACATATGTATCTAACTACACCTATGTATCTACCTACACATATGTATCTACCTACACATATGTATCTAACTACACCTATGTATCTACCTACACATATGTATCTAACTACACATATATACTATCGGGTGCAATTTTATCCAGGTGATTCTGGGAGGAGGTCGTCGGTACATGTTCCCCACCACCGTGGTTGACCCAGAGTATTCTGAGCACCACGGAGATCGTACCGATGGAAAGAACCTGGTCAACGAATGGCTCAAAGGCAAAAAGGTAACCCCCGTTTTTCTTATTGATAACTGATTGATTACTGACTCAGTTGTTTCTCCGAAAAGTGCTGATTGTATATTATAATAATAATATGAGGCCTAATAATAATAATAATAATAATAATAACAGCAATTAGCAAAAATGAAGCACATATACATCCAATATCGGTTTTATTGTGTTAAAGTTCTAAATGAATTTACAGACTGTTTTTTAAACCCTTTTTCTGCAGAATGCCAAATATGTGTGGAACAAGGCTGATTTGGATGCAGTAGATCCTGCAAATACAGACTTTCTAATGGGTGGGAGACCTTTTTTCATCAGAATTTTTTCACATTGTAATAACCTTGTATCATCATGTCATTGTTTGGACTGTATGCGTGTACTGATACTGCCACAGATTCATTATGGACTTGCATGTTTGCACATGCACTTATTGTTATAATGCATATAACATATGTATATTCATCATGTTTTGGTTAACTTAGGTCTGTTTGAGCCCAAAGACTGCCAGTATGAATATGACCGAAACAAGAAGACTGACCCCTCCCTCACACAAATGATGGAGAAAGCCATCAAGATCCTTCAGAAAAACCCCAAAGGATACTACCTTTTTGTGGAAGATAAGTATCACCATAAAAAATAAATTTGCCTTTCAACAGTTAACAAAATAATAAAGATAAAATAAAACAAACCCCAACTCCTGAAATATAGACTGAAGAGGTTTTGGGCCATATCGATATATTCATTCTCAATTGTTTTCTCTAACAGATGATATGTTACCTGTGGTTAAACCTTTCTAGGTTGCTTATGCTAAAAGTCCTCTGGTTTGGATGCTTTGATAGTTCTCAGCCTCACTGCTGAGAGGACACAGCTTTGACTTTGCACAAAGGGCTAACTTTTCCAGAAGCATTATGGGTCGGGGTGTTTTGCATACCGGCTCTCTCTCTCTCTCACTTCTGGGTTTCCAAGGGGGAGAATCGACCACGGTCACCACGCCGGTAAGGCCCGGAAAGCCCTCACCGAGGCCGTGGAGCTGGACAGGGCCGTGGCCAGGGCTGCCCAGATCACCAGCGTGCGGGACACTCTGTCCGTGGTCACCGCTGACCACTCCCACGTCTTCACAGTGGGGGGGGGTTCTTACAGGGGAAACTCTATTTTAGGTGAGAACCAAATGTATGCATATCATATTGTTGACTGAACAATGTTATGTCAGAATCAGAATGCCTGTCATTTATACAAGTACAAAGAAATTGTGTAACAATCCTCATGCTCACTCTTTGCAGTAATTGAACAAAAATATGAATGATTACAAAAACTAAACCAAACCAAATAAACAGGTTACAAAATGTCCACATACAATTGTATATATATATATATTATATATACCTTTGTTATATATAACAAAGGTGCGGTGGGATGTAAACATGTAAGTATTCTGGTATTGATGCAAAACTGCGTTGTAGTTACACAGAACTGTCAGTGTCAGTGTTTGACAGTGTTCAATACAGTATTGTAGTGACACAGAACTGTCAGTGTCAGTGTTTGACAGTGTTCAATACAGTATTGTAGTGACACAGAACTGTCAGTGTCAGTGTTTGACAGTGTTCAATACAGTATTGTAGTGACACAGAACTGTCAGTGTCAGTGTTTGACAATGTTCAATACAGTATTGTAGTGACACAGAACTGTCAGTGTCAGTGTTTGACAGTGTTACATTTTCTTAAGGCATTGGGTTAGAAACTGTTCTTCAGCCTGTTTGTCTGTGATGTGATGGACGTGAAGCGTCTACCAGAGGGCAGCCGGGTGAGATTAATCGTTTGGGTACCCTAATTGTTCTTCAAATAATTTAAGGTTTGTCTCGGGACAAGGGAACGGACGAAAAGCACTACACCACCGCTGTCTATGGGAACGGACCAGGGTACCAGATTGAAAACGGCTCTCGTCCAGATGTGAACGTTTCAACTGCAGGTAAGTCACCTGTAGTTGGATTCAGTGACCTAAAGTTGGATTTAGCAATGCCAAGATGTACAGTGGTAGCACCATCTTGTGGTACAACACAGCACTTACAGAGACATTTGACATTGATGACAACTTTATGTACAGAAAGTAGGCATATTGTACTGTGTTATTTGTTCCGTCCTATATTCAGGTTTTATTCTATTTTATTGTATTGTAAAACATTAACAGTTTTTTCTGGTTTGTTTGTCACATGTATATGGTACAGTGTACAATGTACAGTGAAATGTTATTGCCAGCTCCAAAGATGTGCTCAAATGTATAGGTTACACACAGGTATTAAGGTTACAACAATTGTAATTACTAAATTACAAGAATTACAAATATATATATATACACAAATATACACATTACAAAAGTACAAGTAACAAAATTACTAGAATTATAAGAATTACAGAAACAACAACAAAAAATACGCACACATGTACATATTTACATAATTGCATACAGCATAAATATAAAGTGATAAGTGAGGTGTAAAGTGTAGTGTGGTGCAGGTAGTGCAGTCGAAAAAAAGAAAAAAATTCCACCCAGGGCCATTTACCTTATTTCTCTGTTCATTAAATGTGAAATCACATTTCTCCTCCTCCTCCTCCTCCTAAGCGGGAGCAGAGTACCGTCAGCAGGCAGCCGTCCCGAAAAGCTCCGAGACGCACGCCATCGAGGACGTGGTCATATTGCCAAGGGTCCCATGGCCCACCTCTTCCACGGGGTGCAGGAGCAGAGCTACATCGCCCACGCCATGGCCTTCGCAGCCTGCCTGCCGCCCTACGACGCGTGTGTCCTGCAGATCAACCGCTCGTGGTGCCTCCACCCCAGCGGCCTGCTGGTCCTCATGGGCCTGCTGCTCGCCGTCTTCTCCCTGCAGTCGGCCTAGCGCCACATGCACGGATGGTCGCATGCATGGTATCTATAGTCTAAGAAGTCCTTTTTCAGCTATGTTTTTTATTTTATTATTATATAATTATCCAGAACTGTTGAATAGGGTGATGCATTTTTGCATTAACACAGAGAGAGAGAGAGAGATAGGTGTAAAGTTTCGGTAGCGCTTTCAAATTAAACACATTTGACATCAATATATATATATGAACTTTGAAATGTGTTGAATAAAGAAGATGTAACGATCGCATACGATCAATAAACCACACTACACGTGTCGTTTATTAAACTACCTTCACATGGCCTTCTCCAATAAACCATTCGCCCGTAGCCTAGATTAATCGATTAGTATCGATTGGTAAATAATTGGACGTGAAAAGAGCGGATCCCACCCTTTCAAACGTGTCAGAAAAAATCTGTCTTCTGATTGGTCCGAAAGAAGACCTGTCTTTGTTTTCAGCCAATAGAAGAAGGGACATTCGCATGCATGACGAATGGGGAGCCAGAAAGGGGCGGGGCCGTGGTGTTTTGAGACGGAAAGGGCGGGACCAGTGGGGCTTGGAGGGAAGTTTAACCACGCGACGCTTAGCGAGCTTCACCCACAACAACAACAACAACAACAACAAAGATCATGATGGAAGTAATAAACTATTAATGACTCGTTCAATATAGGAAATATGTTCTCTTTCAGGTTTCCACCCGAACTATGTTAAGGATTACACAGGGCTAAAAACGCACACATATGTTTATATTGGCGAATATCTTCGTTGTACACATTCGTGGATCGATGTGTTAGTCGTGTTAATCATGTAAGCTTCACCTGGATCTTGAAGGTAATATATATATATATATATATATATATATATATATATATATATATATATATATATATATATATATATATATATATATATATATATATATATATATATATATATAATACAGTATATTGGTAAAAGCGGACGCAAACAGAACGATCAGAGCTGAATGACTCCGTAACGTAAACCATGGACCTAAAGAAGAAGACCCTGGCAGGTCGACTGTGCAGAGCCGTGCAGGACGAGGAGCCCAGGTGAACATGACCTGTCTGTCTCACTGCTTTTGTTCTTTGCAAACATGTCCTCAAATACAATGAATGAATGAATGAATGAATGAATGAATGGGCGATAGTTTTGATCATAGTTGTGTCGCTCCCATATTACTGACAAAACGCAGTGTGGACAGTAGAAGAAGTACAATAAATCACAGATGAAAATTTCGGATATTTGTCAAAACTTTTAACTTTTCCGGTTAGTCATTGAAATATTCGTCGCTCGCTGCACGGCATGTTTACATTTAGTCTATGGGCGCAGCCATTTTACATCTCGCAAAGTGACGGAAATTAACGAGATTTGACATAGCGCTACATAGAAGGGTCAGCTGAGCGAGATTTGACATAGCGCTACATAGTAGAAGGGTCAGCTGAGCGAGATTTGACATAGCGCTACATAGTAGAAGGGTCAGCTGAGCGAGATTTGACATAGCGCTACATAGTAGAAGGGTCAGCTGAGCGAGATTTGACATAGCGCTACATAGTAGAAGGGTCAGCTGAGCGAGATTTGTGACTCGTGTTTGAAAAGCGCTCGAAATTCTTTTGTGTACCTGTCTATTCAGCTAGTCAATTGAGAAGCTTTTATCTATTGTGTTTACCCATGAAGCGATAAGAATGTACAAACAGGTAGAGAGGTCGGCGGATTTACGTACAATAGAAGGCAAGGCAAGAACATTCATAAAAAAATATTTTTTTGAAAAGAAACAAAAATATTTTTTTGTTGCTCAAATGCCTCTAAAATGCAGCTGAGAGCATCTATAACAAAAAAAATCCAGGGGGGGCATGCACCCAGACCCCCCTAGCTGGGCGAGCGCCTTTCGGCTTCAATGCATTGGCCGGGAGTGTATGTACAGTGAAATACAGTGCTCTTCACTATACCACCAATGCGTTTGTTGATTAGTGGTCCCACTAGTGTTAAAGTGTGTGTGTGTGTGTGTGTGTGTGTGTGTGTGTGTGTGTGTGTGTGTGTGTGTGTGTGTGTGTGTGTGTGTGTGTGTGTGTGTGTGTGTGTGTGTGTGTGTGTGTGTGTGTGTGTGTGTGTGTGTGTGTGTGTGTGTGTGTGTGTGTGTGTGTGTGGTAGGTCTGTACAGGTGCTCCTCTCGCAGGGTGCTAGTGCCAACCTGGTGGGTGCCCAGGGCGTGGCTGCTGTGCACCTGGCCGCGGGGAAGGAGTCTGAGAAGAGTGTCCGCTGCTTAAAGCTGCTGCTCCGACACGGAGCGGACCCCAATGTCAGGTGGGCACAGGCAAGATGGACTGGAGGTTATGTTTTGGCCCCCGTTTGTTTGTTTGTCACAAAGTTATGTACGGTTTTTAAATCCACAAGCACAGTGTGCCTACTGAGCTGCTGCTACTATCATAACATTGTCATCCATATTACATTACACTATCATACTTTTGCTGGACTTTCTGAGCTTGTTTCAGTTACTGCACTGTACTACACTGTATTCATGATGCTCAAGTTTATTGTCAAGTTTATTGTCACTTCACAGTTTACACAAGTATAAAGCTGTGAGTGAAAATCATATGTGCAATACCCGACGACAGACCGCAGTTATAAAAATAAGATAAAATAAAAAACAGAATGGAATAAAATAAGTAAAAAATGTACAAAACTATATAAAGTTAAATATATAAAAATAAAAATGCAATTTATAAAATGCAATATATCAGAACAGAAAAAGAGCAATATGTATATATACATATATATATGCTGCACTACTGGCACTTTAAAATGCTTTTTAAATATTTTTTGCACAGTTCATCAGTCACTTTATTGTTATTTTTATTGTGTACAATATTGTTATAGTATGGTTAAGTATATCGTGTTCAATTGTAGGAAACTCATACTGCGGGAGGGAATGGGGAGTAAGCGTTCCATTGTACTTGTTGCATATGGCAATTAAATATCATTAATCATGATATATCATCATATTTGGACTAAACTTGGTGGTTCGATTATTATGGGCCAAGCCCATAATAGCTCTGGATCGGAATCTGGATCCAGGGGACTATTTGGTGTGGCAGAGGTATGGGCTCTACTGAGTGCCCTCTACTTATTATTATTATTACTATTATCATTATCATTATTATTATTATTATTATTATTATTATTATTAACAGGCAGTGCGGTTGATTTTAAGCAGACCCGACAGGGTGTGGGTGCTGACAGCGGTGGTTTGTTTTGTGTTGTGTTTGTTGCAGGTCTTCCGAGGGTCTCACACCCCTCCATGTAGCTGCGCTGTGGGGCTGCAACCAAAACCTCAAACTGCTGTTGGCCAACGGAGGTGACCCCAATGTGACAGACCAGGTCAGAAAGGGCTTCTGCTTGGCTACAGACAAGAAGGCAGACGGACAAGAAGCGACATCCACGTTTAATTATTAGACGGCAATGATGTCATTAACGAAGACTCCAGTAGTGTCCCAAACAATATAGTCCTCTACATTAAACTACCTAGAGAGGGATTGAGGAGTAGGGAATGAGGGAAGGATTTCACTATATTGTCCTCTTCATTGGACTACCTATAGAGGGAGTAGGGAATGAGGGAATTAGTACAAAGACACAGCCTTTGTTTTCTGGTTACATCTGGTTATATGTCTTCCATCGGGGGCAGGAGGGGAACACACCGGGTCAGTTTGCAGAACAACAGGACAACCGCAAGTGTGCCCAACTCCTCCAGAATCACCGGGTCCAGTCTGCTGACCTGGTAGAGGACCTACCACGCTTTCAAAACTGTAAGGCATTCCTGATACATTTTTATTTTCATGAGCTGGATTTGTTGTTTGTTTTGACTGGTGGTAGACACACTATCTTATACATATTGTATTTATGTCTCCACAGCTTCAGATTCAGACCAGACGGATATATACAGCTACCCTGACTCAGACAGCAGCCTCAGCTCTCGCTTATCCATAATCGGCGACTTTGCCGAAGACCCGTTGAGCAGCACGAGGCACTCTGCACTGTTCGATTGGCCCTCGTCCAGCTATCCCCATCCCTGTTCGAGAGGGGGGCCTTCGAGCAGACGTATGGACGCAGACCCCGGTGGTGGCAGGCCCTCGTTTCTATCCAGCACCCGTATGTCGACCGCGGGCGGTGGCTCTGCCATGCCGGTGGTCCAAGAGGACGTTGTTTCGTTTAGGGACGAGGACACATGGGCTGGGAACGCGTGGGAGGGCCCGTCGCTTCTGTCTTGTACCCGCATGTCCACTGCAGGACCAGTGCTCCGTGACAGGCCGGTGGAGGATCATTATGTTGAGGCTCCGGCTCAAAGGGTGAATTCCCACCCGCTGGGACTGGAGTGCAGATTTTCAATCCCCCAGAGAGACACCCCCATGGCCGACATGGCCGGTCCTTCCGGGCAAGCTAGACAAAGGAGCGTTCGTTTCCACGAGGCGGCCGAATATCTTCCTGTGACATCATTGGACGAATATCTTCCTGTGACATCACCAGACCACGTGTACGCGTTCGACCGGGACAGGGACGACAGCAAAGACACAGAGGTTGACAGAACTAGTATATTCCGCTCAGGAGAGGATGAGGAGACAGCCGATGGGGAGGAGGAGGTCGGAGGTCAGACCTGCTTGCAGCTGGAACGGCCTCCCCGCAGTGTCGCCGGCAGCACCAGCAGCGGCAGTGACAGTAGTAACTACAGCAGCTGCGATAGCGGCCATTACACAACCGCCAATTACACCACTGCCTATGGAGGCCTTCTAACCAGCCGCTCCTCGTCCTCTGAAGAGGAAGCAGAGCTGGGAGCTCTCGAATCTGAGGCGGATTTCCAGGTGGATGGACTGGAGGACATTGCAGCCCAGGTGGGTAAACTCACCCTGTCTGCACCTGAACCTTGTAGTGACCCTTCGGACAAGGTGGTTAGTACTGCAAATGGCGATGTTGGTTGTGAAGTAACCGCGGCAGCCCGGTGCAGTCCGGTGGTCGGGATGTCTCGGTGTTCACAGGAACAAGACGTCCTTCCCTTCACGCCGAGTCCGTTTGTGACGGGACGGACGCGGTCAAGACTGAGCCGCTGCTCGCTGAGAACCAGCGGAACGCCAGAGAGCTCCCTTTCCACCACGTCTTTGTTCGATGAGTCACTGCCCATGCCAGTCAGAACTCGCCGCCAGACGCCCAGGTCTCAGAGCAGCAGCGACAACGTGTTTTACAACTCGCCGCACGGTCATGTGCCACCGAAGTTGACGGGGGGCGGCAGCAGGGATCTCTCAGGGAGCTCCTTAACCTCAGACCACCCGGAGACACTGTCCAGCTCGGATCTTAGCGATTGTGAGGCAGACACATTCATCCTCCCCCGGGGTAGGGCCGAAGCCGGCCCGCCGTTGCTGAGTTTGCCTGACACCATCATCCTGGAGAGAACGCCTTACGCGCAGACCGTTCACTGCGAGGAGCCCTCCGGAGACGCTACGCTGCAGGTGGAGGACGTGGCCGGAGGAGAGCAGGAGTTTATGACCGACGATCTGACGAGCGCAGACGAGAAGAATCCCCAGCGAGAATCAGAAGATGAAGGGGATGTGGTCGGAGCAGAGCAACCGGGAATCCTGCAGAACAAAGATGTCGCCTGGATCACGGAGGGCAGTGACACTAATGCCGAATCAGGCTCCTCCTCGTCCAGCTCGTGCTACATCGCCCCAAAGAGGTCGAGGGAGGGCTCGTCCAAGACCCCATTTACCCCCGGCACCACCCGGTCCACCCCGAGGTACAGCATGAGCAGGCTGACACTGGGCCTCAGCCGATCCCAGAACCACCTGGCCCTCCAGAACAACCTACAGGCCTGCACCCCCGGCAGGCGTCCCTTCGCCCTGGACCTGGAGGAGGAGCCCGTGGAGTACCTGTACACGGACACAGACCAGGGCCACGAGCTGATCGAGACCCACATCCCCACCACGTCCAACACCTCCCTCAGCAGCAGCATGAGCACCAGCGGCAGTGACCACACAGGGGATGAGACAGTGGTGTACGACTGGCAATCCCTGGGGGCCCACGTGAGGAGGTCCAAGGGGGGCAAAGAGAACCAAACGGCAGGGCAGCTGCAGAAGAAGAAGAAGCTGGAGGAGGAGGAGGAGAAGAAGAAGAAGAAGAAAGAGAAAGAGAAAGAGGAGGAGGTGACAGTGGCTGCGAAGAGTTGTTCCGTGTTACCGGACACCGAGGGGATAACGGACAAGGAGTTGAGACACAGGCTACTGGAGCTGGGGGAGAGCCCGGGTCCAATCACCACGCGTACCAGGCCTGTGTACATAAAGAGACTTTGTCGTCTCATCCTGGAGTCAAACACGCCGTCCCCTCAACCGCAGCACACGCACCTGGACCAGTCGCACACATGTAATGTTATTCATGTATATCTTAATTTTTTCTACATGGATTGATTGATTGATGATTCATTGATTTGATCCATTTCCAAGCACTTGTTTTGCTGTAATTGTAATAAAGTACATTGTTTTTAATAGTGTTCCACAAATAGTTATATTAGTGGGTTTAATAAAAGCAAAACAAAATGTTATACTGTGGATATAAAAGTTAATTTATACCCTCTGTATGACCACCAGAGAGAGCTCTCTCACATATAAAACGTCTAAGAAGGTGTTGAGCTCTGTGAGTCTCTAACTATGACCCTTTTGCATTACAATAATTAGAAATGTCCCTGCTTTATTATTTTTTTCCTTTCTCTTTGTGCTGTGCCTCAGACTCTGGTTACAGTCTAGAGCTCAGCAGGGCCCTGGTGACCTTTGACCTCCCGGACTGCCACGCAGCCGAGCTAGAGCTGTGCCAGCAGTTTGACCGTCCGGATCAGAACAAGAAGTGGAGGGAGGGGGTCATCAAGTCCAGCTTCAACTATCTGCTGCTGGACCCCAGGTTAGACACACAGCTGTTGAAAGACCCCATGGTTTTCACTTGTGTTCTCTTTAATGCAATTGTTTTATTTACTGTTTGAATACAAACACTAGCGGCCTCATTTCTGTATTTTACTGTTAGTAAAAGTCATCTTATTCAGATTCAGATTCAGATAACTTTATTAATCCCGAGGGAAATTAAGGTGCAACAGTTGACACAGGGGGAATAAATGCACACACAAAAATACTAATACCTAAGCTAAAAAACAAAACAACAACTAACTAAATAAAACTATTATAAACAAAATATTCTAAATGAAGTCTAAATGTATTGATAAATGAAGATAAATTTACAGTATTATTACAGTAATACGTAGGTATATACAATACACAACAATACGTATAGTGCAAATTAATACAATTTATTTGTTGTCTCTCCTCGCTTGTGTTGTGTGTAACGTTTTCAGTGTGTAACATTTGAGTGCGTAACTGCGGCCGGTCCCCCTACCACTGTCTGAACAGGCATACTCATTAGTCATGGGTTGTTGGGATGGTTTGTTTGTTTGTTTGTCTGTAAGGAAGATAACTCAAAATGTTACGTACGGAATTGGACAACACTTGGCGGTTGGATTACTTATGGTCCAAGGAACAGTTGATATGATTTTTGACGCAGATCCGGATCCAAATCCGGATCCAGGGGACTTTTTGGTGTGGCGGATGTATGCGCTCTACTGAGGGCCCTTTAGTTTAAAATGTGGTCTCCGTCTGTTCAGGGTGACGAAGAATCTCCCGTACTGCAGTCGGACCATGTCGCCCCACGAGTGCTTCCAGACGTTCGTGCGCGCGGTCTTCTATGTGGGGAAGGGAAAGCGCTCGCGGCCCTACAGCCACTTATATGAGGCCCTGGAGTACTTTAAAGGAGTCAAGACGTCCAAGGTAACTACCACCCACATCAATATCATCATCATCATCATCTTTCACATCATCATCATCATCATCATCGTAATCTCTACATGTAAAACAGTCGTTTAAAAAAAAATTCAATGGCTGAATTTTACATTTACGGAATTACTTTTCTATTGCAATACAATATTAATACAATAATACAATATTAAATTCAATCAAATAAAAAAATAAACTTAACCAACTACAGCTTTGATGATGGTGTGTGTGTGTGTGTGTGGGTGTGGGTGTGTGTGTGCGCGTTTTATCATAATTACACGCATGTACACTCCTAAATGATAATGTAACGGCATGCTTGTGTTAAACACTTTGTACTGTCCTCTCTCTCTCTCTCTCGCTCTCGCTCTCGCTCTCTCTCTCAGAAGCTGTGCTCCAAGGTGCAGCACATCCTGCAGGTGTGGTCCGGGGGTCAGGGGGTCATCTCCCTCCACTGCTTCCAGAACGTCATCCCCGTGGAGGCCTTCACCCGCGAGGCCTGCATCGTGGACGCCATCGGTGAGTGTGTGCAGGCGTGGACGCTGATGCTTCACGAAGACGTGGCATTTTACCATGCACTACTTATTCGCTTTAGAAGTCGCTCGTGAAGTGAGATGTCGTTTAGGAGCAGGTCGAGGTCCAGCTTCGTGCTCTGTTGTGGGTACTAGAACCTACCGTCCACATTACTACCTTACATAGCATCTGCTCTCACCTGTCAAATAATTTCAAGAGATATAATCAACTGTTTTTTGGCCAATAAGTCATCTAACCACCAAGGTTTGTCCAATTCCGTACATTACTTTTTTAGTTATCTTGCTGACAGACTGACAGACGGGGTCGAAAACTTTACCTCCCCCCCCCCCCCCCCCCCATCTTCAATGACCGAGCTAAAGATACAATGCAAAGAATGCGTTGCCCAAGGTGGTTACTAACCCGCTGCAGCTAGCTAACCCAAGTCTCCACCCGTGACCCCTGCAGGGCTGAAGATGCTGACCAATCAGAAGCGAGGGGACTACTACGGCGTGGTCTCCACGTGGCAGGCCAGCAAGCGGCGGGAGCTGGGCGTGCACCTGCTCTACCGGGCCATGCTGATCTTCCTGGCAGAGGGTGAGAGGCAGCTCAGGCCTGCAGACATCAGACAGTAGCTCCCCCTGCTGGCAGCTCAATGACTGCCACTGTCTGATTATGGTTCAAGAGAACAGTTGGCCATTGCAGTAAGGTAATTGTTGTGCATATTGTGCATAAGGGATGCTGTCCGTCACTGAGTTCATGTTTCCTTTACGTTTGATTCATCCTAGTGGTAGAACTTTTAGACATTCAGTCAGCTGTCCTTTAAAAAGGCGACACTTTTCATGAAATATATTTAATGCTATTAATTATACTGCTACTACTACCACCAATACCAATACTTATACTAATATACTAATACTAATCAAGTACTGCTCGATCAGAGCACTTTTATACCCAGGACTTTGATACCGGTGCAAACCAAGACAAACGCCACCCAAATTCAACTCTGATCAGGGACGCTTTAAGATGATTCAGACAATCTCCGATCTCCGGCCCTGGAAACTAATGAGGATTGGCTTCAATCGCAAATGTAGGAACGCCCAGTCATGGTAGTGGACTAACTGAATGAGACGGATCAATCAATATTCGGGTCATACCGCAAGACATGCATTGTTAATGGCCGGCCCGACTAGATCCATTATTGTAATATCCCTACAACGTAGCCCCACATTACTCTTTAATACACTGATGCTTAATGTCTCGGAAAATGACTTTCTAAATAGAGTGTGACTGTGTGTGTGTGTGTGTGTGTGTGTGTGTGTCTGCTCTGCTGACACACACACACACACACACACACACACACACACACACACACACACACACACACACACACACACACACACACACACACACACACACATTGTTTTTTACGGTCTTGTAGCAGGATTTGGAGAACACGGTGTCTGTATGATTCCGGCGGTGGGTCGTTGGTTATTGTGTTGTGCTTCAGCAGGCAGCTACCCGACTGTGTGGGGTGCATTGTTCCCTTCTAATAGATTTAGATGGGGAACACGGAGTGAGAGAGAGAGAGGCTAAATTGATGTTGAGGTGAATATAAAGTCTTCTCTTGTGCATCGTTTTGTGGGACGAGGGGGAAATCAACACGGATTGTAGTTTTGCCAAGAGAGTCTTGTAAAAAAAGAAACGGTGTTATGTTTTGCATAATATTTCCAAACCCACAGCCAAGCAGTTGGGTCGGTTTGTAATTAATGAATTTGAATTGTTGTCACTGAAAGGCGTCCATGCCAAGAGGAGAATTGTTGTCCATGTATGAATTAATGTATTTTATTACACAACTATGACATTTCAGTTTTTTTCATGATGATGAATTTCATTTTGTGTTTTTTTTTTTTGGCTTAAGATTGTGTGGTGGCTTTTTCGTCTAAGGCAGCATGTTATTAATGAATATAAATATATAAATGAAGTTTAAAATTATTTAGTTTTTTAACTTATTGAATTAAATGTATAAGGAACTTTTACATGTGCAGGTGTAACACATGCCAGTGTTGTTTTAATAACTCCAAATGTGAATTATTATTTGCACCGGTGCTGTTTCCAATGGTATGCATGTAGCAGGCCTATATTTTGATATGTATTTTTGATTGACTTGTATGGTAGATTTTTGATCATGATGTAAAATGTTTTTCATTATTTAGGGTAAAATATGTACAACTCTGGTTACATTTTTTTGAATGAGCTTATCATGTTGTTTGTGTGCAGCTATGAGAATCGGGAAAACAATCGAAACCCAAACCATGTAGGTTTTCTCATATGCTGTCATGTATGTCCCTCTAGTGGACATAATAAATATTGACTTTCATTTGTCTGGACGAGCAGGTCCCTCCCTGGCTATCATTTCATCAGCGTGTGCTCGGACAGTTGATATATGATATAACTCCTTAAGGCGGCATACAACCCAAAAAAAGAATCACCTTTTACAGTATGAGATTGATTCATCTCATGATATATTGAGCGATAGATGCCATCAGCGTTTTTTTTTATGGTAACCTATATCTAAACTGAGCTCAACATGTTCCTATGTTCTCCTCATGTCCTGTATATGCCTTCACAGTGCTCGGATTCAATGCAGCTAGATAGGATTGCGTCTCTGTTTATACAATGACAAGTGTAAATGTTGAGAAATACTTGACATAATAGCCCTACTAGATCTACCATCACCAGGTCAGTATAATATTAACTCTGTTTTGACTGGCCCCTTCTGCACTAACAGGGATTTGCTGATGTATTATTATGTCTTTTTCATGTAAATATGTGTCTGTGTATACTCTTCGCAGAAGCAGAAAGCTTGCTTTACATATAATCAATCAGAACTCGTATCAATACCATCATGGGGTAGAAACGCTGTATTGCCACAGTAACACTAATACATAACGATAGTTATAATACTATCTAATGTGGTTGACACTACAATGCAATTCACCAACACCCAATGTACTTGAAAGGCTTATTTATTGACGCACATTTTTATCGGAAATGAAGTACAACTATAAAACCACTGCATATTCATTTACAAATCAATATGAAAGTTTAACTACTCCAATAGACAATATATATAACAAAAAAGTACAATAAAATCAGGTGCTTGCCACAATAATATGGCACGGTTTACTGTGAACTGAGGGTAGCGATTCCACAGATGGACAGACGCGATGGGGAATGTAATTGCATTGTGCTGCTTATTGATGGGCTGAGTCTCTCTCTCCCTCCACACAGACAAAAGCTATTAGGCTAATTGTTGTACAGCCACGATGGTAAGTGATACAAACTGAAGAGCGAACAGGCATTCTGAAAAAGAGACAATGTTCGCGTTCACGGTACATCCCATTGTGATTGTAATCGATGGGTTTGGCTATTGAACGCACGCCAGTAATAAGTGAAACTAAAATAAGATCACACACACACACAGTCATCGCAGGTGCTCAGATGTTTTATTTGAGAGATTTCAGAACGTGCTTGAAATGTGTTTGGCACAAAGTGGTGATATTTATAATAAAAATTGAACCACAACAAAAATGATGAATGAACAAATATACTTACCAGCTTGATGGTCCGCTCTTGACTTTTTATACCCTTTTTGTACGACAATACGTTAATATACCTAAATATATATATATATATAAACACAGTAAAAGAAAGTGTGCACTATCATAAAACACACAACTTATCTGCCACAGTAAAAAAATGAATAAATAAATAAATATATATATATATATATATATATACACACACACACATACACATACACCCCCTCCCCCCGGCCCCAGCTTGTTTGATCAAAATGCGTTGTGAGCGGACTGTCAGTTTGCGTTTCCTCTGCTGGCCTGTTGCCGGCGGGCAGGGAGGAAGAGGAGGAGAATACAGCCTCTAAATAACTACCATCAGCATCTCCTGACACGACTCCTCGTGACGGCCCGGTCCGAGGAGGTCTGGGACACAGTTGCATTCATTGTCCAGCGAGCTTTCCTTTATAGTTAAACCCACCGACAGCAATGAATGTTGATTGTGACCTTTGTTGAGACTGGAGGCTGGACCCGGCCCGCCATTTGGTCTAACGTCGTTACAGGAGTTTGAGTGGATGGGAAGGACACCCACTTCAGTGTGGTGTGTGTGTGTGTGTGTGTGAGAGAGACCGCAGACAGACAGACAGACAGACAGACAGACAGACAGAGATGTTGTGTGTGTTTGCATGCGCAAATCCAGGGCCATATTGTCCTCCCTGCTCTGCGAGGCTGTACAGTACATGCGAGTGAGGGGCTGTTGGCAAGCATGCATTTCTGTTTTTATTAGTACACACGGTTCTCCTGGTTCCTTTGCAGCGTCGAGCAGCGCGCGTGTGGGGGGGGGGAGCTGGCCACAGGGTACAATCAACGGTCGATGGTTTTGAACCAATTTAATCCCAAACTCACCGACAGCGTTGAATGTTTACTGGGGCGAGCACAGACTTGATGGTGAGCCCAGATGACGGTCTGCTCGGGGAGATGCCTGCCCCTGCTCTCTCTCGCTCTCTCTCTCCCTCTCTCTCTCTCTCTCTCTCTCTCCCTCGCTCTCTCTCTCTCTCTCCCTCGCTCTCTCCCTCTCTCTCTCTCTCTCTCGCTCCCTCTCTCTCTCCCTCGCTCTCTCTTTCTCTTGCTCTCCTTCTCTCGCTCTCTCCCATTTTTATTTCTATATTCGTACGCCATTAAGAGTAATGATAATAATAATAAATCTATCAACTGAAGCACACGATGGGTAGCATCAGATGTGTCCCAACAAGTGGAAAAATGTTCCTCCTCTTGCAGCCGGTAGTCACCATGGTTGCACCTGTGAAGAAAAAAGAAACAGAAATTGTAACATAAATCAAAGAAATTCATGAGTATAGATAGATATGCCATTCCAAAAAAAAAAAAAACTGTAGATTACAAAATGTGAGGCAAAATGTAAGGCTCAAATGAATTGTCTTAACCTGCCCCCACTGTTGCAGAGCTGAACAAGTGCACACACACACACTTTTTAAACATGGGTGACTGAGACCACCTCATCCTACACGAGAGGGCTTCACGTCTAACATCTCTGCTCGCCGTACAGAAAACACCCACAGAGCCATAACGCTTACAGGACAGCTTCAGTTGACTGTATTTCCTAGAAGTAGCAGTTGGAAGGAGAAGTCATCTTGAAACTGCTGACTCATAAGGCGTTTGTGTGAAGGGCGGTGGCAGAGGTGGCCACACTGATGCAGAAACACACACACACACACACACACACACACACACACACACACACACACACACACACACACACACACACACACACACACACACACACACACACACACACACACACACACACTTCAGACCGAACAGAAACTCGTAAGCCGCTCCACTAGGACTTCCTTGTGTGCAGTTTCACTAATACGTGGCACTTTAAATGACTAAAAGGCCTTGTAAAAGATGCTATTCACGACTCAGCATGAATGTGTTCACTGTTCACTTAGCCAAATCGTTACCCATCAATCATTACTCGTCATTAAAAACAACAGCCAACACTGTGGTCATTTAAGGGGGCAATAGATGAGGTTAAAGACGTGAGTATAACGGTGAATGCGATTTAAAAATACACGTGGCCACTATTTTAGCTATTGAGTACCATTTAGCCTGTTTGATTTTTATCCAAGGCAACTCACAGCGACTTCAGCTATGTATATAGGTAGGGGATTAAGCATCTTGCTCAACAGACAGCCCGCAGGCTAGGCTGTGGACATTGGGGATCTAAACCAAGTAAGGTTGTTCGACCCAGCGAGTCAAAGGACCTCACCTGGAACACGAACACTTCTACCTTTCTAAGACGACCCCTTTTGAGAGGCACACACACACACACACACACACACACACACACACACACACACACACACACACACACACACACACACACACACACACACACACACACACACACACACACACACACACACACAAAGAGTGCCCCACAAAGAACGGGAGAGCGCTGTGGTATTCCCCGCTCAGCTTTGTAACGCGGGTGACTTGTGGCACCGGTTCTGTGCAAGGCTACTTGAAGTCGCCGGTGTGTGTCGGGTGTAATGGATTATGCTGGAGAGCACGAGGTAACGGCTTCCTGCCACACGCGGCGACGCAGCTGCCGCCGTTGCCATGGTAGCAGGCGATATGTTGGTACAGCCATCAAGGAAAAACTATTTTAAAAGGTGATCCGTTGAAAGCCCTCCCAAGTCAAGCGGGGGTAAGTATTTCCGGAACATTCAGTTGAAGAGCATTTCCTACGTTTTTTAGTTGCGTGTGTGTGTGTTCTGGTTAAAATAAATCATGCTGCAATGTCTCGTGTGGCCCGAAGGATTACCAAATTACAAACTATTGTATTTAATAAATCAATTCAAATCAAATTCTTGGTTTATTTTTGTCATGTCTCGTGTCAATCAGGATTTTTTTGTGTGTGTGTGTATCTCGGTTATTCGTGCTGTGTAGAAGAATCGACACAGACACACACGCTGACACACAAAGTCAGAGTGTCTCACCGGAATAGATCATTTTCAACTGCACAATCAAAAGCCACCAAAAAATTATGAACGCGGATAGAGAGAAAGATAGAAAGAAATATTTGAATGAAAAGCACAGTCCTTGCCCCTAGCATAGCCCTCCCTCCATGGGAACCATGACGTGAGTGACGGCATCGGAACGGACAGAACGGGAACGAGGAAGAGCACGGCTATGCGTTAGAAGGTCTTCTGTGGCCTGCAGGATGAGCCACAGACACGGGCGAGAGACATCACATCGGGGGGGGGAGAGAGAGAGAGAGAAAGAGACAGAAATAACAGGGTGATGATGACAAAAGTGAGAGAAAAAGGGCGAGCGAGAGCGAACCAAAAACGGAGGGACAAAGAGAACAAGAGAGAGAACCAAAGAAGGAGGGACAAAGAGAACAAGAGAGAGAGAGAGACAGAGAACAAGAGAGAGAGAGAGAGACACACATACACACACACAGACACACAACTAGAGGGAGAGAGAAGGCCCTGAGCTGACAATGTGGCCCTAATCTGAATGACGGGGGCCCCTAGACCTCGTCTAGCTGGCGGGAAGATGGAGGGCGATTAGAGGACTGGGAGAGATGAGCAGGAGCTAGGGAGGAGGAAGAGGAGAAGAGGAAGGAAATGGTGGGGGGGGGGGGGGGGGGGGGGGTGTGTGGGGGGGTTTGTCCTTTGCTTCAAACATGCCAGCCTTAATGGGACGGACAGCTGTGACATTTAGCCACTGAATCATTTGTAGATAAGAGGACAAGGGAGGGGGCTCTTTCTGAATTGCAAAAGTTTCACACAGGAATCTTTCCAATGAAACTTTAATGAAAAAATGTAATATCACAATGATATGGTGGTGAATTATCAACGGTGCTATGGAAACCTCTATCAAGTCAACTCGAAGAATTACATTACACTAGGGTTGAGGGGGGGAGGGGGGGGGGCATCCAGATTGAGACAGAACTGTCTCATGGTTTGTTCACGGGGAGAAGACTTTCCCCTCTGCCAGTGACTTGGATAACACCTTCTGGCTGTAAACACACCTTTCATTTGGTTGGAGTTAGAACACCGGCAGTATGTCCTGAGGCGACGCTAAACTATCCTATGCTATCACATTCTTTTGTTTGGTACTTACTGTACGGTTACCCTGACAGATATGCACTCTCTCAAATGTCTGTGTGTGTGTGTGTGTGTGAGCGTATGTGTGTGTGTGTGAATGCCGTGTGAATGTGTGTGTGTGAATGCGTGTGTATGTATGTTTGTGTGTAAGCCGTGTGTGTGTGTAAGCTGCATATGTGTGTGTGTGTGTGTGTGTGTGTAAGACACGTGTGTATGTGTGTGCGTGCCATGTGTGTGTATTTGTGTATGTGTGTGCTCTCTGCCTGCAGGTTCAGACTAGTGTGGTCCGACTCCTGCCTGCCTGTCTGCTGATATCATACCCAGACGTGATCTGTTTAGAGAGCTGACTTAATGCTCACCTGCTCCCAGCTCTGAGAGAGAGTGTGTGTGTGTGTGTGTGTGTGTGTGTGTGTGTGTGTGTGTGTGTGTGTGTGTGTGTACGCGCGTGCGTGTGCGCGTGCGTGTGGTTGATGCTTCCGTTCAAAGCTGGAACGATGTCTTTCTTTGACTCATACCCTTACAGTGCACACACACACACACACAGAAACCCACAACTAAAATACATCTCACTTAATAAATACGAAACAGAAAAACATTTCCGAGAGACAGACACGTCATCCCGTGTATTTGACATAGAGTTATACAAAGGTTACGTTACAAAGTCAGCTGGATGTGTCCTAAGACGTCATAATTATAAGGCAGGTGTAGGCACTCAGGTTTTGTATGTACAGCCAAATGCCAAGCGTGTGTCACCTCGGCAGTCTGCAGTAGCATTTAATTAGCGTTAGCCATGCTCTGAATACGTAGCGATGAAGCCACGAACCTAAGGCGTGTGTGTACACGGTGTGTGCTTTTATTATTATTCTTGTTATTCAATCTGCATGTTGTTACGTTGTGTTGCACACACACACACACACACACACACACACACACACACACACACACACACACACACACACACACACACACACACACACACACACACACACACACACACACACACACACACACACTATAGTTTGGGAGGGGGGGTGTCAAGGTACAGGGCTTCCTTGCTGGAAGACCAACATAATTGATATTCACAGACACTGATTAGGGCTGACAGGATGACAGGACCCACACACACACACACACACACACACACATTGCAAGCATACACAAACCAGGATCTTGTGTGAAAAACAATACTTGTTATCCACAAATACCAAATGATTTAGCCTATATAGAATTTATTTCTAGCTAATAAATGCTACTACTACTATCACCTACAAGCAAGTGGGTAATGTGTGTACAATGGTGACAATGACTTAGAATGAATTTCATACAACATAAAAAATGCTTATGGGGCAGCAGTAGCTCAGTCTGTTGGGACTCGGCTTGGGAACCAGAAGGTCGCCGGTTCAAGTCCCCAAAACACCTGGGCACTGCCGAGGTACCCTTGAGCAAGGCATCAGACCTGATGCCTAGGCACTGTATATACAAAAATAGCTGCCCACTGCTCCTAATACAAGGATGGGTTATTGTACTATTGTAAGTCGCTTTGGATAAAAGCATCTGCAAAACGACTGTAATGGCTAAATGTATGTGACCAATAAAGAGATCCTCCAGATTTCGATATAATGTTTTGTTAGACTTTGTTTGTAATGTGAAGGCTAGAATTGCCTTTCTCCATGAAAAAGCACTTCTTTAATTTGGATGAAATAGGTCCATGAACTACTGCTGTGAAGCAGGAAACGGAAGGAATAATGATAGCCCTGCGGTGATTGAGTTG
>CM051004.1:10702599-10725099 GCA_027704905.1 Muraenolepis orangiensis | reverse complement strand
TAGCAGCCAAGACAATCCTGACCTTTTCAATAGAGGGGTCAAATGTTAAAATGTTAAAAACAATGGGTTCTCAAGACTTTGACCAGTTTGGAGTCTCGTTGTGTTTGTATTGTCATTTCTGAATTGTTTTTGTTCCATTGGATGCATTGGATTTGATTTGAAAACTCTGCCTAAACCTACCTTCATTAAAACCTCTGTTGTGTCTTCGCTGCACTTGACTAGTGCACTAGTATGTTGGGCTTGGTCCTGGGCTACCCCACTGATAATGTGCTCGGTGGTGGTATTCACTCTAAAACCTTAACTCCATTCATGCTCTGTTCTAGCTTTCAAAAATAAAATAAAAGGACCTCAAGGCGACGAGGTCAACAGGCTTGGTTAATTGGTGGATCGTTTTCCTTTTAAGAAAGTCGGTTGAAAAACAGCCTTGTCTCAAGGCTACCTTCTTTGTTTAGCTTGCGGTCGGTTCATTGTTTAACCTTGTGTGAGTCGTTGATAATTAATAGCAGCTCTTCACGTTTACGTTCCCCTAAACAAAGTGAATGATGGCAGAGAACAACTGCATACATTTGATGTTTTTATTTGCTCCCAAATAAAAACAGAAAAGGCCATTTAACAGTTTTATATTAAACAGTTGTAGGGCTCCTCCCCGATGCTGGATCTGGCTGGCAGGCGGCTAGGCGGCTAGTGGTTCCCGTCGCCGTAGCACGATGGGAAAACTGTTTAACATTAAAGGAACACAGAGGGAACCACGCCAGGCCCGTTCCCTTTGAGGACACCAGGCGATACATATTTTATGGACGCGTCGAGTCGTAAATTAGTACATTTGGCTTTGATCTGGCGAAGGGTCTATCCCTCACCTACCCGCCCATGTCCACTTAAAAACCGACGAACACAAAACAAAATGGAAGGAGGGAACGGAGACGCCGCAAAGCAAAGCAAGCAAAGCCTTTTTCTCATTCTTTCCGGGAGGCCTTCTGCGTGTTGTTGGAGATGCACCCGCGCGCGCGTATCTTGACTTCTCGCCCCCCCAAAATATGGGCTTCTCAACCGTTGCATGTCTGTAGATTATTTTTTCTCTTTTTTTTTTTTTTAAAACTAGCAGACACACGCAGAGCGGGACCACCCGCAGGCAGCATGCTCCACCTCACCCCCACCCCCACCCCCCCCCACCCCCACCACCACCACCATCACACCCCTGCTTAACGTCACACATCCTAATTGTCTCCATCCCCTGGGTGTGAAACCTCGGCTCCCCCCCCCCCCCCCCCCCCCCCCCCGCTCAGCAACCCACAGACCTCAAAACCCCAAGAGACAACCTGGCGCCATTTTGTTCATTTTCTTTTCTTTTTTGCGTTTCTTGACGTGAGACCCGGGGGCGACGTGAGACGCGACAAGAGGCTCATTCTTGATCATTCGGGGGGTTTTTTTTACTCAAGATAAAAATAATAATTGGTGTACCAAAAAAACTCAGGAAGGAAGGAAGTCAGAGTGATTGAGTCATGTGTGAGGAAAGAACCGGAATGGAGCACTACCGCAAATATGCAAGCCACTGGACATGGTAGGTTGTTGGATTACAAGGACATGGCGGACAAAAGACCACACACACACAGCGCCACACACACACACACACACACACACACACACACACACACACACACACACACACACACACACACACACCACACACACACACACACACACAGCGGCCTCATAAAAAGGATGCTCTGCCAAAGTTCAGAGGTTGTTGTGACTAGACTCGCTTCTTTTGATGTTATTTTCAAGCAGGCAATGTGACGGGCACCACATTGTGGCAGATGAAAGGAGAGAGAGATGAGAGAAAGAGAGATGGAGAAAGAAAAAGAGAGGGGGAGAGAGAGAGATGGTAAAATAAGAAAAGAGAGAGATGGAGAAAGAAAGATGGAGAGAGAGAGAGAGAGAGAGAGAGAGAGAGAGAGAGAGATACGAGAGATTGAGGAAGAAAGGAGAGATAAGAGAGAAAGATTAAAAAAAGAAAGAGAGAGGAGAAAGAGATACAAGAGAGAGGGAGAAAGAAAGAGGAGAGAGATATGGAGAAAGAAAGAGAGGGGGAGAAATGATGAAGGAGATGGAGAAAGAACGACAGGGGGAGAGAGATACGAGAGAGATGGAGAAAGAGAGAGGGAGAGAGAGATAAGAGAGAAAGATTAAGAAAGAAAGAGGTGAGGGAGATACGAAAGAGATGGAGAAAGAATGGAGAGAGGAGAGAGAGATAAGAGAGAGAGAGATGGTGAGGAATGAGAGAGAGAGAGAGAGAGAGAGATAAAGTAAGCCATAGAAACATCAAGACACTGCGGAGGCAGGACCCCAGCAACTCGTCTGCCAGAAGAAACCCCGCCAGGCGCCTTTGATGTTTTTCACACTTTTCGGTCCTTTTTTTTTTTTCATTTTTCCCTTCTTCTTCTTCTTCTTCTTCTTCTTCTTCTTCTTCTTCTTCTTCTTCTTCTGCCTCTCAAGTGAACCGCTGTGATGTTTAGCTCAGGCGCAATGAGATTCCACCACGCTAAAGGAAAGATGGCTAGCAAAAAAAAAATGAAAAACGTAAAAAACATAAATGTAAAAAAAAAAAAAACACCTCAAAGAAAACAAAGAACCAGAGTAACCCTAGTCCCAAGAAACAGAACAAGGAGAATCTTAAAAGAGAAAATGTGCCGTCTCTCCGCCCACAATCCACCATCTTCTTTCTCTCTTTGTGGTTTATTATGCTAACCTCTGAGGCTGGGAGATGTGCTATTAATCTGTTTTTCTTTCTTTTTTTTTTCTTTTTCCTGTTGCGGTTTAGCACAGATGCTATCGCAGCCCATTCATTCCAAGTGGCGAGGCTAACGACCCTGGTCTCGGCCTCGGGGCCTCTAATCTAATCTCATATATTCTAGCGGTTTAGGAGGGGGGGGGGGGGGTGGGGGGGGCAAAGGATGGGATGGAGGGCCTCAATAATGAGGAGGAATGGCGACGATATTTGGAAGTCCATCTGTTTGGACGATCCTCCCTTGAGCCGTGAAGGAGTGGACACACACACACACACACACACACACACACACACACACACACACACACACACACACACACACACACACACACACACACACACACACACACACACACACACACACACACACACACACACACGTGAGTGCTCACACAGACACACCCTACTGCTATTAGTGCTTACGTTCCACAGCTCTACCCGCTTCCATCATCTTGGTTCTTTTTTTTCTTTTCTTTTTTCACTCTCGCACCGCCGACCACGTATGGAACACACACACGGTGACCTCGCCCACACACACACACGCACGCACGCACGCACGTGCGCACACACACACACACACACACCATGTGGGGGTGTGCTCTATTCCAAGTCAAGCCTGGTTGTTGCACGTGATTTCATGCATGTGTAGTTGTGGAAAAAAAGTTACACCGCAGAAGAATATGTACTGACAGTGTGTGTCTGTGTGCTCACACACACACACACACACACACATATATATATACATATATGTGTGTGTGAGAGCGATACGTGTGCGTGTGTGAGATATGTGCACACACACACACACATATATATTTGTGTATGTGTGTTGGTAATATCTCCTAGGGCAGCCCAACGCTGGCTCTTATCGACAGCCAGCAGTGAATGCGGGTCTTTGTCTCCAGCCAGAAGGGGGGGGGGGGGGGTGGCACTATTATAGGCAGCTTAGGGGCTGTGTTTGACTCCCCGTCACTCTCTTATACACGGCTGATAATAAAACCCCGGGGAGAGACACACAAAATAAGCATGCGACCTACTAAACAACTTTCACACTTTACCTTGAGACGGCTCCAAAGAGACAAATTGCGAATTGCGCTAAATCTCTATACAGTAGCATTATACCTCCATATAGCGGGGGAAATACATTAGGGGGGGGTCATGTACAGTAGCATTATATATACGCTACAGAAATGACCATCTTAGTATCATCTTACAGTCTTATAGAGTATATACGTATGTCAAAATATCTGATGGTGCTGCTTGAGAAGAACTGTATAAAGCACCACCACATTATGATATATGCAGAGTGCACTACTATACATCTCTATGTAGTCGCTCTGTAACTACCTCTACTACTACCAGAATACTACTACTACTACCAGAACACTACCACTACTAACAGAACAACACTTCTACTACTAACAGAACACCACTACTACTACTACTACTACTACTACTACTACTACTACTACTACTACTACTACCAGAACACTACTACTACTACTACTACTACTACTACTACCTACTACCAGAACACTACTACTACTACTACTACTACTACAGAACACTACTACTACTACTACTACCAGAACACTACTACTATTACTACTACTACTACCAGAACACTACTACTACTACCAGAACACTACTACTACTACCAGAACACTACTACTACTACTACTACTACTACTACCAGAACACTACTACTACTACTACTACTACTACTACTACTACTACTACTACTACTACTACCAGAACACTACTACTACTACTACTACTACTACTACTACTACTACTACTCCTACTACTACCAGAACACCACTACTACTACTACTACTACTACTACTACTACTACTACAACCAGAACACTACTACTACTACTACTACTACTCCTACTACTACTACTACCAGAACACTACTACTACTACTACTACTACCAGAACACCACTACTACTACTACCACTACAACCAGAACACTACTACTACTACTACTACTACTACAACCAGAACACTACTACTACTACTGCTACTACTACTACAACCAGAACACTACTACTACTACTACTACTACTACAACCAGAACACAACTACTACTACTACTACTACTACTACTCCTACTACTACCAGAACACTACTACTACTACTACTACTACAACCAGAACACTACTACTCCTACTACTACTACTACCACCACCAGAACACTACTACTACTACTACTACTACTACCAGAACACTACTACTACTACTACTACTACTACCAGAACACTACTACTACTACTACTACTACTACTACTACTACTACTACTACCAGAACACTACTACTACTACTACTACTACTACTACTACTACTACTACTACCAGAACACTACTACTCCTACTACTACTACTACCACCACCAGAACACTACTACTACTACTACTACTACAACCAGAACACTACTACTACTACTACTACTACAACCAGAACACTACTACTCCTACTACTACTACTACCAGAACACTACTACTCCTACTACTACTACTACCACCACCAGAACACTACTACTACTACTACTACTACTACCAGAACACTACTACTACTACTACTACTACTACTACCAGAACACTACTACTACTACTACTACCAGAACACTACTACTACTACTACTACCAGAACACTACCATTACGACACATACAGTGCCAGGACATCGCAGCAGTGCTCTTGTACTGTTGAACCAACCCCAGCTTTGAAGAAATACTTTAATGGGCATATGTTGTGTACAACAGAGTATGTACATTTTTGCTTTGATAACGGCTGATGAAATGATTTGTCGAGACGCTTTCTAGTACGGGGGCGGGGGGCGGGGGGTGTCTAATTTTTAACTAATGTCTCGATATCGCGGCGCTAGCGTTTAGCCGTAATGGCTCACAGGTGTCGGGGCCAGCTCGAGGCAGAAAGAATTTTCTGCCAGTTGGTAAAAAAAAATAAAAGAAGCCTTTTCAAGGTTTTTCCTGAGACCCTTCGCTAGTTGATGGGGGGTGGGGGGGGGGGGTTAGAGGTTCGGGGCAGGGTGCCTTACAAAAGCAGTTTATGAAATGAAAATGTTTTCTTTGCCAATGAAGGCAAGCGTTACTGGGCTGTTCTATTTTAAGGGCCCGGGATATAGCTTCTCTGGGAGGCATATCCATTTGAAGCACCATTTCTAGTGGAGTGGTTAAATCTCTCTCTCTCTCTCTCTCTCTCTCTCTCTCTCTCTCTCTCTCTCGCTCTCTCTCTCTCTCCTCTCTCTCCTCTCTCTCTCTCTCTCTCTCTCTCTCTCTCTCTCTCTCTCTCTCTCTCTCTCTCTGCTTGGTTCATTAACTGTATTTTTTTTTAAAGCATCCTGAGCTAAAATGACGTGAACTTTACACTGTTTTGCTCCTTGAGTAACCTTCCTTTTCCTGTTTTGATAAAAAAAAAAAAAAGATATATTCAAATTGCTTTAAGCCGGATCATCGTCCGTGCCTTCGCTCTGGTTCCATAACCTTTCTCCATATTTTGTACTTCATTTCCCTTAACCCCCTGTCTGCCCACGTTCTTCACAATGAGATCCCGGGGGAGGCCCCTCCTCTTTATAGACGGCCCCTGGGTGAAGTTTTAAGGGCCTCATTTACTAAGCAGGTATAGCCCGGCCCTTTTTCCCATCCCTTACAGCAATTAGAGCGGTGCCAGGAAGTGCACCGCTTTATGACCTTATAAAGACGTTAGATGGTCCTCCCCTTCCTCCCCCCCCCCCCCCACAGTAGTTATGCGCCCCTTCCTCCTTGTCTGTGGTTCTCTCTGTTAATTCTCTTTCATTCTCCCTCTCTTGCTCTCTCTCTCTCTCTCTCTCTTGCTCTCACTCTCTCTTTTCTTCTACCCCTCATTGCCCTGTGATCCTCTCAAACAGCCTCTCTTGATCCTCTTCCTCTTCCTCCTCCTCCTCCTCCTCCTCCTCCTCCTCCTCCTCCTCCTCCTCCTCTCCTCCTCCTCCTCCTCCCCTCCTCCTCATCCACCTTTCAAACTGTATTCTCCGTCTCATTGTTCATCTGCTCGTCTTCACACACCGATTTCCTCCTTCCACTCGCTCTTCTTCCACAACCCCTGCTCTCCCCCGCCCCGCCCCCCCCGCCCCCCACCCCCCGCATTTCTATTTTTCAATCTCCCTCGGCCGCCCGTCTCTCCCTCCCCCCCCCCCCCCCCCACCTCCTCCTCATCCTCCCCTATCTACCTCCTCCGCCATCAATCCATCTTCCCATCCCCTCATCCTCCCATCCATTATGTGGCTGGCTTGGCTCCAGCCTTCCTCTCGTTCTCTCTGTCTGTCTCCCTCTGTCTCTCTCTCTCTCGTTCTCTGTCTGTCTCCCTCTGTCTCTCTCTCTCTCTCTCTCTGTCTGTCTCCTCTGTCTCTCTCTCTCTCTGTCTGTCCCTCTGTCTCTCTCTCTCTCTCTCTGTCTGTCTCCCTCTGTCTCTCTCTCTCTCTCTCTCTCTCTCTCTCTCTCCTCTCTCTCTCTCTCTCTCTCTCTCTCTGTCTGTCTCCCTCTGTCTCTCTCTCTCTCGCTCTCTGTCTGTCTCCCTCTGTCTCTCTCTCTCTCTCTCTCTGTCTGTCTCCTTCTGTCTCTCTCTCTCTCTCTCTCTCTCGTCTGTCTCCCTCTGTCTCTCTCTCTCTCTCTCTCTCTGTCTGTCTCCCTCTGTCTCTCTCTCTCTCTCTCTCTCTGTCTGTCTCCCTCTGTCTCTCTCTCTCTCTCTCTGTCTGTCTGTCTCTCTCTCTCTCTCTCTCTCTGTCTGTCTCCTTCTCATTACGAAGGCGTTCCTTCATCTTTAATCCATCACTGATTGATGCATATCGTCTCTGAAAAGGACGGCAGTAGGGAGGAGGGGGATTTCAATGAAAATAAAACTCAATGTTCTAGCACAACAAGCGTCGTCGTTTTTCGACACTTGCCAGACAAACTTTTCCGGCTGTCGCTCATGGGAGACGGTGGATGCTGTGTCGCTACGACAACCTTCTCTTTGTTTCAGTGATCATCAAACGGTTTACTCGGCCTAAGATTGGTCCGGGGGAAGAATTATTCGCTCTGTCCACTATTACAGGGGTTGGGTTCGGGGTGGGGTGAGTCAATTTAAGTTGACGGGAGTGAGTCGCCCGCCTGTCACTTTCCCTTATTTCCCCTCCTGAGTGATGAAAGGTGTGACGGTCTGCCGCGTCCAGAGAACCCATCCTCATCCCCCTCCCTCCCTCCGTGTGTTCTGACATACTGACATTCTTACGGCTCTGCTTGCTTCTTAAAGGCAGCTTAGACATACATGGTTGCCCCTGAAAGAAAGAAAGAAAGAAAGAAAGAAAGAAAGAAAGAAAGAAAGAAAGAAAGAAAGAAAGAAAGAAAGAAAGAAAGAAAGAAACCTTCCTACCGTCAATGGCAAGGAAGGGAGGAAGGAAGGGAGGAAGGAGGGAGAAAGGGAACACGGGGTGCATAGCAGCACAGCAGAGAAGAAAGAGACCGAGGTCTCAATGTGAAAACACCCTCCTCTGCTTCCCTTGAAGCACACCGTTACTATTGAGTTATGATCCCGTGTGGAATATTACAATTTAAAACTCTATTTTTTCCCCTCGCTCACAAAAAAAAAAAGAATAAATACAAAAAGAAAATTAACACCATCTTGTCCCGAGTTAGGGAACCAAGCTGCTAGGTGGCTTTTAAGCGAGCAGCGGGCCCCTTTAAGCTACAGCTACAGTTATCATCTTCCAGGGAAACCTTAAGGAGACGGTCTACTCTACGCCCCCCTCATTGTAACTGTTCTTCATTTCAACTCTTGTTGTTCTCCTGCTGATCTTCACCGTCCCTTTCATCACCAGCTTGGGGGAGTCTCAAGAGGGTGGGCGGAGGCGGGGGAATGGGGGTGTGTTCTTTTGTTTGGGGTTTGGGGTGGATAGACTCATTGGGCAATGGAAGAGCCAATAAACAGTCAAAAGTACCTTCTTGGGGAAATTACACTTAACACCAAAAGAAAAGGAGAAGAAATAAGGAGAGAGGAGAGAGAGAGAGAGAGAGAGCGTGTGTGTGTGTGTGTGTGTGTGTGTGTGTGTGTGTGTGTGTGTGTGTGTGTGTGTGTGTGTGTGTGTGTGTGTGTGTGTGTGTGTGTGTGTGTGTGTGTGTGTGTGTGTGTGATGGAAACACAAGGAAGGGAAGAAAGAGAGTTGTATCTACGTGTAAATGAGTCCTAGGCTGTATGTGTGAAGGTGCACACACAGGAGGCAGTAAAAGCCAACAGAGACTCAAGACTAAATAGAGAGTATTTTAAAAGAGAGTGTTTATGTGGTGGTAACTGCCGGGGGAAAAAAACAAAAACATGTTAAGAGCCAAACCAACTGAATTGAACTTGGGAACATTTGGTAAACGTTCAGTGAATTCACCATTTAAAGACGGTTAAATTCAATTGGACTCCTGTGCGTCACTTCTAATTGAAACCACACGGATATACGGAGATACTGCATGGCTACATTGACTTGAATCGTGTCACATTTTACTTCTCCTCCACCCGATTCTGTTTCAAGCGTGCTCCGCCTAGAAGAGATGCCGAAAGTCACCTTTTTACCGACTCTGACAAAGTCCCAAGCAAGTCCCCGGGAAACCCATCCCCTGGCAACGGTCTTAGTGCGCCCCTCTAGGGCACGTGTTTTAGCGCACTAGTGCACACTTCGGAAGCAGTAGTGCACACTTCGGAAGCACAAGTGCACACACATTCGGAAGCACTAGTGCACACTTCGGAAGTGAATTAACTGATAATAAACACGCGTGCGAGTAATACGCTTTTAGCCCCCCCCCGGCATAGAGAACATATATAACTAAATAAATTAACATTTCCCCTGCATCGCTAGGCCTGGGTCAGGGCTTTTTTGATGTGTCGGGTTGAAGCCTCGCGTTCGGATTGGGTGGGAAAGGCTTTGATGTAATAATGCACATGTGTGACACTAATCTCGCGGCGGTAATTAGCGGGCGGACACTAACTGTCGGAACACATTCGAAAAGATGAAAAGAAAATGGAGGGAAAGCATAACGCAATCACAAAATGAAGGAGAAGTAGGAAAGGGGACGACGACTGATGGATGGACAGACAGAGAGACAGACAGAGCAGACAGAGACAGACAGGGACAAACTGGGCCATGTCTTTTCCGGAGAACCGGAGAACTGTGGTTCTCTCATGCTAATGGAGTCATTACCAGTGAGCGAGATGAGCGATAAGGAGATTGTGGAGGTGAGATTATTTAGGGGGGGGGAAATCATTGAGGCGTAGGGAGATACAGCTAGATACCGCCAGGTGAGGCCCATGGCTTCCTGTCTGTCAATCTGACAGACAGGTGGCTTATGGCGGCATCACACACACACACACACACACACACACACGCACACACACACACACACCCACACATGTTGTAAGTTGTAACCGACTATAACCGGGGTGCAGATGGTTGTTATTATCTGTGGGTGATTTGTGGGTTAGTTCTAGCTTTATATCAGCTATTTCTTGTATACCCTCCTAATTATTCTATTAAAGTTGATATTGCATATCCTTCAATGTCATTATAGCCTGTCCGACAAAATACTATGTGATTTTATCGTGTTATATGTCTATATTATTTGTATTACATGCACATTGTATTCTAAATTATTTAACAATGAGATATGTGTTTTATTACAGCTTGGGTCTACGCCTGTTGTATGTGTTGTTTATGTTCACATGCAAATGCGGCTTTATTTTGCCATTGTAATATTTCAGCTGGTCTGTGTTTTCTGTTCAATAACATCCACACCCACTAAAGAAAGCCTGTTAAGCTATCAAGTCAAACATTTATTAAGCATTCCGTTGTTTGGTTTATTGATCAATATGCATTACAGATGATTGTCACCTGCATGCTGAAAGGGTTATAATAGTAATATTACTATTACGTATTATGATATAGTAATAATCTGGTACAGCAAAATGCGGATTCAGGTGAAAAAGCACACACAAACAAAACACACATACACACAAACATTAATACACACATGCACTCAAAAAGGTTGTGGACAGACAGGGCAGACACCAGAAACATATCACCCCAGGCATGAAAGTGACACACACACACACACACACACACACACACACACACAAAACTCTAAGCTAAAAGACTTCTTACCTTCCATGTATTTATTGTGTGTCTGCATGTTGTTCCTCTCTGGTGAACCGGTGCGGGGGGGGGGGGGGTGGTGGTGGATGGTGGGGCTGGGGGTGGTGGTGGTGGTGGTGGAGGTGGAGGTGGGGCTGGGGGTGGTGGAGGTTGGTGATGATCTGGTGCTTGTAGTCAGCCGGTGCAAATATCTGAAATACAAAAAAGGAGCCACAGAGGCAGGGGGGCCAGTGAGCAAACGGTCCCAACAGAACCAAGTGGTCTCAACGGCGTGCCAGACCTGGATCACCAACCATGAAACAATAACACATACACAACGGTAGCCGATTTAAAGCCACTGTGAAAAACAAAAAGACAATTAGAGACAAAGCAACATATATATATATATATATATATATATAGATCAAGGGTCCTTCACACCGTTGAGGTTGTCCATGTACAGCACATGTGGCACACACATTTGTGTATGTCGTTTTAAAAGTAGTACACCGTTAAAAAAAAGGACCTTATCTTGCCACTAAAGTTATTCCCCCCCCCCCAGTGAAGGGTGCTTAGAGCGTTTATATATATATCGCGTTTATGTAATTGCTTACAGCTGCGGGGAAAAGAAAGCACACAAACTCGTAGTCTCTCATTGGAGCCCACAGCTGCACGGACAAAGGCAGGGACGAGGAGGGTTAGGCAAATATTACACAATGGACCGTCAACAACAAAGCGATCCCCTGCTCCACACTAACTTAGAGGAACACACTCTCAGACACACTCACTGGAGAGGGGGCTACACTGGCACTGGGGACCCTTGTGTGTGCATGCATGCATCACGTGTGTGTGAATGTGAAAGACGCTATATGTGTGTGTGTGTGTGTGTGTGTGTAAGACACTGACCGGCACAGCTTGTAGCCTGTGCTATTCTCCCCTATACCCCCCCCCCCTGCCCTTGCCAAATACACACACACAGAGACACACACACACACACACACACCTACCCTCATTTTTAATCTCCATTCTGAGCGATAAAGCCCTGGCGTTCGCTCACACAGTCAAACACTTCATCACGCCCCTCGGTTGCCAGATCCACCCCCATAACCCTCCCCCCCCCCATATCCCCCCAGCCCAGAGGACAAACACAGGGCTCCTTTGTCTGCCCTCTCACCCCCTCGCGCTGTCTGGGCGTGCAGCGGCTGGCTGCAGGGCATGTCTTTACACGGACCAGGGCAGACCGGGAGGGGGGGGGGGGGGGTTAAAGAGAGGGAGAGAGGGGAAAGAAATGAGGTTGGGGTCTGGGGTGGGATTTTTTTTCTTTTTTGACATGCTCCGCTTTTCGCTTTTCGCTTTGTTCTTCTTCTTCTTCTTCTTCTTCTTCTTCTCTTCATTCGATTTCTGCACTTTTCTGTCAACTCAGCACTATGTGGGAGGGGTTAAAAGTGGAGGAGGGGCATAATGCAAGCCACTCCCTCAACCCACTGTGTACCAAAACACGGCATGACACACACACACACACACACACACACTTTTTCAGCTCAAGCACCCACACGCCGAGCAAAATTCTGTGTTTGTCTTTCTATAGGCGAGTGTTTGAGTCTTTGCGTCTCGCCAGTGCCTGATGTGTGGTGGAGATAAGGATGAAACACAATGTGTGTGTGTGAGAAAGAACAGGAGAAGGCGAGACACAGTGTGTGATCGCCTGTGATGAAGCTGGCAGCCTTGATCTCGCTTGCTCCAGAGTCCCTGCTGGGCCACGCTTCGCTTCATCAACAGGACAGAAAAACACCACCACCACCATTAGTGAAAAGTGGCGGTCTGTGTGTGTTTGAGGGGGACTCAAGGAGAAGGTAGCAGAAATATAATACACAATGTGGACAAACACTGATCAAATCATTTACCATTAATAAACCGGTAGATATGATATTGGCCCCATCTAGTCAAGTATACAGCATATGCACACAGCTATATCAGTACACATTTGTGTAATTGTGCGTTTCATTGGAATATGATATTTTATAGTCCACTTTGTTCCTGATTATGGGCACATCAGATAATATTACCTATTAAGACAATGCAATGCTGAAATGAATGCAGTTGCTTAGGGTGACTATTTTGTTCCTGCCACACACATTCCCACTAACAAGGTAATATTTCTTCGTTATGAATTTACTAGCAATCAGAAAACTAAATGAGGTGCTGAACACTCCATTTTTTTCAAGTCACCGTCTGGGGAACATTGGTGATAGATGACGCATATCTAGACCATTTAGCAGCATGCATATATATATATATATATATATATATATATATATATATATTTATATATAGGGCTGGGCAGAGACTGAATATTGAAGAAGTGTTACTGGTTTTAAAGGCTGCTTTACAGTAAAGTGATGTGATTTTCTGAACTTACCAGACTCTTTTTGCTGGTCTAATTTGTTGCCTTTGCCTTTGTAGTCATTATATCCACAACACCGAGAAGATTGCTTATCAAAACTCTCATTGTGGAAGTAATTTGTGAACCTACGATATCGCCACGATATCGATATGGCGGTATTAGGGTAAAGGATATCGGGATATTTAGAGAGAACACGATCAACGCCTGTGTCACGGATGCACACAAAAGGAGATGAACGGCTTTCATTAGTATCAGTAACACGTTTGAGACTCGTATTGCTGCTGATCTGAAGAGGCGGTGAGGGGGTGTCTAGTGTGAAAACCAACACATTCCCTCCCATCAAGTGTTCTGAAAGCAGCGAACGCGGTGCGGGTTCTGGTACCCATATGTACCGGTGGAGTACCGTAGCATTATCCTCGTCGGGAGACGGGAGTGTCTGTAGCTGTACAGCTGTACGTGTACAGTATATATATATATATATATATAGCATGAAAGTCGCAAACCAATGAATTGAATAGAAATGGATCGAAATATCCGTTTTGCTGATAGAATTGAGTTTAGATAAGGCATTCACCTTTTTTCGAGGTCCCGATACGATGTGTGGTCAAAGTGAATGGAATCACAATTTGCCTTTCAGACATAGCGGGCCGTTGGGGCTTGGGTTCATTTAGTCGCTGGGGATAAGGAATGCGCGCTATTTCCTGATGTTGCCAAACTGCCACATGGCGAATGCAATATGGGAGCCAGGCCTGTTGGCCTCAGCAGTACTCTCTCTTTCAGCACTGATAAGTCAATTTAAAGTATGGCCTTTTTCATATTTTTTTTGAGACTGGTTGCATTTAACTGATAAGACTGATAAGATTGTACAGTACATTTAACAATTCTCTATCAGCCCACGATGTGCTGACGCAGTCAAATTTCAGATTTCCTAAAAGGAACTCATTTTACTTTTGAAACTATATTCAATGAGGCTTCTTTATCTACCTATAGTTAAACATTTATCATTGAACTATGTTAAGCAGAAATGTGCCAATGAATATGTAGAAAAACGTGAGGCCCTGGCCACTAAAATAACGTATTGTCGTATTGAAATAATTGTAATAATTGATCTATTGCAGATTTTAAAGGATAAAGCACTTTTGATCCTAACTAGTTGCCGTTAATTGTTGTACATCTTAAATAAGAGTCCCATCAAGGACTGTTCCATCCCTTTCTATGGTTTTCTAATCTAATTTAATAAAAATAAAAAATAATAATAATAATACTTTAAAAAGGGTTTTGGGACCACGTCCGCCCGACACTGGCATTGCCCTGACTGTTCTGTGTGCAGAGTGTTGGCTGACACAGTGCCGAGGTCTGACAAAAGAGTGTGTGGAGGCCCCCAGGGGCCAGATGACATGCACTCCTTAAGCACAGCCAGACATAATCTACCTCCCCAGCCCACCCTCCACAAACAAACCCACTGCCGGAAGGCGGGGCGGCGGGGGGGGGGGGCTATTCAGGGCACATTAGGGAGGTGATGGGGGTACAAGGGGGGGGGGGAAGGGGGGTCTCGAGGGACTTGCCCCACTTGGCCGTCCTAATCAACCGACACCTCCCCCCCCCTACCTTGTCTGCCAGCTCCTCCTCACAACCCAGACCAAGCCGGGATCGTTTAATTTATTCATTTTTACGAGGGGGGGGGGGGGGGGGGGGGGGGGGAGAGGGGGGGGAGACAGGGGGGAGGGGGCGGTTTGGCACGTAGAGGAGGGGTGTGTGTGTGTGTGTGTGTGTTTGTGCTCGCTCAAACAAAAAAAAAAAAAAAGGAAAAAAAGCCACACGTCCAAGGAGTTTTTCCGCCCTTCATTCGCCCATCTTCTTGGATCCAAAATTAAAACAAGCAGCAGCATGTTGTGGTGGGCTCTGCCCCGCCAACGACGGCCATCTCCTCGTCAACACCTTCTCCCCTCCCCCCTCCTCCCCCCCCCTCCTCTCTCCCCCGCCCTCCCCCCTCCGCCCGCCCTAACAGACTGGCACGTTCCATAAAGCACGCCCCGCAATCCAGAGTGATGAGCGGGACCCATTGTCTTGTTATATTGTCTTCAATTAGGCAGGAGATGATCGGAGACAATGGGTGGCACATTTTGTAATCACTGGAGCTACTCAAACCCACGCTGGGCTGCAGAACTTCATTACGCTCAATGGTCCCCACTTGGTGATAAAAACACAAAATGTGTGTGTGTGTGTGTGTGTGTTCTTCTTCCATACGGGAGGGATTTTGAGCAAAACCCAAAAAGTACTCAGGAGGCAGGAAAAAAATAAAGAAGAAGAGTTTCAGATGTTGTTGTTGTTGTCGTCGTGTCTCTTTCCAGACAGAGTTGAGCAGGGAGTTTATCTTTTAATCTACGCCACCAGTAAACAAGCTGGTCGTATCGAGAGAGAGAGAGAGAGAGAGAGAGAGAGAGAGAGAGAGAGAGAGAGAGAGAGAGAGAGAGAGAGAGAGAGAGAGAGAGAGAGAGAGAGAGAGAGAGAGAGAGAGAGAGAGAGAGAGAGAGAGAGAGAGAGAGAGATATCGCTCCGGGTCTTATGGCTTGTTGTTGCCGTTTCTTTCTTCCTCTGGTGGCGGTGCGGTGCCATGTCTGAACAGGGTGCTTCTTTAGGTACAATACGTGTGGTGACACCCTTTCATCTTCACTGCATACATATTGTATGAGCTTAGCGAAGAGCACTGAGGACGGTTGTAGCACACTTGTCGGTCAAAATGAGACTTCTTCACACCAAAAAAAAGACAAAAGAGGACTTGACAGAACAGTATCTACATTTACCTGGAAAGCATTCAGCTGAGAAATGAGTAATGCAATTTTGAACGGCGGGGTGGGGGGGGGCTTTATTTGAGAGATAGTCTTCCATCGTGGCTTTCTATGCTCCGACTGAACCATCCAGCCACAGACAATGCAGTATAATTGTGCAAATGGTTTCTTTCATCTGGCATTGTGGCGGCATTAAACGCCCCAATCCCCCTAGCCCCCGGGCATCAATCTCTCCTGACCTCGGCATTGCCTCCCGTACCCCTCCATCGCTCCCTGGCTCTTTGCTAATCTTTGGCAGACATGTGTGCATGCAATGACACATCGTCACGCCGGGTCTGCCGGGATTATAGAGAATGTCCTCCAATCGTGTGAATGGCTGCACGGTAGGGGCCCTCATCCATGGACGATGATGAGAGAGTGGGATTGACCCAAAGCTGAATCCCCCCCCCCCCCCCCCCCAAGCTTTTTGATCACACACACACACACACACACACACACACACACACACACACACACACACACACACACACACACACACACACACACACACACACACACACACACACAGGGGGGGGGGGGTTTAGTGTGCCCTTAAATGTTGTTTATCCATTCACCTCTTCACTTGCACGTATTAAGGGAATTACCAGCTCAGTGGAGAAACGTTTTGGCTTCATTGCAGTTGAAGATTACATCTGTCCATGCTGGGTGCCAGTCGGAGGTATATCTGTTTCGTAGGGGCTGCCCTGGGGCCCCCCTAAAAACATAGCAGTGAGCCCCCCCACACACGCATATATACACACACACACGTATCAGATCCTAGCAGACATCGAGAGATGACGGCCATCAAAGATTCAAGATTTTTATTTGCCATATGCAACAAGTGCAATGGAACGCTTACTCCCCATTCCCTCCCGCAGTGTGAATTTCCTAAAACAACACTATTGTTAAAGCTAACGCTAACTAACGCAAGCAAATGTTGACGCCTTACGCAGCTTTTATTGAGGTTTATTTATTGGGTTCATGTCGTCTTGCTCGACCACGACGGGTTCTTCCAAGTCACGTGACCTCCCAGACAAGTCCCACACAAGTTCGGACAAACTTAATCCTATTGTATGTCCCCCCCCCCCACCCACCCCCATACCAGGGACTGTGGTAAATTGTGTTGACTGCCCCTGTCAAAGTTTTTTTACAGCCCAAGGCTAAGATACAACCTTCTTTCCCCCCCCCCCCCCCCCCCCCATCCTTATTTTGAGAGTAGAATAAATCCCCCTTATAATTCAGCGCTACCATTTAAAACCTGGGCGACAGGCCGCGCCGAGTCTCATTCGTAACGCATACGCAAGTTGACTTTTAACACCAAGGAACCAAGGGAAAAAAAAGAAAATCTTCCACTAAAAAAAAGGTGCTAGACAACTAACCCTTTAACACAACATCTGCCGCCCTCAGCGGAATCCCCCCACAGGACTCCAAGTTCATAGATTTTGTGTTAACTAGCGAGTGTCGAAACCCGAGGCTAAATGTTAAACGCGCTCGCCGACCTCGTTGGGAATGTCTAATTCCCCCCACACGTTAACCATCAAGTATGCAGCAGCGTGTGTGTATTTGATATATATATCTATATATAGATATATATAGATATATATATCTATATATATATATATTTCAGTAACCTCAAAGTGTAGTGGGGGGGAGGAGAGGGGGGTTACTGTTCCTCTTTAATAACACCCCTCTCACCACCACCATCGTATATATATATATATACATACATATATAGCACATCTGCCCCCTGGCTCCATCCAGATGGCAGGGGAATATATGTAAATGAGTTCATTAACCTTACAGAGCAGTAATCACTGGGCCATGCCAGCACTTCCACTTCCACTCTGGCTTTGTTGAATTTTATTTATGGCCATTAATAGCACGCCGGGTAAAGCTCTCACCACTCAGGGCCCCCGAGGAGGTGTCTCGGTGTGGCGATATCAAACACTGTCATAATTAGACATGACATCCATGTGATTAACGCTTCTTCTCTTCTGCGATTAGAACGCCGCGTCAGCCTTCTTCTCCGCCATTTCAAAAAGATTGTCTCTGTGTGTTTTTCTTCCCCCCCCCCCCCCAGGAGCTGACCTTTCCATGAAGGGGCTCCAAAGAACAACACAACTAGTGGGAATGGGGGTGAACATATGAGAAGGGCGTGTATTTTTCACGTGGTGCGTTACGTCCCCAATGTTAACCACAGTCTGCGTTGGAACAATTCGCTTAAAAAGGGTCTGAGGGTCTTTGCAGCAGCTGCTGGTGTCGAGGGCTTTTGCACCTGGAGCAGGGAGGAGCCAGCTGGGAGGTCAAGGGTCACCTCAGCAGCTAAACACAACCAACGTCTCTCTCTCTCTCTCTCTCTCTCTGCAACTCCAAGGAATGTTAGACTAGCCCTGCGGCGTTATTAGCCAACATGCACCTTTCTTCCGCCTCTTCCTTTCCGCTCCGTGTCTTTAGCGCTTCAGTTCTAATGTTGTTGTTTCACCCTTTGGAGGGGAAAGAAAGAATAAAGTCCACATCTCGCTCGGCAATAGCTGCCTTAATTATCCCTCCTGTCCGGCCTGTTTTCTCCCCGTGGACCGAGACTCAGAAACAATTAACCTCGCCGTGGCTGGGGACTTCTTTCCCCAGGAAAGGACCAGTAATTGAAAGACTCCAGTATTTACATTCCCTAACGGTGACTTCCAATCTTTCACGCGTAAATCAGGTTATCCGAATCCTCGACTGTGGCTTTGTGATCGCCCAATTCCATCATCATGGCGGCTGCATTTATCTCACAAGGAAATTAACGTTTTAAAATTTAAGGGAACAGGATTTGTCAGCACCGCAAAAATAAATTAATAATGACATTTCATGCATCATCCTTTTGACTTACTTAAGCTATCCTTTATACATTTTAAAACCATTGGGTTGAAAAGCTGTTTCAAAACCCTTTATTAAACAACCGATCTCGCCCACCGGGGCTCAAAACTAACTATAATCTAACTAAAGTAGGATCCACGTCAGATACCCAGTCAGTGGTCTGGCTCAGACCACCAGGGTTAAAGTTCACGTCCCATTTCCTTGACTTCCCTTCATCTTTTGTCTGTAACCAACGGCACACCCTCAGGGCTCCAATTGGAGGGTTCCTTGGGGAGGGCGTGGCCTCCCACTCATTCAGTAACCTCAAAGTGTAGTGGGGGGGGAGGAGAGGGGGGTTACTGTTCCTCTTTAATAACACCCCTCTCACCACCACCATCATCATCATCATCATCATCATCCCAATATGGCAGAGGAGCAGACACATTTGATTTGCTCCATTATACATCAAGTGAAACCGCCAAAACAAAAGACACAAAGGCAAATCAAATATGTTGGACCCCATAACCGACAGGCTTTCCCTATTTTAATACCACAAAAAGGATGTGCACTCTCTTATCTACCAATCTAAAATTTCTAAAGAAAAAAAAATACATTCAAACTCATATCTTCAATATCAACACAGGATTCACAGTGGCAGAATGACACAAATAGCACTCACTAGTGTACCATACAATTTCAAAAAGAGCATAAAGTAAGAAACCGTCTGCTGCTCCACCAGAGTGTCTTTGAAGAAGACTTGTGTATCCACTAAATGAACATCATGGCGCATACCAACGCCACCCCCTGCTTCTTATGAAACCTTCTGAGCCCTCTTTCACTGCAATTAAGCAGCGTAGCGTTATAAGCTCCCGCCGAAAGCACTTCAGTGCTGTATGGTGTAGCACAAATCCACAGCAGTACTAAGAGAAATGCGACAAAGCATGGGGTTACAGAAAACTTTGCAACACGTTCACAATTCAGTCAGTACCATTATTTGACGATATAATGCATCTACAATTACCATATTTTTTTTGAATTACTTCTTAGCAAAAACCTGTTGACTGGGTTTCAGTGCGACTACACATCCTAATGATGCTGTGTAACTAAAACCTGTTATAATTGTTTACAGTTAAAAAAAAAAAAACAAGCTAAACATATGCTAGACCTACACACCCCTATTCTCAGAAATAAAATATATGCACCAAGCTACTTTAATATTCACAAAGACGCCTGCCTGCCAGTGCGCGCACACACACACACACACACACACACACACGTCTCTTGATCCTTGTGCATGTATTGCAACTCAGTGTGACTCACCCCCCACTCTGAGACACATATAGGCTACACAGCATCAGGAATAACAGTGGCATGAAGCTAAAGGAACCACACACACACACACACACACAAATAACAGTGTTGCTTTTTCTCCTTGATTATGGGTGAGAGAGGAAGAGTGGGCGGTGAAGAGGGTGAGGTGGTGGGGGGGGCAGGGGGGCGAGAACTAAGGGGGGGAAGAGGAGGAAGAAGAAGAGGAGAAGAAGACGAAGAAGAAAATAAAACAACTGGCAGCCTTCCAGACAGACTGGAACATTGCTTGATCATTATGTCTAGCCTTCAGGTGTCTGGGGCCGGGCCTGGCGAGAGAAGGTAGTTATAGGTTGCGCATGGCAGCGTGTCGGGTGAGGTGTGCGCGCACACACACACACACACGCAAAACACGCACACAAAAAAAACACCACATGACAGTCAAGACAAAGAGCGAGCACACTCTCCTCACCATAGCTACACCACCATCAAGGATGAGACGGGTGGGGAAGGGTGGAGGGGGATGGAGAAAAGAAGAAGAAGAAAGAAAAAAAAAAGCCTCATAAAATTTTGATTAGTCAATCCACCGTCAAAGTGACTTTCTGTGTCGGCTGGCTTTTCTCTCTCTCTTTCTTTCGGTTTCTTTTTTTATCTCCCCCCACCCCCTCTCGTCTTGTTGGTTTCCACGGAGCAGACAGATTTTTATAGCTCCTAATTAAAGCCATCTGAAGCCTTTCAAGACATCAAACGGGGCCCCGTCCGCACCCCTCTCATTTTGATTGTGTGCTCAAATTGAAAAGAGCGCGCACACACACACACACAAACACACACTACTAAATAAATCAAATATGTTTTGCTTTCACCCTTAGAATGTTCCCTTTTAACCTCCTCCTCCTCCTCCCCCTGAATGTATAGGAATCCGCTTACATCTTTCAATTTAAATTTTCTTTTTTTTAAAGTGACATATCGTCAACACGTCCAATTCATCGGAATGTTAAATGATAGTTTATACGGCGCTTATATACATGTCTTCGGAACGGCAGCGACACTATTACACTATAGACTAAATCACACTTTGGGGACACACACACACACACACACACAAAAGCGACGGACCCACCCACACCTTGAACTTGACAACAAGTCTAAGTTAGGGGAGCTTTTCCTGGGAAATGTGTCACAGTATCCCGGATGGTTTCAAGCGACATCCACCCCTTTACCCTCCTCTGCTCCTCCTCATCGAGTGGAGGAGGAGGCGGCTGCTGGGAGCCCACTTCATTCCTCGGGATTTGCTCCTCATGATCATGTCCACACAGACATGATCGACCATGTCGACCGGTTGAACGAGTTGGAGGGGGGGGGGTCGACGGGTTTACTTCTGGGGGAGGCGTTTATTTATATTTCACGGTGTGGCGAACAGACATGACAACACACACTGTGTGTGTGTGGTGTGTGTGTGTGTGGTGTGTGCGCCGGAGGGAGGAAGGCGAGGCGAACAATGACACTGAGCGAGCGACCATGGGTTGCATACGAGACCGAGTTCAACTGACTTGGATTGCACAACACACTATACTATATACATATTCTTTAACAATACATTGCACTTATGCAATTATACATAGTCTGATATTAGTGAGCCTACATCATGATCTCTGGGTGGTGGTGGTGGTGTGGGGGGGGGGGAAGCTGCGAGACAAAGACATTTCAGAAAATCAAAACTATATTCTACTAGAATTGAACGAAAGCGTATAGCATACACAGTTCATTACGAGTGTTTTGTAATAATAATAATAATAATAATAATAACATAATCCTCATCCGCGATGTTAATAAGCAGCAACAAAACAAAACCAAAACAAAACAACTTCACCTACTTACAATTCATTGCAATAACTTCTGGGGCGTCATCTGGTCGCTGCGCGGCGCCTCCTCATCTTGACGCATGGAGAGCAGAAGAGAAAAGTCCGCTGTCCGGCGACGACGACCACCCCCCCACCCCCCTCGGCGTCATTTCGTCGACGATCGAAGCATCGAACATATACATATACATATATATGTATATATATATATACTTAAGTTTGACAATGTGATCAAATAAGCCTCTCTTGTTGGAGCAGTAGCTGCGCGACGGGGGCGGCGGCGGCGGCTGCCCACGTCCGATTCCGCCGGGCTCCAGGTCTTCAGTGATGGCTC
>CM051004.1:10692599-10697599 GCA_027704905.1 Muraenolepis orangiensis | reverse complement strand
GTGTGTGTTTGGAATGCCACTTCTCAGACAAAATTTGACAACGTGTTAAACAATGCCACGTACCGCAAGAAACGTCCGGTTACCATCCTATTTTTTTCCCCCTGTCTTTACATTTACATTTACAGTACATTACAGTCATTTAGCAGTCTTCATTTCCAACGAGAGAGACACCCCAAAAACACACAACTGAAATTCATTCAATTTCAATCTCATTTTTGGTGTAACACGCGGCCGCAGCCACACGTGTTTACCTCACGAGAACACGATCTCTGCTCTTGTTCCATCATCATCATCATCATCATCGTCGTCATCATCCCCATCACCGCACAAAAAGCCGTCCGTCGTCTTCTGCGCGGTGACCTTATCATTTCTACTTGTCGCGGCGACACGCTCGTTAAGCCGTCACGTCGGGATAGTCGCGGAGGATTCAATTAATTCCTGGGTTACTTTTAATCACGCCGATGTTTTTGCGCTAACCGCGCGTGACACAAAAGGTCGCGACGATGATAGGAAACCCGCTAATTGGTTTACCGATCAAAAAAACCAAAAAACAGGCCAATTATTGGATTTTTTTTCTCCTTTGTTTTTCAAATGTCTCTCTCTCTCTCTCTCTCTCTCTCTCTCTCTCTCTCTCTCTCTCTCGTCTCTCTCTCTCTCTCTCTCTCTCTCTCTCTCTCCTCTCTCTCTCTCTCTCTCTCTCTCTCTCTCTCTCTCTCTCTCTCTCTCTCTCTCTCTCTCTCTCGAACGATGCTTCGAAAACATTTTTGAAAATGGCTTGAATGGATTCTGGGTATTAGTTATCCATTAACTTTGGATACCATTTCTTTATTGCGTATATATATATATCAACCATATATATATATATATATATATATATATATATATATATATACGCAATAAAGAAATGGTATCTAAAGTTAAGAGATAAGTAATACCCAGAATATACAGTATATATATATACAAATTAAATGTATTATTATTATTACTACTTATTACTATCAGTGTCAATATAATTTGAGGGTTTGTGCTCAAATCCACATTTAAGTTTGTCAGTCGACCTAAATCACCATTTACGCAAAATAATATCAGAAAGACCGAAGTGACATTTCGTCGTACTAATATGCTTATTCATTGAATGAGTAGCCTTAAGAACTACATAAACGCCGGTTGACCATGAAGGATTGCCTACGAAGGATTGCCCGATAAACGCCAGCAATAATTAAAGTTATACTTTAATTATGCACAAGAAACAGAGATGAAAATGAAAAGAACGTTAAGTCCTATCCAAATATAGCTTTTGCTCGACTAAGCTGATTTCTCAACAAAGACCGGTGGCTGGTAAAACTGCCACCTTTTAAGACCTGAATTAAGAACGTCAAAAAAAAAATCTAAGCTCTTTTAAGTCCCAGAGGCGACCCAGAGAATATAATGAAAGTATTTTTTTGAAAGTTTTTGCAAAGGGTGGCAGTGAGACGTCCTGATATGTTGGATGAGGAACGCGGAATACAGGTCAGGGGGTAAAATTCCTAAGCGTGTGTGTGTGTGTGTGTGTGTGTGTGTGTGTGTGTGTGTGTAGCCGAGCGAAGACATGTGTTTGTAGAGCGAGGGAGATAGATAGGGAGAGAAAGAGAGAGACAGAGGGAGAGGAAGAGAGAGATCCAGGTCAGCTGTGCGGCCCCAGCTGGAGTGGAGGGCTACACCTGTCATCACCCGGGGGCCTCTCTCTCTCTCTCTCTCTCTTTCTCTCTCTCTCTCTCTACATCTCCTGTCTTTCTCTCCATCTCTATTTGTCTATCCATGTCACGCTATCTCGCTCTCTCTCTCTCTGAGATCCTCTATTTCTTTCAGACTCTATCTCTATCTCCCTCTCCCTCTACCTCTTTCTATATATACAGTATATATCCATCTTGCTTTACATATATATATATGTGTGTATCTCATCTCAATCTCTCTCTCTCCATCTGTCTGTCTATATCTCTCTCTCCATCTCTCCAGCTTATCGAGGCTACCTCAGCTCAGCCATGCATGGCCATCTCTGGGAAGATCCTTCCTGTTCATTACTCTCTCTCTCTCCTCTCTCTCTCTCTCTCTCTCTCCTCTCTCCTCTCTCTCTCTCTCTCCACACTTTTTGGTAATGTGCGCCATCACTTATTCAACCAATTAATTAGACAAACCATTTTCCACATAAGGTACATTAGATAACGCACTACCTTAAGATGAATATGGTGTATAACATAATAATAATACTGTATATGTTTAAATGTACTGACATTTGTTTAAGTATGTCCTAGCGTTTGAATAACTAGAAATACCAACTATCACAATACTATTTAACCAAACATATTTCTCCACGACCGTTCTGCCTTTGCATTTGTAGCATACTAACGCGTACAAATGCAAAAGTACAAAAAAAATCCTTTTCATCTCACTCCGCCTCCATCTTGTCCTGCACCGAGCCTTTCTATTGGCTAACCGCCGCGGCGCTGGGTTCTCCCGTCTGCACTCAGGACCACATCCTCTGCTACAAGCTGGCCCCTCAATTATTCAACTGTTTGTACCTGAGAGGCAAGCAGAGCCTGTTATGGGACGCCCCGATACGATCCATAATTAAATATAATGCAAGATAAAAGTGCATAAGACATGAGGACGGGGCTGGGACCAAGCCACTCAGACAAGTCACCCGCCCCCCATTACCACCACCACCACCACCATTAACCACCACCACCACCACCCAAAGGCAGCCATTTCGGATCGGGGTCGTACGCAGACTGCCAGTGGATCTCCAAATGTTTTTGGGATTTCTGCATACACGATAACGCTGCGTTGCATGCATGTATAAACAAACAAAAATAATGAAAATAAACGCACGCGTCGTTAAATGTGTGTGTGTGTCGTCAGCCCCTTGGTGGTAATTATTATTGCGCTGTTCAGTTCTCAGAGGGAGTATTTCAGAGGAAGACTCTCTCGTAGACCCATTTTCAGTGTGCAACCGAGTAAACCGCTTCAACTACCGTTGACCAAATATGACCCGACTAGGCCTTGGAGGGGTCTGTCCAGATTGGCCATTAAGGCAGCATTAGAGAGAGCATGACCGCCTATTGTTTTCCCCCACCAAGTGGCCAGCTCTCCTTCCCCCCCGAGGGCACGGCTGGCTCCAAGCACTCGCCTCAAAACGCCCACACGCACCCTCAAATTGAATTGCACGAATTGCAATTTCATTTGCATGTTTACAAGCTCCCTTTGACGCCATGCTAATGTACACGATGAAACGGGATATTTTGCTCAAATGACAATCTACCTCGGGATGATAGAATCAGACACTCTATATTTACTGAACACACACACACACACACACATTAAAAATGTATTACACGTTTGAACAAATTTACTTTCCGTTGGCAAGTAAATGGCAGCCAGGGAACATGTGTAAATGTAGCTTGAGGGGCCAAGTGTGTACACACTCAGACACGGTGTGACGGTTTGTGAAAGACAATGACACACGGGCCGGCAACACTCGTACACACATGCACACAAACAATCCACGCCTCTGTCCAAATGTGTACACAGTTAGACACACACACACACACACACACACACACACACACACACACACACACACACACACACACACACACACACACACACACACACATGCTCTCTCTCTCTCTCACACAAACACAAATGCTCTCTCTCACACAAACACACACACACACACACAAATGCTCTCTCACACACACACACACACACACACACACACACACACACACACACACACACACACACACACACACACACACACACACACACACACACACACACACACACACGTGAAGAAGCCGCAATCCTCCCATCTGTCCAAATGTGTACGGTTAGAATATCTCCGGCTCGCAGGCTGTGGCGGTGGAGGAGCTTAGCGGGCCACTCACTTTCTTCCCGCGCCGACTGTGAAGTCAAGTCTGTGGTGTCAGGCTTTTTTTTCTCTCTCCCGCTCTCTCTCTCCTCTCCCCCCCCCCCCCTCTCCTCTGTGCTCTCTTTCCACGAGTGTGTGTGTGTGTGTGTGTGTGTGTGTGTGTGTGTGTGTGTGTGTGTGTGTGTGTGTGTGTGTGTGTGTGTCTATAGCGACAGGGTGCTACTGTGAGCGGCTGATAAGGGGCTGAACGTGGACGTATACAGTAGTACAACATCCAGGAGGGAGCAGCTGGAATCACGGGCCGAGGAGACGCTCGGTAGATCACACATACGTCAACGGGAAGGAGAAGGCGTGTGTGTGTGTGTGTGTGTGTGTGTGTGTGTGATTTACACGGCAGCCTATAGAATGTCCCTTTCCATTAGCATGCCGGGTGATTGGTAAACAGGGTTTTTTTTGTTGCCTCAAAACGACGGTATTTATTTTTGTTAAGTGTTTGTCGAGTTGTGCGCGCGTGTTTGTTAAACAATATATCTCCTGTTCACAACCTGTTCATCTTAAACTCATCGTTAGCTTAGTTTGTATGCAAAAATATTCAACACAGAGAGAGAGAGAGAGAGAGAGAGAGAGAGAGAGAGAGAGAGAGAGAGAGAAAAAGAGGGCAGAGAGAGACTGTGTTTCCTCAGCCAGGTGCGTCTAAGTGTTGTGACAGCGACACCCCCCCTCCCCACACACACACACACACACACACACACACACACACACACACACACACACACACACACACACACACACACACACACACACACACACACACACACACACACACACACACACACACACACACACACACACACACACACACAAGCTTTCTCTCGCCTTCCCCCCCCCATTTTTGTTTCTTCTTTTTTAGACCTAGCAATTACTCTGGTTTGCTGACATGCTGAATGCCAATACAACAATGCCTACACTTCCAATACGACTTCCCCCTCCTTCCACCCCCCCCCCCCCCATCACCAAACCCCTACCCCCCCCCCCCCCACACACACACACACACCATTCTTCCCTCTCCTCTCAAACACACACAAAGTTG
>CM051004.1:10677599-10687599 GCA_027704905.1 Muraenolepis orangiensis | reverse complement strand
ATTTGGATGGCGGTTGTAATTGTCACCCCGTGGCGCACGTGAAATGTGTTTTGACAACCTTTAAATCTGTCACTAACATCATGTCGCAAGCCTGGTGAGTTTCAGGTTGACTCACTCAACCGAACCGAACTGAAACCTGGTGTGCGCACGTGACAAGACACCAACAAAAAGAACATCCACCAAAAACAACAACAGCACACCCCATTGGAACCACTATTGGTTCACTTAAACCTATTTATGTTACTCTGTAAGTACACGCTTCACAGGTCCATGTTCACAGATGCGATTTTGAACCCTCTAGTTGGGATACAGTGCAATGATCATCAATGAGAATAAATGTGTATAAATGAAATACATTTGTTGGGGTATTACCCCTTTTATTCAGCAAGACAGGTGGTCTTTAGTGGGTGCAAAGTATGACTTCCGTTCCCCCCACGCCATCATTTGAAATGTACCATACAAAGCTGCACATGAACAGGCCTCCAGCACCACCACTGAGGAATAACCTTTAAGAAACTTTTGTCAATGTCAAAACAGTTTGACATTGACATTGGTGAATGGTAATCCTTGCCTTTAAAAAAAAAATATGAATGCTGGCATTTAATGTAGTAATCAAAGGAAGAAAAAAACCATCAAGCTTGTTCTTCATCTGCATCCCATTTTGCTACATCAAAGTGCATCCGCTCTTGAACGGTAGTCTTAAGCACATTTAAAGGGGAAGGTTGCCGATTTTCAACCGGCTTTGAATGATTTCAATGGGGGGGGTAGAATATGCAAATGTTTACTATGTTTACCTTTCCTCCACGTTGCCTTTCAGCCCCCAGGTCCGCCCCACTACTTCCGTCCACCGGATGATGTGTTTTGTCGTCTTTAAGTCGCGGGGTAAGGGTTTGCATTGGCGCCGACCTGCACCACAGAGAAACACAGAGCTTCGGCAACAACTGCAGGCGTTTTTCACACTATATCCCTAATGCGGATAGATAGAGATAAAGGTTGAAAAGCGGCAAAGTTATCCTTGAACAAAGAAATCACACCATGACATACCCGTGAGCCCAAGCTGCCCCATTATTTGATAATGATAAGTGCAACACTCTTTTAGCTTATAGCTGCCATCTGCCTGCTTGAAAACGTAGGGACACGCTGTGAGGCTTTCCTCGGTCCTCGGCACTTCATTTCTAAAAGCCCATAGCTTGGGCTTTCTCTCTCTCCTCTTTCTATGACCTTACGGTCAGGCATGAGGATTTACAACAAAGCTCCATGGATACACTAGATTACATTTTCATCCAGAACTGTGCAGACATTTAGTGGGTCGGGGTGGCAAAGGAAAGTGAGGGAAGTCATCTGATTGGCTGACAGGAGGAGCTGCAGTGTCAAAAGAAGGCCCTCCCCTGTCACTAACAAGGGGAAGCAATCAAAGGGGTTAGGGTTAGAACGATTAAACGTTACAAAGATACACAATAATTAAATTACAATCATTAGTATGGAAGCATTTGTCTTTCCAGGGTCTTGAGCAAGCACCGCTTCCCGAACCCAGGGATCAGCTGTAAAGAGACCCTGAGGAGAAGCAGGGCACAGAGAAAGAGAAGGAATTAAAAGACAGAGACATTTAGGTAGAATGGCTGAAAGCACATATTAGCGCAATGACAAAGACAAGGCTCACATCCAAACTCCTTCAACACAGCCTATAGATTTCACCAAAGACAGAAAGTGGCATATTAGGCCAATTACCAATTTGGCTTCACAGAGATCTCATTGCAGAACACATTGCCGGACAACCTACAAAGTGGACTGTCGACATATGCAATATTAGATTAAACAGAACTGAAAAAGGCCAACCTCACTGGTGTTGCAAAGCCAAAGCCCTTCAAACTACAAAATCACCAACACCCTCAAATCTGTAGTTGCTTGTGAACCCTGTGATGCTGTGATTTATTCTCACCAGCACTTTTCCAGGGCTCTGTGTCCGTCAAGGAGCTAGTCAGACAGAGTGGTATCATCCCACTTCTCGACTGATTGAGAATGGTTATTTGCAACGAGGGGATGGCAAAATGGCTCATGAGGGATTTTTGATAGAGGAAGACTTGAAGGCAATTGGACTGCAGTTAAACCTGCCACCCATTGCAAGGTCTAAGAGGCAAATGCCAGCTGAAGATGTGCTCACAACGAGGCACTTTGCAAAGCGCCGGGTGCATGTACAGAGGGCCATCGCTAAAATTAAGAGGTTCAATACTGTGTCAGCCAGAATTCCTTAATACTAGGTTAGGGAATATAATTCACTGATATGTGGTGAGCACGCTGTTAACCTTCTAGCCAGTCTTAAAAAGGGACTCCAGTCAGAACATTTATTGTTACTAAAAAACGCCTAAATTAAAGTGTCACAATACATACTTGTGCTGTCCATTCAAATGGCTTATTCCATGAATAACAATAAACCTACGACGTTATCCACTGTTGACGTTAATGTTATTTGTGTTGGGTATTGTTGTCTTAACTTTAACAGGTGACTTCCTGCTGAGGTTGATAGAATGATTTGTCTGATAAAATACTTCAATAATAGCTATAAATCTTACCCAGGAGTGCAAGAGCATGCTTGGTCCACAAGGCTGTGCTGGTTGCATTTCTGGATGAACATATGGGGTTTCTAATTCTTTGATTGAGATCTATATGCTTTCGCTTCAATTATTGTTGTCCCCTTTAAATATTCTGGATAAATCTCTCCACTGCATATTACAATCTATTTTGCCTCGATCTGGAGGATATTGCGGTGGAATTACTCCAAAAAGAAAAAAAAGAATCCCTTACACTGACCGGTAACATGCTACTTTTCCCCTCCTTGCTTGGTTATTTACAGTAGTTCCCGCTCACAGCTTGACGGGCGGAGCAACAGTAACTAAGGTGGGCGGGGCTTTTGCAAAAGGCCAATTGGGCTGAATTGTGAGCAATGCCTGATGTCCTACACTCAGTGTACACCTGCTGGATAGACCTGCAGAAGGATGTTACCATTGTGCGCCCCTCTCCAATAAAGAAAACATTTCACTCGCCTCCTGCACCATGACCTTAATACAGAAATCGTCTTGCTACTTATAGAGCTCCACACTCTCAGGTGCTCCAATCCCTGTAGTTTCAACTCCAGAGGGGATTTCAACAGCATGAATATGAAGGTGGCAGCAGCGGCGGTGCTGCTGATGACGATGATGAGGATGGCGATGATGAAGGTAGCGTGGTCTTCTTTCAGATAAGCACTAATCGTGTTTGCCGACCGTGGCAGCAGGAACTCGCTGTAAGCGTGGCCAGCGGCATTATGGGGGATTGGGGGCTGGGTGGTGTGTGTGTGTGTGTGTGGGGGGGGGGGGGGGGGGGTCTGGAGGGGGGGATAATTCACTGCAGCCTAACACAAAAAAAAGCAATGGAGTCGAATCTCTGTGGGGGGGTGCGGGTGAGGGAGAGTAGTGGCGGGGTGATGGCGGTGGTCCTGGTGATGTGGGTGATGACGGTGGAGGGGGGAGGATTGGTGGGCCCAGAGGGGTATCCAAGCACACCTAATCCCACACCAGGCATTGATTGCTTGACTCCCCTTTTCGTCTCTCTCTCTCTCTCTCTCTCTCTCTCTCTCTCTCTCTCCTCTCTCTCTCTCTCTCTCTCTCTCTCACTCTCTCTCTCTCTCTCTCTCTCTCTCTCTGACTCCCTGCCTTCACATGAAGCTCAAGGCTGTCTGTCGAGAGGCCAGAGGGATGCGGGGTTACCGTCGTTCGTAGGATAACCTTGTTGTTTGTTTCGAAATATCACATGTGATCGGGGGCCCAGTTCAGGAAATTCCTGTGACAAGAAAATGTATTGTGTCTTAGGTTACATAGGTAAGGTAAGGTGTGTACTGGTCGCGGGTCGTTGAGCCCGATGACCAGATCTTCTTGTTTCTCTTTTTTGTTTGCTAGATAAATTGTGATCGTGCTTAAGCGAGTGTTTTTAAGGTGAGAAAACTATAGATCCGCATTCCAAGTGAAACGCCAACAGTGATCCTTCCAGAACATATCCAGCCTTGATTTGAATGCGTTAAGACTTGGTGCCGAGATAACTTCTTCTGTTAAATAGTTCCAATCATTTACGACTCTATTGCTCAAGTAGTTTTGTCTTATTTTCTTGTTGACTCTGTGCTTGGGTAGCTCTTGCATGTTCCATTCACCAACTACTTTTGTTAGCGGTGAAATTGCAGTATAATGCGTTAAGCATATCTCAAAAGGTAATTATTTTATGTGTGCCTATTGTAATCATATCTTGTATTATAGAATAATTGAAAACCCCTAAATCCCCCTTTTTTTCCCGCTGTTTACAGCACAGTGTTTTTGCTCGTGTGGTGAACCTTGTGGTTATATCTTGTATCTCCTCAGCCCTAATGTCTTTCCCCAGCTGTTTCCTCTTGCTTGCATGAATCATTCTCTAGTGACAATTTAACATTTTCCCTCTCAAGTGTTACATCCACAAATGTGTACGACTAGAATATGGAAATATGAATTTTGACTGATTCATTTGAGGTTTAATTGGACGCAGTAGATACATTTGCTCACAAAACACAGAAATGCTGGCATTTAACAATTGCTCTGTTCTTCTGAAAAAATTCAGCGATCAAAGAAAAAAAATATATATTCCATAATACAAATAGGAAAGCCACATCTATTGACAAGAATACATTAAAATGACTTCCTTACAAATGTTACAAGGTAATCCTAAAATAGTGTGGTTGAAGAAAATAAATTTAAATGCTGAAATTCTTTTTTAACTTAATGGTCTTTACGACCCAACTAAAAACAAGACGAGGGGAAAAAAACCACCTCTAATTACGAGGCTAACATGGATAACACAACATCAACAAAATAAGTTGATGAAAATCGTAATTCCCCTGGTACAAACAAAACAGCCATGCCTTTCCCCTGTTGTCCTAAATAGGGAATCAGCATATTCCGTGCTGATATGGGAGGGTCATTTTATTTCGCCTGGTGCATCATGGGACAGGGTCTCCGCTAAGGCAGGGCTGGGGGTTGTGTGTCATAAGGACGCAGTTAAGCTTGCTTGACGTGTATAATAAAAAACAAATATATATATATATATATATATATGACAACGCCCCTTCTCCCCTCACCTCAGGGCTTGTGGTGCAGCCATGGCGTATGTCCTACATGCTTGTTGGAGCAGAACCCAATGTAGCCTCTGCTTCCTTTGCCTTGGCACTGCAACTAAGGCTTTTGTCATTTAGGAAAAAAAAATGTAGACTGAGAGATTACACAGTCGCTGGGATGGCGTGCGTGTACGCATTTGTGTGTTGACGTACACCTCTATCCACGCATTGTGTCCACATCGGGGTCATCATCATGCAGCCAGGGCGGTAGTTGAGACCATCTCAGTGGAGTCCCAGTCAAGATGGAGTCATTGGTGAATCATGTCTGATTCATGACCAACTCCATGTGGGGATCATTATATTGATATATAATGATATATAAAAGGCATATTCTTTAGCAAAATTTGCATATTTTAAGAACACATTTTATTTTAAGAACATTGTTTATGTTTAACAGTTGCATCATTGCTAAACTACAATTGGATGCATCTATTATACATAAAAAAGACGAGACAAGATCATCAAAAATTGGTCTCAAGACGAGGACCGAACTCAAGTACTACATGATCACGACCATGGTCATTTAAAAAAAAGGTAAAAACTGTTAAAATCCTAAAATGTGGTAGTGACAGTTATTAACAGTACAGGGGCGAAGGCAAATCCCTTTTGCCTTGAATCCCTTACTCCGGTGTGTTCCATGCATGATCCAGAAACCCCTAGGTCAGTAAAGAGGAGCTTATGATCAGGGTGTCTGCAGATCCTTAAAGAATATTAAAAAGCATTGAATTTGATAATCAACAATAAATGCCTGTGTCTTGAATATCTTTCATAGGTCTTAAAAAGGTCCACAGACAGGGGAGATACAAACAGTAGATTTGTTATGTTATGTTTCATTGTGAAATGCAGGGGAAAAACGGGCAATGGGAGATGTTTTGTACGGCCCCTTCACCCCAGCTGAAGCTCAAGTGCCAACACCAACCACACCAACCACAGCATCAGCTGAAATGACACGCTTCCACACTAGGTGACACTAGGGTCCACACCCGACGTTGAAAGCAGAGATGCTGTGGTTGCTCAAAACAATCGTAAAGCACCAAGTCAGTCGTACAGTGCAAATGAATGTTTCCCAACTCACAAATTGCAGTACATGCGACAACAAAATGCTTCAACACAATTCTTACAGTATACATGGTCTGTTAATTAGTTATTAGTTATTGTGAATGTGGAGATTGGTCCTGGACTGACGATAGATTCCTGCCCTGAAATATTATCCCAGTCTGGGGCTCTCAGTTCATGGTACAAAGAGGACCGCTGAGGATTTACGGCACCACTTTGATGTAAGTAGTATGTTTAATACTACTAAATCATCTAGATGAGATGTTGGAGCACTAGTTACTATATTGTGAAAAGACAGAAGTTACAGCTCATACAACTATTGTCTTTTTGTATTACATTATTACTAAGTTGCTGTCCATAATGCATTATTATCATTTTTTTTATCATAGGAGACAGCTCCTATGCATTACAATGGACAGCCCAGACATCAACTTGAAGTTCCTGGAGCTATGTGGGCTATGATGAGCTAAGGTGGTCAGGGCCTTGGACATTGTCACTGCTGTGACAAAGTCAACCATCTTCTCCCTTCCCATCTGTGGGGTGGGCTGCAGAGCGGGCAGGGAGCGTGGCATCGTTGATTGTGTAGCTGGGGCAGTCCGCACCAAGAAGCTGCTAAACCCAGGACCAGCATCACACCACCACCACCACACTGGAAGCAGCTCATCATGACCCCCTCATCATGGCTAAACTCCAATTCTATATGGTCTACCAGGACCCTCAGTTGTTTATTTACCAGATACCAAACGGATGAGCTGGTGATTCAGTTCCTCTGCAAACATTTGGCCGAGTTGATGAAGGTAATGATAGCCCAATACTGTAACATTTTATAGACATACATGTAAAAGTAAAAGGTTACATTTTTTGTTAAGTTAAAACAGTGCTCCTACAATTGTGTACAATGTGTATGTGATTGGGATTACATTTGAAATGTTTCTGTTGAGAGAGTACACTGAGGCGTTTTGTCAAGAGGGATGTTTGGTCATTCCATGACCTCACTCAGTTGCAGCTGGTGAGACTGGATGTTGGTGATGAGAAGAACTGGGTTGACCCAAAGGAGGTGGAAATAGGCCCTGGGTGCGCTCAAGGTCGTATATAATCTTCTTATTGGCAGGATGGAGACAGCACAAAGTGTGATAGGTCATTCAGTACTTCTCAGTACTTACCCATTAACACTCTGTCATGAACTCAGGAAATAAGGGAACTCACAGAGAGAGTGCACCACAGGGAGGTCGAAGGTCATACAGAAAGTGCAGGAGAATCAAGCAATATGCTCTGTTCATAAGAATGGTCCAGAAGACAAGTTGCCTACTTGGACCTTAAGATCATGTACACAGACCCAGACTGGTGCCAGGAGAGGATGTCTAGTCTTGTGCAGAGGTTTCTGCAAGATCAGCAGTTGTCGGGAGGTGTCTCTGCTGGTAGGAGAGAATAGAGCAGTACAATTGAGCAGTTATGTGTGTCTCACACACACACACACACACACACACACACACACACACACAGTCATTCTCACAATACTCTCAACACAATACACAATACACTCCTGACAATGGCCCAGTCTCGAAGCAGTCCCTATACCAGTCCCTATTCCTACCAAGCATTGTCACCAATATGAAATTATGTAATATAATCAACATGCACTTAAATGATGGATGTGTTTTTCTTGTATGTTGTTAGTTGAAGGTGATGTGATTACACAACAGTTTGGGAACTTCCTCGAAACCTAGAAACCCAAGACCAGATTAAATGTGTTTCCCCAAGGAACGATCCGCCAACGCTACCCTGAGCTGGTTTTTAGAAGGAAGCTTCATCCTCCTGTCACATGGGCACTTCTTGATCAATAAGGCGATGGAAACCTGTAATATGCAGGTGGATACATTCATTGCTCAGTGCCTAATTTACGACTATGTCTCAGTCTGTGTGTGTGTGTGTGTGTGGGGTGGGGGGGGCTTACGGAAGGTTCCTTTGTCCCAGGAGATGCTGGCATCGGCTACGTGAGGTCGAGGTGCCGACTGCACATAGAGGACGAAACTCTCTGATTTACAGGAACAAGGGAGAAAACGGGCAGAAGAGGAAATAGAACAGCTGAAAAAGGAGCAAGGCAACTCCGATAGCCGTCAAATGCAGACCAGCTTGCTGAGCAGGCTGGGACATTACTGGCCAAGCTTATCACACAATCGAATACCCGGAGGAAGCGCTGCAGAGAGAAAATGGCAGAACTCAAACAAGGTAGAAGTAAAGTTGGAGAATAATGCGACGGAACTACAATACTCCAAATTACTCTCACACAAAAACATTGGCGCTATGAAGACCAGTGAGGTCACAACCATCAAATCCAGTTCCCTAATTGTGTTAATAATTGTCAAGGAAGATGTTTGGACACATTTGTTCCTAAAATAAAACTAATGGTGTCGTTGGTGATTGTTGTTATTGTAAAATTGGTATTAAATGTAATTCTGAGTGGCATTAAAAAGGTAATAAAAAGCCTTAAATCCGACTCGGCTGCATCTGACACCGTTTCCAAATCATGGGAATAGAAGAGAAGCAATGCATACTGATTCAAATGAGACAGAAGGATTTGATCGTCTTCTTTGAAGAGATTTTCTCCAGTTAATATTTGTCTTTCTTTTTTTGTAATAACATAGTTTTTCTGGGTAACTCCTTCCTCCTGTTTGCTATACTCCTGTTCAGAAACGTTGTTTCTTTAGAGTGAATGCTTGTACACAAGACACGGTTGGAAAACTGTTTGGCTTATCTTTGTGTTTCACCAAATAAAAAAATTCAAATACACCAAACAACAACAAATACTCCTTAGATCGATACAAAAGACATTTGCACATACATTGCGTTGTACCAGAAATGTGAGCTATGTCCACCATTCATTTGGAGGATGAGATTGAAGGTTGTAGTGTGTACATTTCTTTGGCATATTGCAATTAGCCGTTAATCCAATGTTTTGTTGCTCCCTGTTGATCTAGGTCAGGGGTTCTCCAGGGGATCTCTATGTGTGGGTGAGGGGACCCACCCATACTGAATGGATACAGATAGCTGTGGGTTATATGGAGAAGGAAGCAAAAACCTGAACTTTAAGTAATACAAGCTGTACCGTCTGCATTTTCTTCATCGTAATATGGGCCGTTTAGCGTATTACTGTAGAAATGGGATGTTTATTATGTTCAAACTTTATTGTTTGATGGCGGTCGATAGTTTGTTGCAGAGAAACCGTGAAACGGGAGCTTTCGCTGCAATTAAATGTCGAAGCCAACCGACCCGTTTTCAACAGAATGAGAATGTGTGTATAATAATAATAAAATACAAAAACTCAAACCAAGTGATTGTTTAAAAAAATCTATTTTATTTTCAGTTAAATTTAATCAGAAAGTTCGATCAACTGCCAAAATCACGGAATCTACGCAACTAATGCTGTGGGCAGGCTGACAGCCAATAAGAAGCTACAAATATGTTGGATTAATGTTCGTCCCATCCTGGCCTTTGCTGTCTCACCCTTTCAGCTCAAAACATTTGACTTTCAAAACGTTTGACTTTCTAAAACAAGTTGTATCTCTTATTTTTTGTATTTCTTGTACGGACACCGGGTGAGAAACCCCAATCTAGGTCCTGAATAACCACTGTTACTAAACCACTGTAGCGTTGTAGCCAGCTTGAGGAGCGGTTCCAAAATGGAGAACACAACATATCTAAAAGTCAAAGTGGATAAGTGCCCTTGAGCAACTACCCGACCTGTTCTGCCTACAAACGTCACCCCGAATGCTC